>JAACJM010000150.1:0-199685 GCA_013368315.1 Tetrapyrgos nigripes
TTCCAGTACTTTGGAAGTCCTTCGGGAGTTGGAGGATGATATCAAGGAGATTATCCGCTCCTTGGGTACGTTTGATGTTTCTGTTCATGTCTGTGATGCGCTCGTTGCTGCACACAGCAAACTCAGCGAGTACTTCTACAAGTTTGATGAATCTCCATTCTACACTTGGTCCATGTGTAAGTCTGTGTTATATTAATTTGCGAGTGATGTACTCACAAAATTGTTTACAGTATTAGATCCTCGCATCGACCGCGAGGCACTAGAAGCCGATTACGAGCAAGAACCGACACTCGCCGGACATCTCAACACATCTTGACAGAAACTCCGTGATTACTACACAGACAACTATCTTTCCAGCCGTACCTCATTAAATATGGCGTCTTCGGTGGACTCTATTGGGCCCTCTGATGTCGTTCATGTTGATGGATCTCCGCAAAAGAAATTCAAATCCAAGTACCATCGTAAGGTAGATGCTGTTCGTGATGAGCTCAACGAATTCTGGAAGCTGTCACCAGAGGATTCAACCTGTGATCCTATCACTTGGTGGGTAGGGCACAAGGTTACGTATCCTCACCTATATCGTTTGGCTTTAGACATTTTTTGCATCCCAGGTATGTTGTTCTTCTTTTCTATTTCATATTCGAGTTCTTAACACTCTCACCAGGTTCTGCTGTTGCTGTGGAGCGCGTTTTTTCAGGCGGACGTGACACCATCTCCCTCCGCCGAGCGAGTCTTTCCGCTGAAACCATCAGGCTCCTCATGATTGCAAAACACAGGCTTTATCTAGCACGGAACCGTAAATAGGAACATTTTGTATTCATTAGCATTCGAATTAGTCCGTACTCTAGCCGTACCCCGTATACTGCCGTACCCAACCCGTACCAGTACCGTATAAACATTTCTCGAAGCCCGTATGGTACGGTTACAGGTACCCTGTACCAGTATAGTACCAGTACGAAATACTGCCGTACCAGTATACTGTACGGCGCGAAGCCCTACATGTGCTGTATGGAACCGAGATACAATTCAGAGAACATAGTAAAAGACAGAGGGTCAAAATTGGATGTGCTCTTCGGTTGACGACGAGGTTGGAACCGACCGCATACTCGAGCTCTACCTATGGTGGGACCGTTGTCTTCTTCCATGTGTTCTATAGGATATTTAGGGTGGTTTCAAAACTTTTTTGGTGACAATTCTGGTGGACATATATCACGTAGCCAAGGTCAAGGCGGAAAAAGAAAAGGAAAATTGCACAGCCACGCGTCGCTAGTTGTTTCTCCACTTCTGCCCTCATATCAGCGTCGACGAATTGCCAGCGAGCTGCTTTTCTTGCCCAATGAGAAGCTGATGCAATATGTAAGTGCAAATAGATCCTGCTATTAGAGTTGATCTTATGTGGGGATAGACAGCTTAGTGAGGGAGGATGGAGTACTAGAAAGACTATTTTTCTATGACTCCTTTTTCTGAGGCTCAGAGCTTCATAGCGTTCCAGCGATGGAATATCTCATTGGATGCGCATTTAAGTCAAATGTATACTCCTTCCCTAAAATTTATGACTCTAGGTATCTGGATACAATAAAGTTGTGAACGGAAGCACCTACGCCGTATTGTACTGATACTGCGGTATTCTGAGCCTTCACTGAGGTTCACAGGGTCTCAAGTCCGCGTTTTGAATTCTGCCAGTACGGTTCTTGTTCGCCATGCGAATCTGTTATATCACTCCGCGATCTTTTGACCTTCTTTCCTCCAACACTCAAATCATCCATCGTAGTGGTCAGTCAACTTTGATAAAGTTGGAGGGTGCCACGGATTGGAGTGGATGGCGATCACTCTGCCAGTGCCAATGCAGCAATTGCGAACCGTCACGGTGTTGGCGAACCCGAAAGTGATCCGGATAAGGTTGTACCGTTCGGAGTGATCATGATGAGAAGAGGCCGTGCAATCAAGTAAGTCGGCCTCGAATTACTTACCGAGGTATGCGACTGTGACTCACCAAACTGGAGTCATTTTGTCGTGAGTCCAACAGATGTCCAAGGGTCGGTAGAGTCCTAGGCCGTATTTGTCGACGAAGGACGGAACGAGTGTTGAGAGTCTGTGCGTACAAAACTGGTCAGAAGCCTCTGATCGTAAACACAGAAGAATTGACGATTACCGTCATGAGGGTGTTTCTGTTGGAAATGAAGATATTGCCGTCAGAAATATCATCCTTGCAATAGTCTGAAGACCTACGTGTACAAACGGGCCATGGGCAATGCAAACATCAAGTGCAGGTTTGACCTGGGTCTGGTGGTCTACAGTGAGTTGGGGGAGCCTCAAGCCTTGGTTTCGTGAAATCAATTAACGACACTGACCAGAACAACCAAATAACAAATGCAAAAGACAGTCACAGGTAATGCAGTTTCTACTGATGTCCGAATGACCTTGGAAATGACAGTGTCGCTGGCTATTGGGTGATTATTTCATTTTCAATGTCACGAAGCCATTGGTACCATCAGTCTTCAGCTAGAGGATCTCAACAATGGAAAAACGCTCACCTTTCATCCCGGTCCTGCTCTTCAACAGATAATACGAGAGCGCCGCCGTGATAGACGCATCGCAAGCTAGGGCGGTAGCTATCCAGCTGTCTCCAACAGGAACCAGTCTAGCATTGGCTTCTACACGCGGTTCGAGCAATGCGCCGATACTCGATGCAAAGCCTAATCCTCCTTGAGCCAGGGAAAGAGTGCAGATGACGACGAAGAGAACGAATGATTTGGAGAACCTACGAATACGCCAGGCGAGGAAGAATTGTACTGGGACGGAAATACTAGCGGGAGACGTGTACAGTGCTGAGTGGGCTTTTCTGCATGAACTGCCAGTGTCTGGAATACTCACAGCGTGGTGGAGATACCTATGATGTTGAACTGCCAAGGAGTCGAAAGGAGACCCATTTTGTTCTCGAAACTATCTACGGCGTAGTGCCACAGCAAGTACGAAGACGTACAAGAAAAGAACGTGTCGACAACTGCGACCCATATGACGAGGCCACTGCATCATGTCTTGAGCCGTTTGATTAAATCGCACAAACTTGGAGTACGCACGTAATGGTAGGTCCATCTTTGATACTGGAATCATAATACTCGAGGAACTGGACCATACAGATCCCAGTGAGAAGAGCGTTGACCAAAGTAGAAACCACGACAGGTCCAAGAATGAGGCTGATGTTGATGGGAGGAATTTCTGCCATGTTGGGTCTGGAGGCGACTCGGAGGGCGACTCTGAACTCCCGCCGACTAGGTTTTAGATCGAGACCGAATATTGAGTTTGAGTCGCCGTTACTCGCGATTCATTGAGCGGTGTACTGCCGTAAATTCTTGTTGGCCCAGGGATCAGATCGATCAACCGCTGATCAGGGATGCATGGCATTCGCCCATCCGAGCACACCCGAGTCGGGTGTGGAAAAGCAAGTCCGAAAGATGCTGGCATGAAAGCATGAAGATAATCCATCTTCTAGTACGTTTACTCGTTCAAATATTCATCGCCTTCACGCCGAAAGGACAAAAATATCCGCTCGACGGATAGATGGCATTATTGTACTGATATAAGATGTTTCTGTACAAAAATGTGTTTCTGTACGCCTTTCTGCCGAGCGGATATTTTTGTATTTTCGGCGTGCTTTCTAGGTTCCTCATCCACTTCAAAGGATTTCACTGTACAGTGTCTCGCAAGCGTCAGGTGGAATGTCCTTGGTGGAGGAGTGTAACACCACCAGGGACTGAAACGTCAAGCTGCTGCGGGGTGGCGTTTAGCTACTGTCATGTCAACAGTCACCAATATTCCGTGGCCAGAAGTTAGTTGGGAAACATCAAATCTCTGGTGCTCTCCGTTTCCGAGTACCAAACTTTCAGAATGTCCCGGAAGCCAGGAGTATGACAATCCCGGAGGAGTCGGTGTAGGCGACAGAATAGAACGAGGAGGCGTGCGTAACGTAACCCTAGTAATCCACGACCCCGCCAACAACCTCTACCGCCCATCACGTCCCCGGGGCATAGGATTATACCAGAGGAAGTGTTGGATGTGAGGGTGTTGGTGCCTGGGGTGAGGTAGGGGGTTAGGTTTGGGGGGGTTCTAAGGGGTAACACGAGAAGGAGGAGGTGGAAGAGGGACGTGTCACCCTACTAGTACTAATGGGTATGGAAACGGGAATGGTGTGAGGAGGGATGGAGAGACACAGGCAGACACAGACGCCGGGTGCAGGACCTGGACCTTCTTCACAACAAGAATCAGATACAGAGCAAGGTATCGGCGATGGGCTCAGGCTCAGGAATGGGCATGGGCTCGGAATACAACTACGTCCTCGTAGGCGATACTCGAGCGGTGGATGGTGAGTCGTTTTATTTGTTTATTTGTCTTTTCCTTGTGTTTCAATGGCCACTTTTTGCAATTAGTGTTTCTTGGGTTTGGGTTCTATGTGCTTTCATCTCCTTTCCTGATCTTCCGACTTTTTCTTTTCGTTTCTTCATTTCGTTTACTGTAGAGAAAGGGTACTCGTTAGTACTACGATAGGTACTGTATGTAAGTAGTCAGTAAATATAGTAAGTATAGAGATGAATTGAATACATACCCCAGAGTCACACAGAATAAGTGAGACGACTGGGGTCTAAACCCCAGTGAAAAGTCGGTTTCCCTAGAGCGAACCAGAGCGAATGTGCACCCGCAAATGATCGGGGAAAAAAGAGTCAGAAAGAGTCCGAGCGAACTAGGTTATACATATGCTAGGTATTGCACTAGATAACTACTAGATAACTGCTAAAGTATGGCTAATTCTCCTTACTTTGTTGTCAAAGCAACTAGTTCCTATGAAGTTAGGCTAAGTTAGCCAGGTAACTTCACTCTACTTGTCCAACTTATCATTATGTATCCTACGTACTGCGTAGTACAATGTTATCTACACTGTACAAAGGCATAGCTTCGTTTCGTCAACGACTTCGGCAGGTCCCGAGCATCTTAGAAACACTTGACGTCATTCAAGGACTTCGCGCCTTTCTCTTCCTTCTACCATCACCATTGCCAGTTGACTTCTTCTCTTTCATGTTCGACGCGCAATCCGCCTGGCCAATGCCGTTACCTTCAAAGCCTTACGCGTCTCTGATGTGAACGATGGATGGAATTGGTTGTACAAGTGGGTTTTGTTGTCCGGTGAGTCCTCCGTTGGTCGCGCTACCATCTTTCTCTAACCCGCCTTTTCCATCAGGTGTGTGCTAGTGGGTATTTGTATTCTGGGTACGTCTCGGACACATTCCTGTATGCTGCCCGCTAACTCCCTGGCCAACATCGTCGTGATCTGCAAAGGCGTTTTCTCATCGTTCAGTGAGTCTTCCGTGTCGCGTTATCTTCTTTCTCTAACCCGCCTTTTGCATTAGGCGAATTTGTATGGATATCTGGGCTCCCGGTGCGTCTTGTATGCGCCACCGTATCGTTGCAGTACTGATGGACTTCTTGTGCAGCTATTTTCCACTTTGCAATTGTCCACGTCGAATTTTTAGGTACCTCTTCGTGGACTTGTACTGAATCCTACTTTCCTCTTCAGGCATTTCCAAGTCATTGTGAGTTCCCTGCAAATGTCCTTCACTTCGTTCACTAACTGGTGCCGTTTCTAAGTCTAGATTTTGTATGCAAGTTCAATTTTTCATTTTACAACCACAAGGAGTGTATAGAGAAAGCAGGGAACGAGAACGAACGAGAACGAATGAGAGCCATTATACAATGTAATATTAAGTAGAATCAGAGTGAATCAGAACGAACGTGTACATTAATTGGATCAGAACCAGAGTGAGCCAGAGAGAACCAGAGCGAGCGCATCAATTAGTGCACCCTATTCAAACCAAACGGACGAGAGCGAATGAGAGCGAATATACTCAAAATCTTCCAAAAAATGCTCGCTCGGACTCAGTTTGACTCAATATAGATAATGAGCGGTGCACAATTTTGTAACGAGAGCGAACACAGGCGAATCAGACTGAGCGTCTTTTGAACATTCGCTGGGGTTCGCTCTGGGCCCATTGACTTTTCACTGGGTCTAAACGTTAAACTACGGAAAGGCAAGGTATATGTGACGCGGGTGTTGAACCCGGGTTAGGTGCCTTGGAGTATGAGGATGAAAGGATTAGCAGTAAAGATAGACGGATAAAATGGAAAAGGAAATAGCCCCTATCTAGGGACTCTTATTCTCGACATTTACGTTTTGTTACTTACGTTACCTTACGTTCTCGCAGAACTCGCTCTGGGTCAACACCCCGACTCCGACCGAGAACGAGGGCGAGGGAGCGCCGACCATTACAAGAACAAGCGAGGAGGGTATCGATGGATGAACCGAACGCGAATGTGAATATTCAAGAGGGAGAGGGGGTTGAGAGGGGGAGGACGACAATGACAGGGGCTGGGACTGGGACTGGGGAGCCGAGGGTGCGACGTCGTGGTGGTGGTGCTGTAGACGGAGACGGAGAGGAAGATGAAGATGAAGATGAAGAAAGTTGGGGAGAGTTTGACTTTGGTGTTAGTGAGGGGTTTGATGGTGAGTGTGAGTGTGTTGTTCTGACTTTTGGATTTGTTTTTTCTGGTTCTGACTGACGCGACGTCTTCTTTCCTTCTTTCCTTCTCTCCGCCTCCCCCTCACCACCATCTCCAAACCGCGTTCCCCCAAAAAGCCCTCCAATGGTTCAAAAAAACCTTTATCAAATGCAACGAACGCGCGGCGGCGTTGGTCAAGACATGGTTACCCGCCAGTTACCTGCCAAGTATGAAGGACTAAAGAGTTGGCTGGATCAGTTGGTTGTCGTTTTGTGTCGTCTTGGGACTGAGGCTCCCTTTTTCCTTTTTCCTCCTTTTTCCCTCCTTGTGTTTGTGCTTTTTCCTCTGTTTCCCTCTATTTTCTCATTCATGCTACATACAACTCACTGTATCTAACCACTACCTGTATCTACCACTTTTCCTTCTTCATCGTGTCTTCTTTCCTCCCGGTTACATATGGTTCCATTGACTGGTCTCCTCTCCTCCTATCCTATCTCATCTCGTACCTACCCCTATTCCATATTTCTATCCTCGCATTTATCTCGTGTCGAGCGAGTACTACTCTCTACCCAACATTCTAATATGCTTTCTCAATCTCCCTCTATCTCAAACTCCGAATATAAGTTCTCTGAACACTTCTGATAGACTCAGATACTACACAAACCACATACATATAGCTATCGCTATCTATAACTGCTTTGCTTCATGTTGCACGTTGACTACTCGTATTGTATCTTCACAACCTCTCGCTATCACATTACCCTGTAGCTATCTGAGTCTCCCTGCAAAAAATGTTTTTCGTCCTGGCGGACATATCTTTTCGCGAAATTTGCCAATGCTGAGTGAAAGCATCGTAAGACTGGCTCTTACGCTGCGACCTCTATGAGACGCGTCAAATGCACGACTCGGACTGGATTGGCACTTTGACTCTACTTCTCCTATCCTAAGCAAACCCTAAGGCCTAAGCTTTAGCTCAACACCCCTCAACTGGACGCGCGTCTGACAAAATGGGCGTCAATCAAACAACAGCTCTGGCGCTTTCCAATAGAATCCTCCCCCACTTCCTCCAAATTTGACCTCCTTCACGGTCACGGTCACGATGAGCGAGCCATCAAGCTCGCCAGACAAACTATCACGGGTACAATCTTCACAAGACCGGAAGAGCCTGTACAGCTCACAGCAAGCCAGGGCTCGGAAGGATGGTTACTATGGTTCTTTTAAACCATATGCAGAGAACAACGGAGAGAATACACGTCGCAATCGTTTATCTGGCACTCAGGATTCTCAAGGGACAGGCAAAGGTGAGTAAGACGCGCTCTTACGATGTTAGCCCTGTACTGACTACTCTCTACCGTAACCTCGTTCAGAAAGCAGCCTAGAAGTGACAGCAAAACCATCCACACCGGTTTCTCGAGTCCAACCACCCAGTATCCAACAATGTGAGTCGCCTTAGCCTCTTACTGGAAGAACCGTCTTATTGATGTCTTCTCTTCGTCAATGAAGACAATAATAATTCCCGGAATCCAACGGACTCTCAGCAGACTGATAATAGCTATCAAGAAAGTGAGGCTCTCGGTTATGACTTTTCTCTTCTCCTTCCGACTAATCATCGCCCGTTGCATTGCAGAGCGGAAGGACCCTGCAGATGACCCCTACCAGCCATTCTATACTCCGCAGAACCCAGTCAGTGCGGATATATCCCAACTGGTCCATGCTCGCAGATATAACCATCCCCGGTCAGCTCGTCAAGACTCAGTCTCTGAAACTAAGCCTGAGGCTCCTCGTCGACTTTTGGGCATCGCAGAGCATCAAACTGCGTACACCGGTATGTCTCGTTAGGTGTTCCATTGATGAGGGTCAGTCTCACTGACTCTTGTCGAGTGTAGGAAACAGGAACTACGATTACACTCAAAAATACCCACCAGATGAGTTTGGCCAAGAAGCTAGTGAGAACGCTCGAGTTTGGAAGGTTTATCTGGACGAGGCTGAGGCTTTTGATGATGAGATGCTGAAGGGCTTTAGGGATACTTTGGATGCTTTGCTTGTGTTCGTGAGTACCATTTCCGATTGGTGGAGTATACTCTGTTAACTGACTTTCAAATACTTAGGCGGCACTTTTCTCTGGTGTAGTAACAACACTCGTAACCTCGACGGTTGACTCCCTTCAGCCCAATTACGCTCAGATCACTGCGAGGCTCATGCTTGAGCAAAACCAGCTCCTTCGCGCTGCTGGGAATGCTACAGCAGTCAACCTAGTGCAATCACAATCCGTCGATCTAGACAACGCTGACGTCAGTGCCAACGACCTTTGGATCAACGGTCTATTCTTCGCCAGTCTGTCGCTTTCACTGGTTACAGCGCTTCTGTCTGTACTCGTGAAGCAATGGCTTCAAGCCTATGCCTCTCTTCCTAATGGTAATGCCATGGAGCGGAGTAAAATACGTCAATTTCGTTACCAAGGCTTCCTGAAATGGAGAGTTCCACAAATCATCGGAGCCCTGCCTCTGGTACTTCACGCTTCCCTCGCTCTCTTCATGGTGGGCTTGTCGATATACGTCTCGGAGCTGCACCGTACTCTTTGTTGGGTGGTGCCGTGACGGCATTCTCGTTCTTGATGTACCTTGGAAGCGTTTTCCTGCCCGCTGTCGAGATCCAGTGCCCGTATAGAATTCCAGTATTGTTTGCTCCAATAAATTTCCTTCTATCCCCATTCAAAATTGTCAAATATTATTGGCAAAAAGTCCGCTATCGTTTTCACCATGTCGGCCGCGCCGGTGGGACAGTTCCTCAATGGCCTTCATTCGATATAACCTCATTCAGAGACACCGAAATCCTGTTTCTCGAACCGGATTATGCTGGTCATAATCATAGGCCACTTCCTTCATGCACTCGACATCATTCAACGTTGGCAGACAGTCTCCGATGGCTACAATCGTTAAAGTCCAACAATTCGATTCAGAAGGTGGTGGCTCAGGCTTTACATGGTATCTTTCAGGAAAACATGGCCGAAGACGAGGATGATATGAAGATAATCCATCAACCTGCTCTACAATGCTATGGGGAGACTCTAGACTTGAAATTCATCGCAAACTTGATGTGGAACACTTTGATTTATTTCGATTTGGACCGGGATAGTGGAGATGCCATAGCCTTATATGATCACAAACTCTGCTCATCGCTATGTGTGCTATGGGAACAAATGGACGGATGGTTTCCTCCAATGTTACCCAAATACAGCATCTATGAAGCAGCATCTAATGGATACTTGGACCTTGTCAAAGTCCTGGTTCGAGCTGGAGCTGATGTTAATATCCAGGGAGGACAATATGGATATCCATTACAGGCAGCTGCGTATTGGGGGCATTTGGGCACTGTAAAATATTTGGTTGAGCAGGGAGCAGATATTCATGCAGATGGAGGAAAATATGGGTTTGCACTGCATGCTGCAGCAATTGGGAAGCATCTGGGAATTGTTGAGTATCTTGTTGAGCAAGGCGCAGATGTTAATGCACAGGGGGGAAAATTTGGGTCTGCATTACAGGCAGCAGTAATTGGGGGACCCTTGGAGATTATCAAGTATCTTGTTGAGAAGGAGATCAACGGTAATGGCTTTGCAGTACAGCCAGCCTCAGCAATGGGAGGGAATTTGGATATTGTTAAGTATCTGGTTGAGAAGGGAGCAGATGTTGGTTCTCGGGAGGGAGGTATGGATCCCCTATACAGGCAGCAGCATTTCAAGGAGACTTGGATATTGTCAAATATCTTGTGGGAAGAGGGGTTGATGTTAATGTACAAGGAGGAAAATATGGATCACCATTGGAAATAGCACAACAGAGGAGGTTCACTAAAATAGTCCAATATCTGCAAGGTAGAGGAGCAGAGGAATTGTCTTGTTCATGATGCTAATTACTTATCTTTATGGCTGTACCTATTTAATCTTTCAAGTTCCAATGTAGCTATCTCTTTTCTTGTCACGAATAAAATACATCCTCGCTGTGACATTTCTGCGTGAAATTTGCCTACGCTGACCACTGAAAGCACCCTCCCCTGGTTTGATTCTGTACTTGCACTGATATCGCGATTCCTTTGTAACATTGTCAATGGCTTCGAGTTTTTGGGAGCCTCGCGACGGCGATAACGGATAGGAAGAATGGGAGGTGAAGCTGTGTCGACCTGTCTGTTCGCAAGGTTTGCACTTAATTTTGTCTTCGATTCCTTTTGGTCGTCGCTAGGCTTTTTTGAAAATGTGAAAGGGGATTGTTATAGACTGTAATCGTCGTAGGCGCGTAGGTTGATTGGCTCGCGTCTCTGAAGACACGACAACGACGACGCGAAGGAACGTTTCTCTAGCTGAGTCCCTCCTCCCACTCCCGACCCACGCATATGCAAATTTCGCTTGAAGACGCAATAAGCAATGGCATCTGCTCAGAGTTGATACGATCATACCTAAGAGCTCAACCTTTTAATTAATGAGTAGACGTTTGTACGGACTTCGCGATCACGATGGTGCTCAACGAAGGAGAAATTTATGACAAATCTTACTGACATCTCGCATTACGTATACCGGGGTCTGATCTCTTTCGTATTCTTCGTCTACCATATTCCCACGAGGTACGTTTGTATATAACCACGATGATGTATTGGGAGCTTGACGAGTACGCTCATGTCCCAAACTCTTCCGACGATGCTGGAAGATTCGCATAATGGCCATGGACAGGCTCGTTCCCCTACAAAATCTTCAGGACATCATGATTCTGAATCACAAAGTATCCCGATGACGACAAAGCCTACGACAACGACCACGACAAAGACGACGAAAGCACCGTATAGTGTATATTCTAAAAACGAAAAATGGTTTATTGTTTTGGTGATCGCTGTTTCTGGGTTGTTCAGGTCAGGCTCGTTTGTTGTTTTGTACCGCTCGTTGAATGCTCAATTTGATATAGTCCACTAACGGCTAACGTCTACTTTCCAGCCATACCAGCTATGGCAAAAGCGTTCAATAAGTCGACAGAACTTATAAATCTTACCGTAAGTAATAGTACTTCAGATGCGAGTACTAGTGTTTTCTCTTTGTTTTTTCCTATGGCTCATCTGTAGTTGTTTGGAAACGCCAGATCACGATGTACATGGTCTTTCAAGGCATAGGTAAGTGAGATGGACTCCAGTGCAACAGAATTGGAACCTAACGAGAATTTTTTATCTCTCTATCTTTTCCGATTGGCATGCGCTGTACAGCACCAATGTTCTTCGGCGCCCTCGCAGACTACGTCGGCCGTCGACTTATTTATGCCTCATGTCTAGCCATATTATCCCTCTCATGCGTAGGCCTTGCCCTATGCCCAACAGATGCCTATTGGCTTTTGATGGTATTAAGGTGTGTTCAGGCTACGGGGAGCACAAGTACGATTGCGTTAGGTGAGTTTAAACTTGTGATTTGAATGATCCGATAGGCGGCCTCTACTATCTTACTATCGATCTCACTCACTAGCTTTTTCATATTTCATCAGGAGCTGGTGTCATTGGGGACATCGCAGAACCATTTGAGCGTGGTGGGTTTATAGGAACGTATGGTGTTGGGCCTTTGGTAAGTTTACCATCTTACCGATTTGATTCATAATTGATACTGACAACGTTTGCGCTTTTCGAACAGGTTGGACCAGCTATCGGACCAGTAATCGGTGGCGCTTTAGTTGGTTCGTTAGGATGGAGGTTGGTACAAGTTTCACAGGCTACATTCTTGCCTTTCCTTGTCTCACAACTACCTCTTCTAGATCGATATTCTGGTTCCTTGTAATAGCCGCCGGAATAGCATGCATAACGATATTGTTGTAAGTGCGCATGTCATACCCTCTCCGAGTTACGAGTTCAGGTACTTATCCCGCCATTTGACTAATTCTTGCCTAGAATCCTCCCCGAAACTCTCCGAGCCATCGTGGCAACGGGAGCATCCTTCCTCCTCCCTTACTATGTCCCATCATCCCTATCGTAGCTGGGTACAAAAAAACTTCTGCTTCAGGACCGACTGAAGAAGATTTGGAGACTAAATCCACAAAAAAGAAGTTCAGGAATCCATTCACGCTGTTGTTGTCTCCTGATATATCGTTGCTGCTGTTCTTCAACGGGACGGTCTCATCGGTTTATTATGCGGTTACTGTTTCAATTAGTTCGATTTTTGTGTGAGTGTTTTCTTCCTTCTGTGCAGATCTGTTTAGTGCCTTTTGGACTCCCTACTAACCTGAAACTCTTTCGTCTGAATCTGGTTCTTTGTCTTTTCTCGCTCGCTCTCTCTCTCTCTCTCTCTCTCTCTCTCTTTCCAACAGAAAAATCTACCCGTTTCTTAGTGAAATCGAAATTGGGTTATGTTTTCTTTGCATCGGGGGTGGGATGACTATAGGAAGTATAGTCAGTGGAAAGATCTTGGATAGAGAGTATCACAGTGTCAGCAAGACCTATCGCCTCTCAAAAATGGGAGACGATTCCGGAGAATTGGATGTAAAGGCTGCAAGGGATGATCCTGACTTTCCTATCGAATATGTGAGTACCAGTACAATCAATTCACCTATTGGACGAGTTTGCTAACTGGGTTCTATGAAACACCGCCATAGGCTCGCCTCCGTGCGACAGCATATTACATGGTCCTCTTCATCGGTGCCGTAATGGGTTATGGCTGGTGTATACAAGAGGTTACACATATTTCAGTGCCGTTGATCCTACAGTTTTTCAGTGAGGCTTGACCCAATCCTATCATCTATCTTGTTTACACTCCTGCTTTGATAGTCGGCCTCTCAGCAATCCTCTTCCTCAATGCCGTGCAAACCGTCATTGTCGACCTCGTCCCAACGCAGAGCTCATCCGCCGCAGCGTGTAATAATCTCTTTCGGGGGGTTCTCGGCGCTGTTCTCACATCCGTGATTGATCTGATATTGAACGCTTTGACGGCGGGGTGGACGTATGTTTTACTTGGTGGGATTTGTGCACTGCTTACGCCGTTGGTGTGGGTCGTGATCAAGATTGGTCCGACGTATAGGAAGAAAAGGAGGGAAAAGGAGATGTGGGAAGCTGAAAAGGGAATGAGAAACTAGATGCAGAGAGAAAGATATGACTCGATTTGTTTGGGATAGCTATTGAACGTCTGAACATTAACAAAATGTGATTCACGCTGAGGGACATTGGTTCAAGCTGAACGTACGGATTTCATGATATAGATTGTATAGTACTAGATATCATACATAGTATTGATGCAGTTACGACTTTTTCCCGCGTGGATTCAGTACAAGCCAACTTTTAGTCTTGCGATTCATTCTTTAAGGATTAACCAAACCAATCCCTCCGTCTATAGCCAGGTTTGCTCCATTCACGAATTCACCAGCAGTAGAGGACAAGAAAACTACTGTGGTTCCTATCTCGACCTGCCTGAAATTCAAGTTCTCAAAGTCAGATATCACTGACGTTCAGAGTTATATCCAGAACTCACCTTCCTGCCCTGAGCGCTGGAGCTGCGTTAAAGATGCCCTTTACAGGTTGTGAAGCGAATTGATCTAGCTGCTCCGGTGGAATTCCGAGTTTCTCTGTCATCTCGGACGGGAAGAAACCAGGTGAGATGGTGTTAACCCGGACAGGAATGTTTTGTAGTGCGAACTGTGTGGCTAGAACCTCGGTGAGATGATTGACACCTGCTTTACTTATTGGATAGGCAACCTAGCAGAAAAAGACATCCTGAAGCATGAGCTTCGGACAGTTACTAGACAAGGTGGAAGTCTGCACTTACCCCGCTGAGAAGGAGTTTGGATGTTCCACCGGCACTAGAAATATTGATGACACTGGAGGTTTGCCCTTCCCTTGCGCGCGCACCTCGTTCGAGGAGCGAGAGGAAACCCATCGTAACAAAATAAGGGGCGGCAGTGTTCGTTTTGAAGACTTGGGCCCACTGCTCAAAAGAGTCTTGAGCGAAAGCACTATCTCCGAGTTTTACGTCCTTGGGGGCGTCTTTGCCCAAGAAAAAATCGAAATGAGACGATGAAACTCCGGCGCTTTCAAAGCAGACGTGAGCAATCGTTCGTCAGGGAAAATTTGACTTACTTGTTCACCAGGATGTCCAGTTTCCCTTCAGCCTGATCAATGGTTTTGACAACATTCGCAATCGATTCTTTTTCTGAAACATCCATTTGGAGGCTATGAGCAAGCAGAGTGAGGTTGGGTATATGCTATATCTGTGATAAGGTACTTACGGGATCAGTCCTGTCTCTGATGCAATCTTCTCTAGAACTTGGAGACGTCTTCCCGTGATATAAACCTTCGCCCCATTACTGGACAGCTCCTTGGCAATCATCAAACCACTGGTGATCAAGAACCCAGCTCATGTCAGGACAAGCAGAGTGAACGCTAGAATCGCGGGAACATACATTCCAGTACCGCCACCTGTAACCAGAGCGGTTTTGCCTTGCAAGTTGATAGCGGACATCGTGATTAGTATGCTGGTTCTCTTGGATGTGTTGCTCTCTTTTTATACCCTGTATACACGCGTCGCCGGCAAATTTCTGTCTGAACGTATTACGGTGAGATAGCCATCTATGAGCCTATGACTAAGCGTGGTAAAATTGGAAATCGGAACAGCCGAGGAAGGAGGAGGAGGAGTGTATTACCTGGGCTAGATCATAGTACTGATACGTCGGATCAGACTCGTTCCCAGTGGGTTGGTAATCTCACATGGCCTGGCGGACTTTGAATGGGGCCAAGATTCCCAACAGACTGGTACTTTTGGGCGTCGTTTTGGGAGCTTGGCGTGGGAATTTGAACTTGTAAATATTTTATTTTCGCTGCGTGTCCAGAGAGCAGCGAGAGCGCTGCAGACGCTAATAGTTGTTTACTCACAGGAAAGAGGTATCTGGAAGTAAGATATGCATTAGAAGAATGTACTGACATGCAAATGGAATGATTATTAGAACTTTTTCTGAGCCATATGCAGATTTGGCAAAGTTTTGACAAAGTTGGCAATGAAAGGGTATCAGCGAGAAAAGGGAGTTCAGTAGTCATTCAAATAAGAACCTAATAGTGATAGACCATGTCACCATAACCATGAGATGGGATAGATAGGTAGAGAAAGGTCACTACCTCACACCAAAACCAGCTTTTGGCAAAGGAATAGGGCCCAATCAAAGGTAACAAATCAGTCAGCAAGTCAAGGATAGCCTCCATTAAGAGACAAGCAGGCCATAAGTCAAGCATTCAAGTAGTTCCCAGAATCGTGATGTGTTTTACACTTCAACGGCACAGCACATAGGTATCAGCCATTTTGGATTTTGAAGTCTTTGTTTTTCCAAAATAGACGGCCACGAGAAGTTCCAGATATCGTAGCAGACCAGTACAGCAGGAAATATGTCGACGTTTAAGTGTTGCACAGCAGTTGAGGAGGAAGAAAAGCATTTTGCGACGTTGATGTACACGAGAGTTTGAGAAAAGTTTTACAAGTCCTCATTCCCACGCCAAGCTCCCAAAACGACGCCCAAAAGTACTAGCCGTTCTGACGAACTGCAGCCGGAGTTCGAAAAGAACGGATGGAACCGAGCCTAACGTCGGATGCATGACGCGGAGCGGCCATGAGATGCTGCAGATGCATCTCTCTCGTGCTTGATGGCTCTGCCGCAGCTAGGCTGCCGTGGACCGTGGTGTATTACGCGTCCTGATCATGCAGTGTAGCGGATCGGAGTTATCCGGCTACGGTAATTGCCCTCTGAAAGCTTTTTGAAGTGCTGCCCTTCATCTATTAAGTCGGTTTTCCAGCCATTTGTCAACTATAGGCAGTCTTTCCTCATGTAACAGCACCCTAGGGCCCCTCAGTAGCTGGGAAAGGAGTATAAACACCATAGAATAGCTAGAGAGCCTTGCCACCCAATAGCCAAAACATAAGACGGCGACAGTCTAGGCCTAGACCTGGACCGATGGCCGAAGATAATGGAAAACGCAAATCTTGCCGTGGACTTCCCGCCAACGCTACCTGCGTCAGAACGCTGCGCCTTTTTAATATCCGATAGAATGAGGGGAATGACTGAGGAAACAGTAAGGTGTCATTATGTACACACCAAATACATGTACATGTAAGCACCCAAGTGAATCACATAGGGAGGATATACTTGTAGCAACAATTATGACAATGTAGTAAGCTAAGACGTTGCGTATGGTATGTAGGATGTCGATAGCAGGTTGAGAATCCCAAAAATAAGAAAGAGGCGAGGTAGTAGAACGAAAAAACGTGAATGGGCGTTAGAACGTGGACAGAAAGAAGGAACGAGACGAAAAACGAAAACATGAGACGGAGACGAAACGAAGGGAACTAGACAGACTGTTTGAGGTAAGCTACAAACGTTTTACAGAATAAATTATTTACCGATACCAATAATGTAAAACCGACAAGTAAAAGAAAGATCGTAGGCGTGTACGACATAGAAGACGCGTCAGGTCAGAAAAGAGGGGAGGTAGGGCGAGCAAGATACAAGAAAATTAATGCTAGGTGCTTTGCAGCAGGACTGTGCTGTTAAAGAGTCAATGAAAAGAACAATGAAAAGACAATAAGACCTCACATGAAATAGAAAAGTTTCGCGGGATCGTTCTGAAAGTCCCAGTTTGCAAAGGGGTTGATTTGCGTGACGTGAAGGACGAGCACGCATATGTAATGAGATGGTAGAGGTGTGAATTTGGCCAAGGAGGGTAAGGCCAGTATAGCAATCTTCGGGCACAGGAAGCGAAAGGAACTAAGGAGTCGAGGAGAAGACGAGGTGCAGAACAGAGGAAGGTATCGTAGACGGAAACAATGTATATCGCTGTGAGTTTGATAATGAGGGAGTAGAGTCGTCTTGTGCACCTCCAGAGCTCGCAGGAATGTATACCTCGTTTCCACCTTCAAGGCCAGCGATGCTGGTCAGCTAATGGAAAGCTACAAAGAGCGAGACACTGGGCTATGAAAAAGGGGTGACAGGGTGACAAGCCAGCAATCCGAGAGTCGGAAAAATGACGCCTGGTCAAGTTAGGCTGTTTCCCGGCACCGCTTCACACCTCTATATTACCCACACTGATACTCTCTCCGACCTCATGAAAAGCCATCCTCTTCAATGGTGTCCCGGGACGACTGCGTGATCCTGTTCGTGGGCTCGCAGAAAAGGAGAAGGGAGTAGATGAAGATGGGAACTGAGGTTGAGAAAGAGAGGGAGAATCTAGACTCGAATTCGGCCTGTGAGCACGTACAGTTCCACGTTCTGGCCCATTCCCAAAGCCATTAGATGTTGTGGGACATGAGGAGGAGGAAGACGACGACGACGACGTTGAAGAAAAAAGGTAGCTGTGAAACCGAATTGGACGATCCTAAACGAAGCCCAAGCCCCAAAAGACCACCCTGAGACTGACTGGTACTTGCATCATTCCTGCCCGTGTTCGTGCCCATGACCATCTTCTCCTCCTCTCCTGAAGTCATAGCTGCAGGTATACCGGGTCTTGAACTGAGCTCGATAGATCCAGGACTACCTACAGCCGCAACTATAACCGCAGCTCCAAGCACAGACACAGTGTCCTGACCACCTGGACCCTGTTGTCCCAATCTCATCTTGGACCACCATCCTCTGACATTCATACCCAACCCTCTACCCCTCCTGTCCTGTCCTTGTGCATGTCCATATCCTTCTACACCGTCACCATGTCCATCATGCGAACCTAGTCTCGACCCTGGGCGTGACCCAGAGCCGGAAAACGATCCCGATCCGGACCTTGTGGACGCAGAAGATGATTTCGACGAGACACGGTCATTCTCTATACTTGTTCTTGGGCTGCCAGCGCTATACATCGAGCCCAAGGGCAAGTCTCCACTGTTGGTATCCGTCTTCCGTCTTCGTACGGTGCGATTCCTATCGACGATTGGAACAGGGATGCCATCTTGTAAATGGATGTCTTGTGCATGATGAGCGAGAGAATCATCCTCCAGATGCTGGTCGCCATCACCATCACCAATATGGACTTCGTAGCCCTCTAAATCTTTCGCCCTCTTCTTCACCTCATCCTCCTCCACCTCTACAATTGTCGTGAACGGAGTATATGGGCCATCCACAGCTGACATCATTGATGACAGAGGTAGCTTTGGGCTCTTGTCATCGTCTTGACCGTGACCCAGAGGTATAGGAGTCTTGTCTCTATTTTCTGTAGAGGAAGTTCTCACCGACATCAGTGCTTCAGACTCTTTGTCCTTCCCTTTGCTATGGTCGCCATGGGCATCTGCCTTGGGAACAACGACGGTAACAGGGTTGAAAAGCGCATCGATCAACAATTCAGTTGTCTTTGGACCATAGGCAAGAGGGAGTTTGGACACGTCAAAGACAGAGTCGATAGCAGGGCCCGGAGGTGATTTCTGACCCTTTTTCTGAGCGTGGTTCTGGTTTTTCTTCGGCGACGTTGACTTAACTTGAGTTCGGGCAAGAGGAGTATGCGAATTGCTGTGGTGACGATGATTGCTGTGGTGGTTGTGTGGGTGATGATGGTGGGAGTGAGGATGTCCGTGGTGCTCATGCGAATGAGAACCACTAGCATCAGAATACGAGGACTTGGACGTGGTCGAAGATTTAGAGCGCTGCGTTCGTGAGGACGAGGCCGAAGCCGATGTTGCAGTGGCTCCGCTGACATCGACAGCATCACGCATATGCAAGCCTTCTACATACTCCTCATCATCTTCTTCCTCTTCAGGTGAACTGGCGTACTCAATTCCATCTTCATCCTCGTCTTCCTCGGACCCAAAGTCTTCTGATCCATCCGTATCAGAAAAGTCGAGTCCGAATTTCCGAGCCCAGCTATATGCACGATGACTATGTCCAGATGCGTTCCTAGCACGAGAACGGGATCTTGACCTATGGTCCTTCTCCTTCTCTTTCCCTTTCCCCTTGTCCAAATAAGTCCTCGTTTTGGAGTTGGGGCTCCCGTTCATGCTCGGAGTGCTCCGAGTTCTCTTTTCACTGGATATATGCGCGTGGCTGATATCCTCTTCGTCTTCCTCCTCATGAGCATGGGTATGAGCGCCTTCCAAATCATGATCACGGAAAAATGGACCCCATAGATCGAGCCCTCTAGGTCTAGTGTGAAAAATGTCTATATCTGTATCAAGGATATCCGTAACGCCGTTGAGGATTTCGGCTTTGGGTAGGGGAGGACATGTGTAATGGATATCGGGAGTGAGGGGCACGAGGTGCGTCGTTAGCTATGGAGTCGAGAATGGGAGTAAAGTCACAAGTGTGGATATATGACAGACATTGAGACAAAAGGACGCATATGTGAGCCATCTTCTTCTCGAACTCTGATAAAATGTAGACAAACCTTGATAACCACGTTCATTCTGCACTCGGCCAAAAGATACCTCCTCTCCACTTCTCCTCCAACCCCAGCATATTCGCTCAGATCCAGATAGATAGCACCCAACCTCGGTTGCTTCGGTGCATCCGGATCACCGTGAACCACACGCTGAGTAACAACCAATTTAAGCGGTGAAGGTTCTAGCATGTTCGTTTCCCTATCAATAGGGATTTTCAACACGGTATGGAGGACATGGTTCCACGAAACGGAGTGATCGACGAGCTTGTTGTAGGAGGTTATTCCACGTGAAGGCGAATAGGTAGAGATGTCTGACGGGATGATACGTTGTAAGGTAGAGGGATTTGGGGAATTGTTGGGTGTATGCGGTAGATGGGATGAAGTATGATTATGATTGTTTGGGGTACCGCTGAGACTTGATGTGAGGGAACCAGGGTTTGACGCTAGAGCGCTACTGCTGAAACTTGCGCTGGTAGAAGTGCTCGGGGTTGAGAGGAAGTGTGTGAGATTGCTATGGGTTAACACCGCTGAGGGTATCGATGTAGACGTCGAACTAGCAGTAGAAGAAGACTGATAAGAGGGACTCCGTGACGCCAGCGGTGACGGTGAGGTTGTGATGTGACTGGTAAGCCCCGTGTAGCCCATATGTTGCGCAACGTCTGAGACTATGACAGAGGGAATTGGAGTGCCTTGTGAGTCTTCCTTCTCGTTCTCTTCGTCAGCGCCGCCTTCTTCAACCTTGTCCTTCCTGCCTTGTATCCTGGACTTCAAAATCTTCTTCAACGCCAGCTTATTCTGTGCATGTTTAAACCTCCACCTGACCGCAAACTCTCCATAAACCAAGGGTACGCTCGTGATCTGGTGTATCTCTATTTTGGCGTAGAACAATGCATGTCTCGGGAGGAGATTTTGGAGTTGGGCTCTCAGCTTGCCATGGGATTGAGAAGAGGTCGATGGTTGGGGTTCGAATGGGTGTTCGACGTTGGGGACTGTTAGAGAGGGCATCTGGAGTCATAGATTCGAGGTAAAAGGAGAGAATACACCATGCCTGGTGAGACCGGATTTTGTCCTGACCAAGGAAGGGTATAGGGTAACTTTTCCCACACATTTCCAGCGGATTACCCGGCATTTGGGCGGCAATATTATTTCTCTTCCGACCATCCCCAACGTTTCAGAGTCCATTTGCACAAGTTTTCTACTGTGTTCCTGTCTGCAAACCCAGCCAATACTGAAAACCTTCTCAGGGCTCAAGAGTAATCAACCAGTTGTCATGGGTTCGCTTTCCTCTATGCGCCACGTAACGCATATACAGGTTTGTATATGCCATTGCGGATGACAGAGGGCATTGACGAGGATTGTCCGAGGAAGCAGTTCCGCAGGCTAGACCACAAAGATACCCCATGAAATGCGACCGTTGGGGGCGGTGCACATTTCCGACGGGCAAATTCCCCATGATCTTCGAAGTTGGAAGCGCCCATCATTGGCGATGCAGCCTCTCTGAATGCTACCTTCCCATTTTGCGCCCATTTTGCGCCATCCCGTCGCGGTAAAAATTACTCCGAAGCTGGGCTGATCTTGAATACTACATGGTTTGGTCCTCAATCATTCAAGGCTATTATGATGCGCTGTCAGTACCGATCTGAGTGCCATTCCTCGTAAATATTCCTTCCCATTTTGACTTTCTGTCACTTCAACTAGAACAAGCACCCCGTGGATCTTCTGGACCTCTTCAATCCCCTCGTCAACTATTGACCACTCATCCATTAACACCATTCCTCGTGGCCAAACATCTCCCACAGCAGTAACTAATATTCGTTGGTCGAAAGTTAGTTCAGATTATCGGAAGCCGAGCCGAACCAATCGGATCGCTTGCCGAGAGTTTTCGAACTGAGTAATTTTTGATCATGAAATATTGGTTTACTGGGTGTGTCCCAGCCTCCTACCCAGGCGGCTGGGCACGGCGGACTAGAGGTGATGCCAAACATCACCACACTAAACCTTAGTCCATGGGCTGGGCAAGGACTACTGAAATTAAGGTTCAGTATGGTGGTGTTTGGCATCACCTTTCAGTAGGCCGAGCCCAGCCGCCTGGGTAGGAGGCTGGGTGTGTCCGTATTCCTTGATACCCGGGCTCATTGAAGCTCATATCTTGGCCAAAGCAGATGATTTCGCGGCTGACTCGGGAATTAGTATTCTCACCATTCTATGTCTGTACTTTGCCGAATGGTGACGACTCCTTTTTTATGTTAGTTGACTTACCAAGCAACAAGGCTTACTACGTCGTCTCAGACGAGTCACAAGAGGAATGGCTCCCGGTCCTGAATCCTGATTCTTATCAAGTTTTCCTTTCTATCTATTATTCGCTATGAACAGGGACTCCCACTCAGATTCCGAGTATAAAAGCTGGACACATCCACTAGAATTTTACATCTTACCCACAAACACTCGAAACTCCATAAATCAAGAAAATGTCCACTCAGGCTCTCGACTTGCAAGGCAAAATCGCCCTCGTTACGGGTGGCGGAACGGGAATGTGAGTACTCTACTTCAGTACCTAGGTACTTCTCGGTCTCATTCCCATTCGCTGATTATGATTCAATCCCTCTCGCACCCTGACCCATGGCCACTGCCAGAGGCCTAATGATCGCAAAGGAACTCTCCAAAAGCGGGGCCAAGGTTTATATCACCGGAAGACGTCTGGAAGTTTTACAGAAGACTGCCGCCGAGACAGGACTTTTCCCGTAAGTCATTACGTCCCCTTTACCGATATGACTCCTTCCTTCGATGTTTGTAGAGGAGACTCACATGTTGTACATTCTCCCAGGTTGCAGATGGACGTTTCTGACAAACAGTCAATCGCCAATGCGGTAAAAGTCATCGATGAAGCTGAAGGGAAACTAGACATTCTAGTGAACAAGTGAGTACATACTGAGTATTGCGCGCGGTGCCGGCTCCCATTTGAATTCATCTATCCGTCAAACCGTTGACTCACTCATTGTCTTCATTGTCTTCACAGTGCAGGAATCATAGGCTTCAGATCCGAGCTTCTCTTCGGTAAACCCGCGCCTGACTCTGATGGTGGCACTGGCACGAAGATTGGAGAAGCACTCTTCGAACAAGACTCCTTCGAACAATGGACCGACGTCTTTAAAACAAACACTGCTGGTCCTTATTTCACTACCATGGGCTTTCTTTCTCTTCTCAAACGAGGTGCGCGTACAAGAGAGGGAGAAACATCTAGTGTTATTATTATCTCTAGTGGTGCTGGTTCTTTCAAGGTTACATCGGGGATGGTAAGTCCTCAGTCAACTTTTAAAAATGCAGCGTCATCGACTCTAATTCCCTTTCTCTTCTAGATCGCTTATCCAGTGAGCAAAGCCGGCGCCAACCACCTCACTGGAATCCTTGCCACACAATTCGCACTGCAAAAGATTCCCATCCGTGTAAATTGCATTGCTCCGGGTATCTTCCCATCCGAACTCGCACAAGAACTGGCCGATGTAGCTATGGAACCTTTGCCGGGGTTCTTCAATCCAGCGCCTCTCCTCAGGCCGGGAAGGTGAGTCAATCCTTATCCGAAGATGTAGATACGGTGTGTGGTAACGATATCAATGACTGACTTTGCCTTTGCGTTTTTACAGGCAGCTGGAAATAGGATCAGCAGCCGTTTTCTTGTCCTCCCTGGCCGGTGAATTTGTGAATGGGATAGTTATGCCTGTGGATGGAGGACTTATGTTGCTTAATCCTTAAGTCTTCGAGATCATACTAAGCAGATGGCGAGATTGTATGTAGCTTCGTACCAAGTTCTAGTCGTATAAAATCCATGGACGATCAATAGTAGGTGTTCAACAAGTTGACACTCTCCAGTGGGAAGTCAGTGAATCCTCATTATTAGCCAGAGCGCCAGGTCTATGCCAATGACGTCGTTACCCGTAGGCATCACCAGACTCCTCTTGACGGCTATAGGGAAGAAAATAATCGACGAATTATGGACAGTCTCGAGATACATACGATAGATACGGTATATTATTATAATCCAGATTCCTAATAGCACGATTAATGAACCATGAGAGAAGTACTTAACCCATATAAACCCCAAGGAAAAAATAAAGAGACTTATAAGCTACAGGAAACCAACAAAACGACGCAAAAATCCGCCTTCGAACTCCAGGATCATCGTTCAAGTTCAACCCTGAAGATCCAGAATTTGCCGAGTCAAATTCAAAGCAAGCTGCACTATGTTGCTAACAAGGTTTGTTGCTGTACCGAGGCTGTTAAAATGTAAAATGCAAAGCAAAACGAATTGGTCAGTTCACAGTCCATAGTCAATCTGAATTGATCCCCCAACGAAACGGGCGGAAATCAGAAAAACACCGGGTACTTACACCTCAGTAATGACACCAGTCACTCCAACTACCAGTTCAGAAGCCGAACGAAGTAACTCGGAAAGGGACTCATCAATCTCATGGAGAGGACTCGAATTCCCATTTCCAGATCCATCGCTGAGTCCAGAAGATGGTTGGTTTGTATCAGATCCACTGCCGAGTCCAGAAGCTGGTTGGTTATTACCAGATCCGAATCCACCCACTGGCAGTCCAAAAGGTGGATTGGCACCATGTCCGCCCAGTCCAAAAGGTGGGCGACTACCTCCGAGTCCTCCTGCGAAAGGTGCAAGTTGTTGAATGATTTGCTACATATTCGTAGGAAACATAGAGAAAAAAAAGGTCAGTCTATACCAAGCCTAAATTTAGTATGACTGTCGATAAGTTACCCACCTGAATAATGTCCCCAAACTGTTGTCCCAGCTGTTGGCATACTTGCCTCAAGTGGTTCTGGCTACACGAAACGGGACCGTTGCCAGCGAGGATATTTGTGAACTGAGACGTAGCGTCTTGAATGGCTTGCGTGATGGTGTTCAACACGACTGCCTGAAATGGGTCGAGCTGAACTCCACCAGTGATGGTGGGCCTGCTGACGGTGTCTACCAATTACGATGAGGTCAACACAGATGGATATTCGGTGTTCACCAGGGAGGCTACTCACCAATTTGAGGAGTGATTGCGTTGATTTTGCTGCTCAGCATATGCAACGTATTCTGGAAACCGTCGATCACGGCCTGTTCTCCATTTGTCAGGCTGTGACTGGCACTGTGGAGTGTATGCAAAGCGATAGGATTGGCGTTGATCATCATTGGCATAAAAGCCCCAAGAAGAACCGCAAAAGAGAGTGTAGCACGCAGATAGGAGAGCATCATTACGAAGTCAACGAAGGCTCGAATTGACCGAGGCGGGTTTGGAAGGAAGGAAGGAATGGAAGGTCTCGAGCACTTATGGCCGAGTGCAGAATTTGTCTCGCTGTTGATGATGGGCAATTCGCCGCTCTGTATTTTTATACTTTGACCAGTGGGCTAGCCAGTAGGATCAGGTAGCAAGACCTTACGCTAGTGATCATCCTGGGACGTGGAACGTTGGCGTTCAGTCGGTCGAGCCTAGTTATGTATTAGATTGCAAATGCGCACGCAGATAACGCGCCACCGAGTCGACGGCCGGATTCCCTGAAGCCGAACTTTGAAAGATTGCACTATTTTGAGCGGGTGTGAGAATGCATGAATGCTTACAGAGGACGGACGTATGTTACATCAACGTTCACTTGGCGAAATAAGTACTTTTGAGAATGATTTTGAGTGCCACAGACGTCGACTTGTTCCACCTGAGTCCAGAAGAGAAAAGCTAAAATTATGAATATGCACGAGACGCCAATAAACTGATCCACAAAACAGTCAAATGAGCATTCATTATGTTGACTATGGGAAGGTTCACTTACTTGTTGAATCCATTTACTTGCGCAAAATTATGTCGGTGCATACCTAGACCTTTTGCATCTTCCCATGCCTGGGTAGGTCTTTAGGCTTTTGCTGATGTGGTTGAAGTGATGCAAGAGATTTGACGGTCGTGATCCAGCTTACCCCACACACAAATAAGGAAGTCTATTCCCATCACCAACCAACTTCGAAGTTTCCGTTTTCTCTTCTCCCTCTCTACCATTTGCGACAGGCTGATATTTATGCTCACAATGATAGGCATTCTTGTCGCCGACAGCAAGAAATGACTGAAAGCTCTTGTCTCGTCGTCCCCAGTTACCATGGCCAATCCTGATATCCAGGGGAAAAAAACAGCAGAACCCGCGGGCAGACCGTTCACAAACGGTCCAAGTCCATACTTCGGTGTACGCATTTCAACCCTCCAGGATTACTCTAGCAGAAGTGTCGCCTGTTGCGAGTGCGTTATTATTCTCTCCTTTCGAGTTCCGGCACTAATTTCGTTCTTTTTAAGCTGCTCAAAAGCGATTTAAATTGTCAAAAGCAGCGCACATGAAAGTTTGAAACCTCGTTCAGGGAATAGTCGTTTGTCGTACGCTACTTCGATCCTAAAGCGAAGACCAGGACCTCTGCAGGTGCGTTTCTCGGCTTCCATCTTGCCATACGAATTGTAGCACTGATTGCCATATCCTCCCAGCTTCCACCAAGAACATTCCATAGCGCTATCCCTGAACACTGCGCCATGGCTTTCCTCTCTTCTCAAACGAGTTTGCGCGCACAAGAGTCTAGTGTCTCAATTGATGGAGCATGGTGAGTGAGCCTTTTGTCATGACGGTCCAGTCAATAGCTCAATTCAGGAGACTTTTCTTTCTCATATAGGGAGTAATGTGGGTGTCAAACTGATCACTGGAATTTTGCGCTGCACTTTGCGTTTCAAAATATTCTTGGGATCCGGGTAGCTGCGCCGGATTTCTGGGCAAGTCCTCTTCAGGGTGAGTCCTTTAACTTCGCCTGCAGCTCTGAGCTTCTTTGATGATTGACTTTACCCTCCATTGACTACAAGCAGCAGGCAGCTTGAGATAGGAATAGCACCAACGGTTTCGTTGTCTTTCTTCGCTGTTCAAAATAAATTTTGCTTAAGCATTAATCCGCGAAATGGATGCTGCACACAGTAAGAGTGCCAAGAGGTACGGACCCAGAGCTTGTCGAGGGCGAAAGAGTCCGCAGCCGGTTGGCCCTCCCCCAAGAAGGACCAGGCCCATGCCCTCAGCTAGTACTAGTTCTCGATTTACAGCTATTTGCATAATTCATGAGACTCGCGGGGCACGATCGATCTCAGTAAACAATAATAAAAATAGCTTGACTCCGTACTGTCTACTGCGCGTCCTTCGTCTTCCACGTTGTTTACGCTGCACCCAACCCGGCTCTTCCCTTCTACACTGTCAGCATCTCTCATACCTCATATCCGCCCTTCCCAGTTCTTTGCGCGTTCAATTTGGCAACGAGGGCATCAGCTTCCTTGGACAAAGGGTCTTCAGGGAAGTCAGGCTGAGAAGAGTCAAACTCGTCACGGTCAGAAGACATAGTGAGCCAGAAGAAAGTATAGGCAATGTAGACGTTGTGGTAGACAGCGTAGATGAAGTAGAAGACGAAGACGTACGTATACACTAGTTCAGCTATTAATTATTTGCTGTATTCTACTGAGATCGTGCCCCGCGAGTCTCATTAATTTTGCAAACTGCTGTAAAGAGATTGCAACCTGCAGGTCGGCACTTTCCGAAATTGACGCAACTTTCAAGTTGCTTCCATGCCTCCCAAATCCTGACGTCACCCGCAACATCACTTTCTTTCGTCTACCACCACTCGACCAACGACCACCACTCGACCAACGCCAGGAGACTCATCTTACGATGCTAGGATATCAGTACGTTGTTCTTCATTCATTTGCCCGCAGTGGCTTATCTCCAGGTATTCTGTCCAATACAGTTTCCACGGACCACGAATCACTCGTATGCACTCCAGGTTTCTTCTTGACGTACCTGGACTCTTCTCTGATTCCTTGACTCATTAGGCCAGCCCAAACGGGTCACCATCGTTCCAGGGTGAGTACTGAAGCGATTTGAGACTATTCGGACCTATGCATTATGACCAGGTTTTTATACGTCACCTTCTACGGCTTGAAGCCTAAATTCTCAGCTCAGCTTGGGAGACATGTGCACATTAATTGATGGAGGTTGCAGAAGGTTTTACTCAGAGCTTGGATTAACCCTTGATGACTTATATATAGAGGTGAGTTCTGGCACCATGCGCATAGAACTAATCACTTACTAAGTCGATTGCTATATTATTATACAGGACTTTCCTTGTTGACACGGACATGACAATCAACTGACGATACCATTTATCGATACTTTCATTGATAATGAATCATATACACCAAATTTTGTCGTCTTATCCTTTGAGTTGAAGGCCAGAATATCCAAGTTGCCATATACATGACGCCCTCAGCATTATCCCATCTGCTACGAAACCCGCAAAGTGAAAGCATGTTTCTTCGTGTCACTGTCTACGTTGGGGTATTCCAGTCAATCCAAACAACGCCCTATCCGAGGACACCAGTACTGGTAGCCATGGCAAACTACACAGTTGTTACACAATCTTCCAGCCCTGATCATGATCACTTACTCTGTTTAGGCAAGCTCAGAAAAGGAAACTTAGGAAAGTGATTTTTTTTGGCTACATAAGTATTATGCATCGACGCCATCTGATTCCGTTCTGTCTACAGTCTACAGACATCTCAAATGTCGCAACTCGAGGTAACAAAACTGATTACCCTGCCTTCCAGACAAGGTTTTGCTGATCCGTGGAATCCGTGATACGTGATCGACGTCCAAGTATCAGTTTTATGTGTATGTAGTAAGTTACTGGAGTCTGATGAGGATCAAACCAATCCTATCACGCACATGTAACTATAGGCACCGGTGAGTTACGACGTCTCTCAGCTGGACGGACCACTTGTACTGAGGATGAACAACTAGGATATCGAAGTGGCTTGCCGAGAAGCAACTCTGAACTTAGCGTCGCGTATCCATCCAATTTGCGATGCGTCCCGATGAGCCCGGATGCCCCACTTCGCCTGATCTCGAAGACAATCGCTTCCCGGCTGATATGAATACACATTGAAGACCCTGAAACGCGTAGATGTATAAGAAGCTGATAAGAGCCTTCGCATTCTCGTTCGTCCCTTCCCGCCTTCCTTCCCGTTTCCCTGTACAATCGCGTTGGGCCATGACGTGGTTCCGTGCAGCTATTATTGCCGCGGCGTGTTCTTCTATCCTCTTGCCCGCAGCTGCAACTTCTCAGGCTGAGAATGTGCGACGTGGATTAGATTTGCCGCGGTCGACTCCCGCAAGTGGGGACAAGATTGCACCAAAACTCTTTATCTTCAGCATGGTGTGTCTCAAACTATTCTTCCAATGAAGAGGCTCTGAGAGTGTCATTTTCCCTGCAGTTTGACAGCGAAGGAGATGTTTGGTACAGGAACGATTCGGCCTTCGACCTCCTTGCTCAGAATATCACCGTACCAGGCTTTTCTCCACTTTTCCCTGATGTTCACTGCACAGAAGATGGTTCCGTTTGTGAACTCATTACGGGAGAAGGGGAGATCAACGCTGCTGCAACAATATCCTCTCTTGTCCACTCCTCCACATTTGACCTCGCCCAAACCTACTTCCTTATTGCCGGTATTGCCGGAGGCAGCCCAAAGCTCACCTCGACGGGATCAGTCACCTTTGCGCGTTTTGCTGTCCAAGTAGCCTTACAATACGAGATAGACGCACGAGAGATGCCCTCCAACTTCTCCACTGGTTACATGCCTCAAGGTGCACGAGGACCAGATCAATATCCCCCAGAACTCTACGGCACAGAAGTCTTCGAGTTGAACGATGACCTCCGCCAGCTTGCCTTCTCTTTCGCCCAAAAAGCAGAGCTCTATGATACGCCAGAAGCTCAAGCCTATCGCAATAACTACGTTAACGTGTCGCAGTTTGCTGCGGGAGCATCTGCACCTTCTTTCGTTCTTTGCGATACTGCGACAGCCGATACCTACTGGATTGGGACCATGCTCGCCGAGGCCTTCGAGAACACCACCTCGTTATGGACCAACGGGACAGGGGTATATTGCACCACGCAACAAGAGGATAACGCTACTCTCGAGGTTCTGATGCGAGGTGCTATCTCAGGACTGATCGATTTCTCACGTATTGTTATCATGCGCACGGTGTCTGATGTCGATAGGCCTTATCCTGGACAGACTGTTGTAGAAGGGCTGTTCAGTGATCAAGGAGGAGCATTTGAGCTCTCGACGGAGAATCTTTATCGGGCTGGGGTAGAGATTGTGCAGGGTATCCTTGATGGATGGGAGGATCAGTTTAAGGATGGTGTGAAGCCGAGTAATTACATTGGGGACGTGTTTGGGTCGTTGGGAGGTGAACCAAGCTTCGGTCCCGGGAGCATCTTTCATGGTGACCGAGCGCCTTCGGCCAAGAGAAGCTTGAGAGCCAGGAAGCAGGGTAGAAGCCTATAGAAATTTTTTGATACTTTCATCTAAATGCTCGAGATACAGATACAGCTGCACGTATATTGTTTATTCCGTATATCATTACAAGTCACTAGTTTGCCTATCGTTCCGATGACAAGACCAGGGACCTCGATCAGACCGTTTTCCATGGAGGAGGATAGTACGATGGGCCAGAGGCCGAAAGGATGCAAAGTAAACATTGACAGATAGCCCCTCAGGTTGAAGTATTTATCAAACTCTTTATAAACTTCGAACAGTTTCTGAAGAAGTTGTTGTGCGCACAGTGCAATAATGTGGTACTAGTAGGCAAGTGGTAGGGGTTGAAGGAAGAGAAGCCAAAGGGATGCAAAATAAATATTGCCAAATAAGTACTCCCTGTTGGCTTCTTTGTGGCTTCTGCTCCATCATCATCGAGAACTACAGACTCTATAGAACTGGACCAATTTTTATGCCCAAAGGATCTTCAATATGGCATTTTTTGCTTCTGCTTTCCGTGGTGCGTGTACTGTACTATTTCAATCAATTCGCGAGTCACGCGTCACGGCCCCCAAAAATTCGCGAATTTTCCCGAGCAGTCCGTTGTCACGGAGGCTCATTCGCGAAAGGGACAACCAAACGGTCACTAAAAATCTACCAAAAACGGCTAGAAACAGGTCAAAATTTCGCGAAATTCGCGAAAAATTTCCTGTGTCACAGGTCACTCAGCTAGAATCGCAAAAAAAAAAATTTCGCGAGACGGGGTCACAGTCACAACCCCGTCGCGAATTGATTGAGATAGTACAGTAAATGTAGGGCCAAAGGATCGGTGGACCCACACATTGGACCAAAAAGCACAGGTCCGAGTCGGGTATCCCGTCCGAGTCTCCCCACTTACTTATAGCGCCCCCCACAGCATTTTGGCTTCCCTCTCCAATTGTCCTAGTCAGTATCATCGCCTCGTTTTCAAGCATATCTGGACGATTCCTAATTGGGATTTTGTCGCACAGAGTAGGAAACAGAGCTGTAGAACGATATTGCATGCGTGTCTTCACTGATCACTTCAAATCAAGATGAATCGGATTTCGGGATTTGAGACTGGTTTGGAAGGAAATGGCCACCCAGAAGGCGTATAAAAAGGTCAGCACTCAACTCTTTTAGCTGCTCATTGCGTTTTGCCGCCATATCCACTCCTTCATCTCAGACTCTTTTTTGACTAAGACAAATCCACGAATATCTCTCCGACTCCTGCAGCTAGCGCTGTTGCTTTCATAGACTCCGACTTCGAAGAGTATGTATCATGCTGATAGCTTTGTGGTTCAAGCTTAAGCGCTGAAGTCTTGACCACTATTAATACCATTAATTTCCATGAATTACTAGCCGCTCTACGCCATTATCATGATCTCAATCAAGCGGAAAGTTCTTCAAGTTTGGACATGAACAGCAATCCAACGACTGGATATACTGCTCTCAACGCCATGAATACCGCAGCGCCGTTCCAGTGCTGTTTGGAGACTATAGAGATACAGATACTCTAGCGAATTCTCTCGATTTCGACGGGCAAAGTTCTCGTCAACTGGCCCATTTGGCAGTCCCCGACGCGAATATGTCTGCCATTCCTGAATTCTCCAATGTTCAGATCTCATAGCTAAGCCTTCGAAAACCGTCCCTGGTCGAAAGAGAAAATGGCGATTAAAGCGCGAAATCAGTGGTGAGATACCTACATTGGGTTTGCGGTGCAAAGACCCGGCGGGTGTTTCGAGACACCAGGACGGTCAAAAAGTTGATGTCCAAGATTGAATTGAGAAGTACAACCTGCCTGCTGGTCAGTTTAGTAATGAGCGAAGGCGGTGCGACCAGTGACTCTGTAGTGGTACTCGGTTTAAATCTGGTTTTGATCCTCTCACTATTACCTACGCTGAAGTTTCTTTTCGAGTCCTAAATACTACGTTTTTCTCATCAGTCCAGTAAAGCTTTCCAATGAATTTTTGTATACTTTCTTGGTTTCTTTTGTGGGTGTGGTTGGTCAGTTAATTTAAATATTAAAATAAATTTGAGTAAACACTTGTCCACCAACGTTGATGTCCTCTAGCCCTACAAGCTCTGAAGCCTCTTTCATCATTGTCGGCGAGGACAAACCCAGAGAGACTTCTTCAAGACAACAGAAGACACAGCCATCGCAGGTCGAACCAGTCGTAACCAGGCCAGAATCTGAGGAACATCCATCTTACTCGACCAAATCCTACAAACCAGGCTCGTGGAATTCCTATGCACACGACTGGTCCAGTCAGGCCACTGGTGGCCTCAGAATATCTGGGAGACATTTTATCGACAGATATGGACGCATTTGTGGACTGAGAGGAGTCAATCTTTCTGGGTCTAGCAAGACGTGAGTCTTTTTTTTTCAGTGCTGTATCACTGTCATCTTGACCACTTGGAAACAGACCAGTCAATCACGATAATGAGACTTTTCCAAGTGAATCAAAGACCGTCACCTTCGTTGGAAGACCATTTCCGTTGGAGGAAGCTCACGAACACTTTTCACGACTTAGACGATGGGGACTTACCTTCAGTATGTCTGGGACTCTCTACCATATACATCACTCTGTTAATCTGACTCTCTGCAGTTCGTTTCCTGGTGACATGGGAAGCCGTCGAGCACGAAGCACCGTACGTGTCGTATCGTCATCCGTATTGTGTCGTCTCATCGTCCATTTTGCAGAGGCGTCTACGACAACGACTACCTCGTTTACATTCGTTCACTACTCTCACTCCTTCCTAAATACGGCATGCTCGCATTTGTCTCTTTACACCAAGACGTCTGGTCTCGCTACTCTGGTGGCTCTGGTGCACCTGCATGGACTCTAGAGGCTGTCGGTTTTGATTTACACGAGTTGGAAGCTACTGGGTCAGCATGGCTCATTGGAGTGAAAGGCGGTGGGCACGTCGAAGAGGAACGAGGGATCTGGCCTTGTGGTTATCAAAAGTTGGCTGCAGCTACGATGGCGTGAGTCTGAAGACTGTTTTGATGACTGGACCAGTGTTGACGAAATTTTCATCTTCAGGACATGTTTCTGGGGCGGAGAGACATTTGCACCGAAACTGATGATTAAGGGTACGGACGGAATGGTGGTCAATGTCCAACAGTTCCTCCAGAACGCGTTTTTGAATATGTTTGAGAGGGTAGTCGAGGCTGTAGGCGATTTGGACGGTGTGATAGGCTTTGAGGTGCGTTTACATTGGTTCAGTGCTCATAGGTATATATCTCAATGTTTCTTATATCCAGATGATGAACGAACCTCATCCAGGATATCTGAAGATGCCGTCCCTACATTCCTTTGACTACAACACCGACTTACATCTTCATTCTGTCCGTACGTGTCTACATGTCTACCTACCCTTCAAATTCTAGTAGCACTAAACCCACGTCTTCCTGTGGTTATAGCAACCGCTTTTGAATCCTTCCAACTAGGCGCAGGCCATCCAACCGAAGTCGCCGTTTGGACGAGGTCCTTCCCTATGCCCACACGCAACACTGGTCGTGCTCTACTCAATCAAGAGAAACGGGTAGTCTGGAAAGAAGATGGTCCGACTGGAGGCAAGTGTTTATGGGAAATCCACGGTGTTTGGAGTTGGGATCGGAATAAGAACGAGGCTGTTGTGTTGAGAGAGAATTACTTTAAGAAGCATCCGATGACAGGGAAGGAGGTGGGTATTTGGATAGTATTGTTTTCGCTCCTTTTGCACGAAGCTGACACCCTATTCTTAGGTTGACTGGTACACCGAATTCTATTTCCCGTTCCTCAACAGATGGGCAGAACGTGTGAGGAGTGTGCCGGCTGCTGCTAAGAAGCCTGTTTTCGTGGAGGTCATACCCAATGAGGTTCGTCTGTTCTCACTGTCCGTTGGCTCATTTTGCACCCTGACTGATGTCCTACGACGGCATCACAGTTCTGCCCAATGTCATTCACACCAGAGATTCGCCCACCCAACATGGTATACGCTCCCCATTGGTATGACCTCAAAGCGCTTTTTGAGAAATCTTTCGGAGAGTTTAGTGTCAATGTACAAGGGATTTCTAGGGTATATTGCCTTCCATTCATTTTTTCACGCTTTTTACTCATACGGTTCTTTAGGGCATGTTCCCACTGAAAGCTTTCTACTGGGGCCAACGAGGTGCACGGGACAATTATTCACTGCAAATGAGGAAGATCGTAGAAAGTGGATATTTTGTTCTGGGGGAGACACCTGTAATTATTGGGGAATGTGGTGTTCCTATGGACATGAAGTGAGTACGATAGCCTTTCTCAGTCCTTTTATGTTTCTGACTTTCGTTCCGTGCCTGTAGCAAAAGAGAGGCTTTCACAACTGAAGACTTCACATGGCAAGCTAAGATGATGGATGCTATGATTACGGCGTTGGAAAGAGCCATGGTTGGATTCACGTTAGTTGTTTTTTTTTTTGTATCAGCTGCTGCTTCCATTTTTAAGCTTACCATTCCAGGCTATGGAACTACAACCCTTACAACTCAGACTCTCATGGTGACGACTGGAACGGCGAAAACTTTTCTTGGTTCAGTCGTCGCAGGGCGCTACCTCCCTTATTACTCGACTACGAGCAAACAGCTGTCACTCTGGATAACGGTGCCAGAATTCTCCCTACGATTGTCAGACCATACCCAGCTAAAACCGCCGGTATTCCGTTGAAATGGGAATACGAGGTTAACACTGGGAGGTTTAGTTTCGAGTGGTGTAACCCGGACCCCAGCTCAACCGCACCCAGTTCTATTCTCAACGAAGCCTTGGTGTCAAATCCACCTATCAATGCGCATCCTCCACTCAAATCGCTAGAAACGGAGATTTTCCTCCCTCATCTCCTCACACAAGGCCGAGAAGTCGTCGTACACATATCTGGGTCGGAAGACGTATACTCCTACCGTTACGACGAATCCAGACAAACCTTGTTCGTCGTCGCTAGAGATACTACACCTGGAAAGAAACATCGTGTTGATGTCGCTATTTCGCCGACCCGAAGGCCGCTTTTCAGAGTGAATGATATCTGGGATGACTTTGGAATGAGATTGCGATGGCTGTTCTGGTCGTTATTGTTGCTGTTTTGACGGGTCTTTACTTGCTTTTTACGGTAGTTTTGGACTCTTTGCGGCATACATTATAGCTGTGGTATTGAATCATTTAGTGCTAGGACTGACGCGTACGTTGGATTGACGTCCATATTGCTAAATTCCAAGAACAGCCCGCGGCATTTTGTACAATTTGACCATTGAAAGAGGTCGGTCGTTTTTCAATACACAAAATTATTATGCTACGAAAGGAACAGGAATAAATACTGGCATAGGACCTATACATAGTATGTATACAGTACAGAAGCGGAAAAAGATGAAGAAAAAACGAGTAGTGATAGAGCAATTACAGCACAACTAGCTAAAAGCAACAGTGAAAGCGTCGAAGGCTAGATATGACACCTCCCTGAATAGTTAGACAGACGAAAAACATGAAACGACGAAGCTAAGGAAGCAAAGGGAAAAACAGAAACAAAAGCAACATACTCAGAAACAAATTTATAATGATAGGCTTTCAATGAACTACTACTGCCTCGCATCCACAAAAATCCAGCGTTGACTCCAAATTCGAAATCAATTCTCAGCCCTCATGGTCATTCCCCTCATGATTCCTCTCTTCTTCTTCACCGGCGGATTGTTCCTTGGAGTCTCAATGCTCTGATGCCATTCAGACGTTCCTTCTGACATCAAACTGGAACCAGAACGTACACGACGAACTTGCCGGGAAACGAAATTGCTCGCAGAGGCCGTCGGGCTGGTTGGTTGTGGGCTCTGGGTTCTTGATACGGCAGTCTGAGCCTCTGTAGGCTGGTACGGTGAATTCGCTGTCGAGACTGACAAACGAGGTCTGCGAGATTCTCTGAAGTCAACAGATACATCGCCATAGGGTGAGCCTTCCTTGAGCTTTCCCTTGCTTTCCTTCTCCTTCTCCTTGACTTGCCCTTCGTCTTATCTTTCAGCTCTTTCGCCTCACTACGCCTGGCTTTCTCCGACTCTCCGTCTTTCCTTTCTCAACAATGCAGGTGTTTTTGATAACATGCTTCCAGATCGACCCAACGACACAGAGGAAACACTGGAGTTTGCTGTTAGTGTCAAACCTGCAGTGCTGCTTCTGCGAGGACGGTATTCGACCCAGTTGAGCCAATAGGAAGCCGAGGGGACGAAGCTATGTTAAAACCGCTTCCACTACCTACTCCAGGACTTGCCGGAACCATCAGTGCTTTAGGCGGCGCAGTGGACCTAGAAATTGATCCGTGCCTGCTGCTATCGACGTCTGTTGTTGCTGTAGGAATGAGGTGTTCGGATTGAGTGGGGACGACGCATGTCCGGCTGAAACTGTGCTCGTCATCGTAGACAGGGCCTGGGTTTGCGACGCGGAAGACAAGGCCGGCATGCTAGGCCGGCGAACAGCTGACGTCCCTGATCCAAATGAAAGGTCCTTTTCTCTCGTAGCTTGTGCCGAGCCAACAATGTATCCACTTGATGCAAAATGCAATAGATTTGGAGTCCTTGAGTTGCTTGGCTGCCGCTGATGCTGCGTACGAGAACCAGAGCTGGATCTTTTCAAGTCGACTGGTTGTGGAGGGGGAGGTAGTAGAAGAAGGCTGATCAACAGAGGAGATTCCGAAACTCTGTTTTCTGCCTCTGGGTCTACCGAGACTTTCATTGGAGGAGGGCGAAGTGAGAATCGAAAACCTGAGCCGAAGCTTCCACAGGCGTCGAAGTACTGACTGCTGAGTGAGATATCGAACGGCTAACTGGAGTGTAGTGGTACTCTGGCTGGGAGAGGTAACGACTACCACTGCGCTGGGCTCAAGAAGCATTTGTTTTTCCTGGTATCGACGATGATCATCTTGAGGGTTATATTCGGAAAGATGCTCATCCTCGTCTTCTTCTGCGTGGAGTTTTTTCACTTCTTGTTCCTTCAGGAGTTTGGCTTGACGATGTAAATCGGCCATCCATCCCAACCACTCGGTGTCACTACTTTCCTCCCCGCTGTCTGTCGATTCAGAGTCAGGGATATGGACCTTCACGTTAGCACTTTTCCCGGCGGTGCGAACTGAGTCTCCATCTGCAGGACTATCGACGACAGGTCCCGTATTCTCCGTGCTTATCCCAATAGCGATATTTTCCTGCTCTATAGTCATATGTCTTTCGCGCCTCCTTCGACGCTTCTCGCTTGGAACTGACCGCCGAATCTGGATCATTGCTGTCTTCCGCATCCAAGGACGACGATCTCTCCAAGGGGGGCTGGCTATTGCCTGCGCCGAAACCTTGCAGTGAAGACGTGATTCCCAAGTCATGACTCTGGTCTCCCTTGAATAGAAACCATTCCATCGCTTTATTCAGCTCCCCCAACCCTGCTCTTTGCGCTCTCAGGACGAGTTTGGTACGCCATTCGGGATAAGGCAATGCACCAAAGGTACCAAAAGCATCCGGAGGATGATGCAGCAGAGCATTCAGGCCATGCCGTGATATAGCCAGAGAAGCCGAGGTACCTTTGGCTCGCATAGAAGATAGATCAGAGATTGGGTCAGGAATGGCTAGAGAAGGAAGATTGCGATGATGAAGTGATTGTGCACTGGGGGAGGTTGACATTGAGGAAAGTTGAGTATGGGAACTGACACTGCTTTGGAAAGTAGATGCAGTCAAGGCGTATTCGTCGTGCTGTCGGTTTGAGAAGAAGTTATGACTGTATTGCTGTCGACAGTCGCACTGCTTTCAACCATTCTGGATTCTCCAGAACGCGGCTCAACCTCTCGTCGCCTTTCCGTTCATCCGAGAAGAAAAGTTGGATAAGCATTTGGCGTGCTAGATGTCGGAGTGATCTGAGCGGGTGGAGTGTAGTAGGGAAGCTGGGAGAGGAAGGTAGATTGCAGAATATGAGGAGCATATCGATGGAGGACTCGTAAAAAAGGATCTGAAAGCTGCGAAAACAAAAATCAATCATTCAAGAGTTCACCGGTCCACGAGTAATCAAGGCTTACCGTGGTCATCTCGAAGATCCAAGACAATCCACTCTCCGCTACTCTCTTTTTCACGAGTCCTCGTCCTACTCCGTGGTGTTGAATGAGCAGTCGTCTCCCTTGGACGAATGCTAGGACGCTCATTGCCTTCAACATACACATAGCTCGAGTCTGCTTCTCCAGCTGCATTGTCGCTTTCACCTTCATTGCCTCCTTGCCCTCTTTTTTCGTCGGCTTTCGTTTCACAACTAGCTGTCCGGTCTTTGGGAGCACCAAGACTGAGTCTTCTTCCCTCTCCGTCTCGTTCTACTTTCGGTAGCTTCTTGCGCTCATTGAAACCATACCCATATCCTCGACGAGTATTACTGTCATCGCTATCGTCATCGGAATGGGCAAAGACTGGTGAAGATAGGGAACCATCCGAAGAAAAACCGGTGAGATCTTCGTCAACGAGCTCGTTATCAAAATTGGGATGGACACCGAGGGTGGTGGATCGGCTGTCGTTGTCTTGATTGTCTTTCCCATCAAGTTTGACATCGGGCTTGGAGTCACTGACTTTATCAAAGTGACCAGGATAAGCAGGAGTCGATGGCAGACTTGGAAGAGGTCTGATTCCTCCTGGCCTGGTGACCGCCGAAGGACTTTCAACTGGAGCTGTAACGAGTCCTAAGGCAGACATATTTCCGTCAGACATTCCTCCCTCAGCCTCGTCATCCGATTCGTGACCGTCTTTGTGGTAAGGCTCTACCCTTTCCTTTATCCTTGATATATGGGTAGCTGGCCCTGGGTGGCCTAAAGATAACCGAATCCTTCCCTTCATCGCCTTGGACACCCTGGTTTTCCTGCATCCTTAGAGATATAGGAGCAGAAATTTGAGGCCGCAATGTAGGTGAGGAAGGTAGAGATGCAGGATTGGATGTAGGTGGGGAGCCAGATGGGAGTGACTGAGGCTGTTTTGCATTCGAAGATGACTGTTTAGAAGAAGAACGAGAAGTATTAGCTCTTCCTCCAGCTGAGCTGCCTGTAGGCACCGAACCAGACTGAGGAGCTGATGCCGAGGTACGTCCATGGGCGTAGGCAGATACATGACTTGGATCCAGACTCATTGATGCTCTTTTTTCCTTCACTTCGTCAGCCTTGTGTGAACCATCCCGGAGCTTTCCTTTGAATTTGGCGCAAACGATTCTTTGGCTGGAAGCTGAAGCGGTTGAGCCAAGCATTCCTCTGAGGCCGGAAATATCTGATTGCCCGCGAGGTTGGCCAGGTTGAGTGGGACGAGAAGTGGTAGTTGTGGAAGAAGCACCGAGGGTAGAAGAAGCACCGAAGGCAGAAGAGATAGTGAGTGACCGTCCAAGTTGGTCTGCACCTCTGATATCGGTAAGATCTGAGAGTGGTAGATATTGGGCCGTTGTGGCGTCCTTTGAAAAAAATATAATCAGCAAATCGGTACCAAAGCAGCCAGAAAAAAGGACAAGACAAAGTAACTCACCTCTCTATCCTTCCAGACATTCAAAATCCCGTCTTTGATAAATACCCAACGTTCCCTCCAATCCAATTTGACCATTCTTCCCCTTCGTGTATCATGATGCTCATTGTTCGGTCTATGATGCTGCCCAGACTGACTACCAGTTGCTTGAGCATCGGGCCGCCCATCTTTACCGTCATCTCTACTCAGGGCGCTACTTTCTTTGCGTTTGTGAGCACGACTTTCACTCCGAGGGTCTCTGTGGTCCGAACCTCTCTCTCTGATGCTACTATGCCTCTCCACCTGCTCCCGCCGCCGGTTCTCTTGGATTTCTCGAATGTCTTTTCCTCGAGAACTGCTAGACCCCGGAGCAACACGGAAACGGCAAGGTTGTTAGGTCCACGAAGCACCACTCGTAATGCGCGGACATAGCCTTCCCAGTATGGTGAGATGTAGTCGACAGTGAGTGTTCGAGGCAGCGTGAGTATGACGCCTCTACGATGGATTTCGAGGAGTTCGTAGGGTTTGAGTTCATACCTAGAGGAATATGATGAGTGAGTTGATGGTGTGTAAATGAATGATAAAAGGGAAGATGTCGGAAACGTGTCAACAAAAACTCACCAGCCCAAAGCAAAATGGTCCTCCAGAATTTGCCCTGTCGAGAATCGCATGACAGTGACCAGCATTGGATGATACGTCTCATACGACGGCGTATGGTCTGCCCGTTTCTGCAATGGACCATACACTTTCCTATCTCGTCGTTCACGTTCCCGGTCACGATCTCGTTCTCGAGTGTCTTTACGAGGCTTCGTCGATATACCCGACATGGCCGAGATACTCGAGGTGAACAGTTCCCTCTCTTTTTCCCGACTGCGTTCCACTTCTACCCAGTCCCTAGTCCTGTCACCACGGTCAGCTTTTTCGAGTTTAGATCGGTGTTTCTCCTTCTGCTTATCCTTATCTTTCTTTTTCTCTTTCCTCTTTTCCTTGTCCTTTCCTTTGTCCTTGGAATCTTTTTCCTTCCTCGACGAAAATAAATTACCCATAGCGAGCGATGTGGTAGAAGGATGGTTGGAGGGTGACGAGGCAGTGCTATGGGATGTACCGGGTCGATTGGGTACAATAGGTGCAGGTCCTACACGGCCTGTACCAGGTGGAGGTTGATTATCGTCATAATCTTCTTCCTTCTCCTTCCCATGACCCGGCTCCTCCTCATACTCGTCATCTTCATCATAAGCGTCCTCCCCGTCTTCCTCATAACCCATAGTGAACTGAGTGCCTTCCTCATCTGAGCTATTATTATTATTATTCTCCAACCCTAGAATCCGTTTATACGCTTTTGACCGAAAAATATATACCGTCAACCAAAGACACGCAGTGATCAAACACGCGAAGACTCACCATCACCTCGCGAAAACTTGCCGCTATAAGCAGGTAATGTCGAGTTTGACTCTATAGACGCGATGTCGCCATCTTTTTCGTTCGTCGCTTGACTAGTAGTAGCTCCGACAAGAGGAAGAGCGAAATTTGGTGCTGAGTCATCGGGAGAATATGTAGAGTAGGTCTCGTACTCTCCAAACCCTCCTTTGGTAGCTTGACCTGAAGTAGGAGTCTTTCCCATTGGAGCAAAAGTCATGGGTGATACAGGTCGCCGAGGGCCTCTGGGACCTCGTTTACTCCGAGGGCGTATAGTATCCGTCTTGTTCTTCTCCTGGCCAAAGGCAGTGTCAATCATTGGAAGACCATGGGTATCTTCAGTGGAAACTGGCGAGCGCGTTTGAGAAGACGCTTCGGAGACTTGGGAGAGATGTGACGAATGTGAATAGCCCGAACGTTGGGAGTATTTCGACGCCGTTGATGCGTATGAGAGTCCGGAGATTTGGGAAACGTAAGAGATGCTGGAGACGCCAGTGAAGCTTTTACCCTCTGATGTGTCCTTGGCGTTCCCTGCTTTGGCTGCGGTGTCAGGGTCACCAGCACCATAGATACCATGTTCGTCGTAGTAGTGTCCATCGCCCTCTAGGTCGTCGTCGCTGTCGATACCACCTCTGCCAGACCCACTGGGACGCTCTGGCGCGAAAACAATGGGAGACGCGGGTCGGTGAGCAGTATGGCGGCGAGGTCGTTCTGGTGGATTAATGGGAGGAATTGAAGCCGAAGGCGTTGCAGAGGTTGAGTTTGATGCATTTCGTGGGAAGAAAAGGAATTGTAACACTTTGCGAGAAGCCATGATTTAACTTGAGCAACTTTCCAGGAAGCGTCGACGTGAGTGATGAACCATTGGTCGTAAGGCACTGTTGGAAAGGAAATGAGAACGGTATCATCAGCGACAGGATAGGCAACGCACCGAATCTGCAAGCAATGGTAAGCAGTTCTGATGAAGGCTCCGTCGCTGGCGAGTTGTCCATAGACCTGATCTGCTCGTTACTTCTCGTCCAAACATCCTCCAAAATCCACCAGCTCACCTCGTATGGACAAACGAATACAAGCTCTACTAGTCTACCAGCAGACCATCAGTATATCAAAAAGACGCATCAGAGAAGGATAGATTACCGCGCCGTCGCGCCAATATAATGGTCCAATAACGAGTGGGTTAAGACAGAAACAAGCAGTTAGAAGTGCGCAGATGGCGGTGTATGTAGTCCAGTCACTTTCAGCACGATGGTTAAGCTATGAAGAGCCGACCACCATGTAGAACAAATCAAAGGACGGTTTTCTCCAACACTTTGATGGGGATTGAGCTGTACTGATCCCGCGTGACAGAACGGCACACGCGTCAAAAATTTGGTTTTTCTTGGGCGCGGCGTTGCTACACTTGAAGACGGACAACGTCTTGTAGTAAAAGTAGAAACATGATGAATGAAATAGTAGATATAATAGCAGGATAAATATGCCCTAGTATAATATAGCCCAAAAGAGTGCAACATTCCATCCAGCGTCCGTCAGACTCAGAGAACCAAAAAAAAGAAGCGTAAATTAAAGTCGTCAGAGCTAGCATACTTATATGCACATGGGTACGTCAAGGCCAGCTAGGGCCAGCTATACCAAAAAGCTGTTGTATGTAGGACACAACTTGCCCCATTCAGCTACAAAAAGAAAGAAAAAGAGGCGTCAGACCTCAAGAGTCTAGAGCCAGCAAAAAACAATGTTTACCAGGAGGTTTATTGGTGTGCCTGATCCCTTCCGTATCTTCAGTGAGAACAACAGCGAAGGCGCCACATAATGAGCAGGTCAAAAGGAAGGGAGTAGCAGATAGCAAATCAACGATCAATCAGCCAGTCACAATCACAACGCAGAGGGTAGATAGGACCCGCGAATCAAGATGTCAATCAACATGACTGGGTAAAAGAAAAAACCCATGAGAATCATGCAGACAGTCATTGGACAGAGCACCGAAGAAGCATACTCACCAGTGCAAGAACCAAGGCCCAGGATTGTCGGTTTCCGAATCTGATAGTGACATTATCCGACGACGATGGTTGCCCCACAGAAACCGCATCCCTCCTGGGTGGATTGACATAGTTGTAATTCTTCATTCCAGCGGATCAACCAACTGTGCGGACGGTAATGAGGATGTCCTTCCTTGAAGTCCAGCCACGGGGAACGAAAGCTCTATCGAGTAGGAGACTGGAATTTTACTCCGTTAATTGTGAATTCCAGTGTCGAGACATTGAATCTGAACTTCATAACGATATTCACGTCAGCTCCTCCTGGGTGAGGTTCACCGGGGACACCGGATACAACGACAGGGACATCTGGTATCTGAGCTTGTCAGTTTGGAGGCTGGCGAAGGCTTGACCTCTGCGGAAGGAAGCTTGCCCTCCAGGTCCTCCTATGGCAAAGAGATAGGCGTGAATTTGAAGTTCCAGGAACATAGATATACCGATTTCGTCAAGGTGGAGGAAGGACAAACTAAATAGGTCAAAATTGTCCGTTGGAGTTATCCCATTCCCACGGTACCATATACAGAAGTATACAGAAGGTTACCCAAATATATCCAGTCGAAATCTGGCTTCTTTCGCGCTAAGTTACGAGGCCGAAAAATATCAAGTACAAAGAAGTCCAATAGAATAGTGTGTACATTCGAAGCTTGGACTGCAATGGCCTCGGTACTCGCCACGCTACAGCGCTGGCCTACAATCGCTTCATACATGTATTCCCCTCCTTTCGCACTGTGTATCTCTGAGCCTGATGTGTTATTTGCATATCTCAAGGATCTCTTCAAACACTGTCACTGTCTAGTTCTCAAGTCTTTTCATTTTGGTAGTAAGACGCGGGCGGCAGCCTGAGAGGGGCTCACTCTTCAAAATGCTCTTGGATAGTTTTCTTGCAGTTTATTTGAAATTTCTGACATTGTGCTTTCCTCGTTCACACATTATTGCCCACTATTGTGTAACCATTCGTCTATCTGCGCCGCTGATGTGCGCAAGTCTCTCCCCATCCACTCTCCTTCGTGCTTTCGTGCATGATTACATTTCCTTCGAAAATCTTCTTCTGTTCAGTCCGTTGCTGTTCGTACTCCACCAATTCCAATTTCAATCCAGTTGATACCAAGAAAAAGGTTCTGCCCTTGCACTTTGAAGCAACTGGTAGACATCCCGAGGTACATCCATTCAGAGCGACGACTTCATGGATCAGAGACGAGACCAAGAGGAGACAGACGTCAAAAGAAATCTATGGTAGTTCTCACAGTGACTTTGAGTGTAACTGTGAGACTCTAGAAGCTGGAAGACGGATATCACTTTTCTCCCACCAACCATTTATCAATGCATACGCGAAACGACGCGCTAAACTCGGCGCTACCGACTCTTATCAGTGAGTAATGGACATGTGAGCAGGAGATCTATTCTTGACCATTTCTACAGCATGCCCCATGTGTCACAATCCTACACTGGATATTCATACGGAGGCGTGTAGGGCGTGTGCACATACATAGGCCAGCAGATTGGGTTATCTTCCTAGGGACGTTCCAACCTACCGTCACCTTTCTGGCTCTATGGGTTTTCTCTCGGCGCTGTCAGTCTTTGCTCTATCGCGTTTGCTACGCTAGCAAACGGCTCTCCGTTGACTTCGCCCGTCAAGCGAGAATTGGTCTCTCAAAACTTGGAAGACGTCAAACTTCGCTATGTAAGCTGACTCTGGAATCTGCGAGACCACTCCAGGGGTGCATCAGATGTCGGGATATATTGACGTTGGAAAAAACATGTCTATGGTGCGTGTTGTTACTCGTCAATCGCTTTTATCCTACTGATCAACGCAAACAGTGGTTCTGGTTCTTTGAAGCACGCGAGTCTCCAGAGACTGCTCCTTTCACGCTCTGGTATGATTTTCTGCGAATGAGGGTGTCTCTGTCTGATCTTCTGCAAGGCTGAATGGTGGTCCGGGATGTTCGTCTATGATTGGTCTATTCCAAGGTTCTGCCATATGCAACCCATACTACATTCCATTCTCATATGACCATAATCTTATGACAGAACACGGACCATGCCTCGTTAACGACGATTTGACTACCACACTCAATCCTTTCAGGTAAGCGCGTTAGAGAATTATATCTGCTGAAGTTTGCTGAAAACCATTGATCTTAGCTGGAACAACATCAGCAACAGTATGTCCACAGCCTGCTGTTTTTAACGCATCAATACCTTACCAGTGCACATTTTACAGTGATTTACATTGACCAGCCCATCGGAACAGGATTTTCCTTCGGTACCGATACCCGTCAATACCACCGACGCTGGAGCACCCTTCGTTTGGACTGCCTTCCAGGTTCTCTTTGAAAGTCCTGAATTCGCCAAAATTCCAGAAGCGAGAGTATGTATTCACATCTATCTACTTTTCTTTTTCGATACTAACAGCGACTTAGGTTCCTCTTTACGACTGAAAGCTACGGAGGACATTATGGACCAAGTTTTGTCACATTCTTTGACGAGCAGAACGAGAAGATTCAGAAAGGCGAGATTCAAGGGAGAAGAGATCAATGTCAGCGCGTTGATGATTAACAAGTAGGTTATATCCTCTATTATCGTTTTTTTTTTTTTCCTTTTGACAAAAACTTTTGCTCACTTTCTCAGCGGCTGGTTTGACCCTCTTATCCAAAACAAAGCCTACCTCGACTTTGCTACCAATGCACCTGGTTACGGGCAACTTCAATCCGATGAAGTCCTAGCAGCAATGAATGACTCCTACTTCCGTCCCGGTGGATGCTTGGATCAGGAGCAAGCTTGCTACGACGCTGGAACTGGACCAGAATCCGACAAAGTCTGTAGGGATGCGGATGATTTCTGTGTGAGTGTTTGCGTCTTCATGTCTTCCGTCCTCTCTACATCGCAAGCTCACGTGTTTCCTCTTGAACCAACTTTAGATTGAGTTTCTCTTGGTCCCAGCTGCCATCGACCGCGACATAGACGACTTGAGGGCAAAACTCTTCTGCGTTGTTCCCTTCGGAAGCCTATGTCACTTTCCTTCATCAGCAAGCTATTATGGATGCTATCGGTGCGGAAGCTACATACCAGGAATGCGCAGATGCTCCGGATGAGTTATTTTGTCAGGACTGGAGACGTATAGACATTTTCTCGCCTTGACGGCTTCTATCTTCACTTATACACCTTTTGCTTCTGGTTCTAGGATGCAAGGACACAACTACCTAAACTCGGTGCTCTGGCAAACTCGAGACTGAAGATGTTGGTATGGGCTGGGGATGCTGATATCAAGTGCGTATTTCCTTTCCAAACTTGCTCCGAAGAGGGCATCTCTGATGTGCTTATCTTCCTTTTCTGTACTCTGCATCTCCTCTTTCTCCTATCCTATCTTCTTACACAGCTGCAACTGGCTCGGCGGACACGCTTCAGTCCTAGCTATGGACTGGTACGGCAAGGAACGACTCGCCAACACGCCTTTCACCAACATGACCATTGATGGCAAAGCTGTAGCTGCGATACAGAATGTGGATAATTTCTCTTTTGCGTATGTGCCTTTCCTTGTGTCTGGTATAGGGTATAAATTATCAGTTGCTTATCTGCTTATCTCGTCACGTCGCTTTGGGTTCTATTTAACAGACGAGTCTACGAAGCTGGACATGAAGTGGTGAGTCTTGATTGCGTGTTCCTGGTCCTTGTGGTCTTCAAGGCTTACCCTTCTGATGCTTTCAATTTTATAGCCTGCCTTCCAACCAGAAGCCGCTCTTGAGATATTCCGACAGATTCTCAATATGCAGCAATTGCATTCTGTCTGAGCGTGAAGTATTTTTGGCGTCCTTCAAGGACCAAACTCGAAGGGTTTTCGGGTGATGTTGAGTTGTATAGAAAGCTGTAGCCTGGACCGTACATACCACTTTATCCTGGAATGCAGGATTTTGCGCTTCACTTAAACTTGACATTGGTGTTGCTATGGCTCTGTAAGAGAAGTTTTGAGAGAATAGACTTGAAAGTGTTGGCATGTACATCAGAGCCAGCGTAGGTGAAAGCTGACAAATCAAATATCCGCGTCGCTGTCTCCAACGATGTCAAAACCCAATGATGACCCTCGCGACTCTTCGCTCGAAGGACCTATGCGGCTTCCTAACTCTTGGTACTCGGAATCTAGTGGTTTGTACCAGCACAGCAAGTAATCTTGACGCGCTACATCCCGCTGACTTGGCATCTCGGTTTTTTCTCTCCACTTCAGATATTTTCGGAACTGGAGGAATGTTTCTTCTCTGGTATGATCATGGTGACGAGGAATAGGTGTGTATGCTGTTTTTACCTACCGTCTTGACATATGCTCGAAGTTTTGTTACTAAGTGACACCTCATCTCTTTTTTCTTTTCTTCAGATATCTTGCATGGCCTGCTATCCTATTTGGTCTTTACGGTGTGGTGAATCAGCACCCTTTGCGCACAAAAGAAAGCAGTAGTAGTCCCTGGTCAAATCTTAGGTGTGTACCAACGTTTTTTTGGTCAGTTGATGACAGCTCATCACAAATCCAGTTTATGCGTCATGGCTCTCCTTGCTTCGTACATGCCAATGTTTATCGTCACTCCTGACAGAACACAGTCATCTTCTACTCCTCTGTAATGTCTTCAGAAGTTAGAACTGTCCAATTTCCACACGTATATCCCTTTCAGATATTGTGCTTCCGTGATCGAGTACTTGCAACCAGACACTGCTCCATCCATTTCCGCTCTCCCTCAAACCTTTTGAGACCCCAAAAAATGACCGGATGACCTTCCTCGTCATTCCCGCTGCTGCAAAAGAGGCATTACCCGCTTTTTTCACATACGAGGGAGGAATTTGTGTTTTCTTTGCGCGAAGTCAAAGTCGCTAGACCTTGGATTAGAAGTGCCTGGGAAGTGCCTAGACACATCGAACTCTCCTAATCTTGTCTGATGATTTTCGAATTTGTCCTCAGTACAGTCCGATCTCTTGACGCAAGTGTTGCATTACTGGATTATTATCTACTTCTACTCTAGATCTCGGTGACCTCGGTCAGCTGGAGCCAATTTCAACGACTACGCAATCCCGCTTTGATGCCTGGCAGTATCCACATGTATCCGCTCGTGAGTACGACAATCGATCCAACCAAACGCTGTTTTTATATCCTTCTTGCATCCACTTTTCCAACTTCCTCGACTTCCTGTACCCACTCTTAGTACAGCACTGGATTCGGATAATGACCACGGCGTTATACTTCCCTCTGGTAGGGATCCAAGTGCTTATCTTTGTGATATACTTTACCGGTGAGCCTGCCTCAGAAGTGCCAGTGTGCTCTGTTCTCTGAATACTTGTTCATGCCGTAGGTTTATCCGCCCTTTCATATTGCATAATCCATTGGATTACGCACCAGGATACATTCGTCTTGGAATACCATCCGCCAGATTAGAGCCTCTCGCCTCCTCGTCTTTGCTGTGTTCGTTTGACTCGTGGTTATTCATCTTCTCGAGTGCGCAAGGCCGTGGCGCTACATGCTAGAATTTCCTCGTTAACATCACACTTCTAGGTGGTATTCTGATTTTTGGACTGGGATTAGAAACTTCTCCTTCTGTATGCGGATTCGCGATCAACCTTTGTGTGGTGTTTTATGGGTCTTCAAAATGGCTCATATATTTCCTATTGAGTGAGTCTCTTGTTCCTCGGTGTTTGTTACCCAAGCTGAATTGTCCTTCCGTTGCTTTGTATTTTGTCTCAGTCGAGAGAGTCCATATCGTGTGGCGTTCAAATATGGTACCCAACACTCCCCGCCTCAAGTCCAAAATCTACATTATCTCTCTAATCACGATTTGTCTTTACTCCATCCTCATCATTATGATGGTCATTGGGCGCAAACATTACATTCGGGAAAGTGATGGCGTTTGCTACATCGGGCTCAAGCCACACTCGTCCTGGGGCTTGCTATGTTATGATCTGTAAGCCAGGCTCGTCTCTTTATGATAAGAGAAAGAAAAGACTTTCTAACGGGACTTCATAGCTACATCAATGTCTTCCTCACCTCTCTCTTCCTTTGGCCTCTGCTCAAATTCAAAATTATGAATGATCGTATTCGGAGAGTGGCAATTCGTACATTGGTGTGAGTGGCATCCTACAACTTGTCTGGATCATCGTTAGCTCAGAGTCTGCCTACTCAGTGCTTCCGCAATTTCCCTTACGACCTCAACCGTGAATATGGCGATTCTTGCTGTCCATCATGATGAGCGAGGGTGGATGTGTCTTGCATGGTGTACCTCAGATGTTCGTTATCGGGCATCCAGAAAGCTAATCCCAACTAATATCTATCTATCCACTTTTTCCTGTTCTCTGTCGAACGCTGCCTAGATTATCATCAACGCCCTCGCTATTTTCTGGATAACCAAGAATGTATCCCCTCCAGAACGTTACCCCGGCCGATCCGATCCAGGTCGACCTGACCGTTCTGCAAGTCGCAGTGGTGTCACTAGTGGCTCTTCTGCCAACAGTATATCAAAAAAGATTCGGTTTTCCTTCCAGGACAAAAAGAAGTGAATTTGGTACTTCGCATTTGACCACTCATTTCGATTCCACGTTGTCGACCATTTACTCACACGAGTTATATCCTACGTCTCCGGCGTCGCCCTTAGCAGAGGACGGATACGGACAGGGACAAGGGGACAGCAGTTCTCCAGTTCCACTATCCAGAGTTGTACTGCCGCCTGGGAATGGTAGGCCTAGGGCGAAAGATTCGGACAGATACAAGGAAGCTCACGTCCAACCTTTAGAGGTTTGGGTAGAGAAGGAGGAAGTACGAGGCGTGGAAGATGTTTAGAAAGGAAGCTTTGTATTAGTACCGCTATCATGTCTTTCTTAAGCTTGTCGTGTATAACCCAAGAATTTGATAGATTATATAGTGGACTCTTCCCCTTGACAAAAAGAGACACTTGTGTATCCGACGGGCACCAGAGGAGTAAACACGCTGATGGAAGAAGTGTTGTTTTGCAGGTCGCGAGGAGAGTTGGCGGGTGTGGTAACAGTGTCTGGTGTCCTGCTGAGTGAACTCCCAGTCTAAGTGAAGATAAATAGAAGACGATGACCGAATGTCAAGAAGTCCGACATCATGATACATATAAACACCTTCCTCCTATTCCGGAAGCTACGGTACTGTAAAAAGCACAATTGCAGGTCCTAGTTCATAGTTAGATAAGTTAATCTTGACGCAATGTCCTCGTATTATATACAATCAGAAACGTCGCCACCGTCGCTAACGCAGCCAAAAACAGTAAGACGGCATAACAAAACGCATATCTACACCTCTGGATCCAGGGATCAAACATCCTCCTCCTACTCTCTCCCTTTCCACGGACGTCCTTCAACTTGACGACAGGAAAATAAATCAAAGAGCCTATTAGGCTTCGTTATAATGGCCATGAAAATCTGACCGCACTTCTGCATGGCACTAGGACCAGGGTCAGAAGAAGACGGAGGCGAAGAAGAGATAGGTGGTGGACGAGGAATGAAAGGATATCCAAACGATATTCCTCTTAGGCTACGTTTGAAAATTTTGCTCTCCGTACTCTGTTTCTCTTGGATCCATCTAGGAAGTGGAGGTAGTGACTGCTGATGCTGTCTCTTCGGTTGTCGTGGATGTCTTCCATATCCCTTTTCCAAATCTCCATCTCCCACTGGGTTGCCGATAACACCACCTCCGGGGGGTATTCCATTTGTACTCCCATTCTCACTTGCATCTCTCGCATTCTCCTTCTCCTTCTCCTTTCCATTTCCGCCATCTGCCCTCTTCCTCCTCTTCCCCAAACACCACCCCATCCTCTCATCCCACCACTCTTTCCTCCCAATCCCCATCCCAAACCGCACCTTAAATATCCCCACGAAGTAAAACTCCCACACCGTCTTCATAGGCGGCATTTCCCCATACCTCGTGAAATGCCAGCCACCCACCAACCACAACACCGGACACACAAATCCCAACCAGAATGCCCAAAATGCTGGGGTTGTGTAGACCCATTCTCTCCTTGGTCTTTTGAACCTGACAGAGCCGAGAGCAGACCCAGCAGAGAACCCTGCGTCTCGTTCCCAGCGTCTGTCCAAAAAGGATTCAGACGTGGATTGAGATGCACCGGTAGTATAGGTTAAAGATGTGGAATAAGACCGAGAGTGGGTGTAGGCGTTTGCTGCGAGGTGGCCGTGGGTAGAGAGTGGTGTGCTGAGACGATGTGTGCTGGATGGGTTACCACTGAGAGCAGTGTTGGAGTCACTGGATTGGAGGAGAGCACCAACGGCGTCGTTGTACTCGACTGGGTGGTCACCGACCAGGTAAGCCACTGGGATTGCTAGCCCAATGTCATCCTCTGCTTCTTCATCGTAGTGCTCTCTATCCACTTCCATAATCTGAGGCTCTCCAAACTGTATCATACTCGTGCCGGCCCTTAAAGGGTGTGGACTCGACTCGCTCGCAGTAACGAAACTATCTGCGTGCGCAGAAGCTCTGGAGTATTCACCCTCTGTAGGAGTTGCATCATATTCCTCTGAGCTGCCAGAGGCTTCTATGGTCGATAATTGGGTCTGCAGTTGTAAAGCAGAAAATTTAGGAGGCCTGAGAGGCGGATCGTAGCTGGGACTAGGATGCGGTCCGGGAAACGGTGGTCGTAGATCCAAAGGCGGTATACTGGGTGCAACAGAGGAGGCAGAACGAGATGAGCTCTGCGAGAGGCTTCGTTTGGGTGTTCGTGAAATGAACGGGTTAGTGGAATGAACGGGAGAAGGACCTTCCGAGAGGATTTCGATAGAGTATAAATTAGTTGAATGAATGAAAGATGAGGGAAACAAAGGCTCACGAATCGTCACGTCAGAAGAGTCTGATCCTTTCGATTTCTTTGACCCAGATGGACTTCGGTACCGTAGTGTCCTGGACTGAGGGAAGAGGAACTGTCCTGCGTGGAGACTCTGGAGAAATGTATTCCAACTCTTGGATTGGTGAAAGGGGTTTTGGATACACGTTTGGATACACGTTTGTATATGCATGCTTATTGTAGCCAGACTGCGATTGCGCGTCCAGTCGGAGTGAATGCAAAGATAATGCAGTCGGCCTCGCAGACCGCTGGGAGGACGGAGAAGAGGACGATGACGATGACGGTAAAGGGGAAGGTGAAAGTGAAGTAGGTGTAGTCGTCGTCGTCGAAGACGATGCTTCGGGTGAAGATAAAGACCTGTCCATCCCATGTAGATACCGACTCCTCAAGGCGGCTCTTGTAGGCGCTGAAAGAGCATCTGGTTGGGACATCTGTTCTCCGCTTTCTGAGCTTGCCGGACTCTGAGGTGGTGGTCTCAGCCAGGCAATAGCAGAAGGCCCGGAACGAGAGCTTGTGCTCGATTTCGAAGGGCTAGAAGGGTATCCTTGGATAGAATTGTCTGAACGGTGTTCTCTTGGTATCCATCGTCCTTCAACGTCGTCAAAGCCAGTGATTGACTGGGGAGCAGTAGGAAGAATTGGTCCACTGATCATGCTAGTGTTGAGTTGGAGTCTCGCTTGGCCTGACTGTGACGTCGGCCGCGAGTTTCTTTGTGGTGTTGAAGGGAGACTATCTGCAGAGCCAGATTCGAGTGCAGCGTATGTATCTCGAGAACGCGCTGACGGGAAGAAGAAGTCGAACATTGCAGACTTGAAAGAAACGAAGAGGAACGAAAGAGGAAACGCGGTGTGCGCAATCCGATAACACGGTGCCGAGAGTTGTGAACAATGCGCGTTACAGCAAGGCACACGGTGGTCTACTTGCGTAGCGCAAGTTAACGGGAAGGGTGAGCGGTCTCACAGAGTTGGAGAGTGTAAAGACACATACCTCCAGTCTTTATAAACCTCGCTTATACCTCAAAGGGTGGTCTCACTCTCAAATTCCTCCGATGCCTTTTGCAATGCATAGAAGTGAAGCGGTGTCTAAATAGCACGGAGTGGCCGCCTCGTGTTGCCTCCCAAAACGGGGCTCAGACAAAGAAACCTGCCTGTGGCAGCAATGAGTGGTCCTTCTATCTCTATCCACTGAACCACGCACCTTATTCATCCCAGTGGCAGTATTGCTTCATTCCTACGGATAAGGTGCTCCTTGTGAGCATAAGACTTGGTGTCTAGACTGAAGTAGAACACGTTTCGTTGGCTCATAAGCGATCGCTGATCGATTCTACACGAGGCCAGGTCGTTTGCAGGTCGTGGTCCGTAGACGATATCTACCCGGTTGGCTTTGAAGGTACTTGAGTACTCAGCATGTCTAGTGAGGCGATGAGGAACATGGTGGTCGAGTTGCAAGGTGCAGTTCGGTGAAAGTCAATTTGATCCGCGCCGTCTAATAACTCACTTTACTCTTTCATGTGCGCAAGCCATATCTGCGTTCCTCGGAAAAGTTTAGCTAGAACTGGACTGTCGTCAATCTCAACCCTCAATTTGTCCTTTGGAGCAGCCACCCGTTTCTTCAATATGCTGGTGCACCCTCACTCACTTTTGTACGTCTCACTTGTGTGGCGGGCTCTCTGATTCTTGTGGCTATCTTTCAAACCTGGAATAGTTTGCGCACCGAGCCTCGAAGGCTCCGCGCTTTCTGCTCAGGCTGGTCCGTAGCCCCAGGGAGTCGGGGTAGCCGGCCGCATGACGGTTCCAGCTGGAGCCTCGAGTACTATTAGATTACTAAATATAAGTACATCGGGATGCCTCACCCCCGGCGTATCAGTTCGTGGTCCTAGCCCGGGTGATACACTCCTCCTGCTCCTCAAATGTCCACTTCACGTTCGTACGCCATTTTTCTCTTATCCTTCTTCTTTATCACACACATGCTGATCTTCCTCTATGACTCCCTTCATCACAGCAAGTCAAAGTCCTCATCCTTCATCTGAACATTGTTGTTTCAGCAGCCGACAAACTCCAAGCAAACTCCAAGAACTTACTTATTGTAGGTGCAGACACTGTGATTGATACCCGCACTCGTCTGGGAACAGCTCCATATAGCACAACTGGATGGAGGATCTTGCAAAATTGTTGGAGTGAAGATGCTTGTTCCTGGAATACCACGGCGTAGAGGGGATGTTCGGAAGCTTCTGTCGCCTATCATGTTCAAGTTTCCGGTTGATCCGGAACGTTATCCCTCTGGCACTTACACTTACACTCTTTCTGTTATTCCTCCCCTTTTCTCCCTCTTCTATCATCTTGGAACGTCATCCAAAGTAAAACTGCAGCATCCAGCTCAGTTCTTCCTCTATCCAACCGAATCTTCGTATATGAAATCCTCTGGTGCACTCCTATCGAGCTATCGATTTTGGTGGACACCAACGTGGTATTTGCTCGCCGACATCGCTGACAACGACGAGCTCACTACTTTCCTCGAGACCATTCTGACTCACTTACGAGCAGCAGACGTCACGCAAGCCTGTGCAGAATAACCCTGACTTGTGCTTGGTAGTAGCCTCATCGTGTACATACACTTCAATAAATCTGCAGTACTCCATTACCACCGCTGGACATTGTCCCACGCAACTGCCTTAAGCTTTGCTGATGACGGCGCTTTTGGTGCTTCGTCTGCCCTCAGTGTGTGCGGAAAGTCTGTGACCATTATCCTGCTTAAGTGGAGCACGTTCAGATGAGCCTAGAACTTTACAAATGTGGTCGTAAAATTCTTGGAAACTTCAGGCATGTTACACCAATGGCTTCCGACATGCTAAACTGGCCCTATGCTACCTGGTTATGCTCTACAGTGTCAGTGGAGCTCGTATGTAGATCAACCGTTTTTTGTATGGTAGTGCCATCGGTAACATTATTCTACTTGCCTGTATCCTCAGCGGTGGTAGAACTTTGGGCGGATCGACGACGGACCTATGAACCGCCAGCTCGTCTTGCTCGAGGTCCTATCATCCCGGGAACAATGATGTACTCAGACCTACATCGGGACGCTTCCCGGACCCCCGGTGCATCAGTTTTTGGTCCCAGCCCGGGTAATAGACTCCTCCTCCTCCTCCCTCGTTGAAGGTTGAACAGCGGCACTTGCTGAAACCGTAAAACTGCGCTCCGATAGACTACATCATGCTGTACTATCATCCGTCTTGCCATTCTTCTGCGTCGGCGTGATCAGTCCGTATAGTGGATGACCCCTGTCATTTAAGGTTCAGTACTGCAGTACTAGCCGCCGCAAAGGATACAAGAGTGTCTCATCAAGGCTTCTGATTTGATTATGCAGACAAGTGTACAGAAGTTCACAAGGTATATTCACGGGATCTATAAACGCACGTTCTTTTATATGGCAACACTGCGATTCTTGGCTCTCAAATGTCTACCCTACCTACAGTCCTCGTCTTTGGTGGCAGTGGCCTCACAGGGGCATCAATTGTCGCTGCTCTCCTGGAAAGAGAAGAATTTGTACGCCATTACTGTTTACGAGTATGAGGTCACTTCTCAATGTTCTCTACACTACAGGAAGTCAAAGTCCCCGTTCGTCCTTCATCTATAAATAAACCCAGCACTATAGAGCTTCAGAAAAAGGGGGCTACCATCCTTCCGTTTGACATTGCCAGCTCATCGTCCGATGTTCTTCAAGAGTTCGTCTCAGGCGCCGACACCATTATCTGCGCGATCGTCTTCACTCAGCTTAGTCTTCAATATAAGCTCATCGACGCTGCGAAAAGTGCCGGGGTGGAGCGCTTTGTTCCTTGTGATTTTGGGACTCCAGGGCGTAGAGGTGTAAGGAAACTTCATGACCAGGTGGGTTTTAACCAAGTTTCTTCAGTCCGTTTACCCGTCGTTCATGTAAATTCGCATACAGAAACTAGATGTACGGGAGTATGTTAAAGCTAGTGGGATTGGATATACATTCATTGACGTCGGATTCTGGTGAGCGTTCAAGGTCATCAATGGATCCTTTGGAGTCTGATGATATGAACAAGGTATCAACTTCACCTCATGTACACGGACGTCAAAAAGGCCTATGTCCCATGGCTCTACGAAGCATCAAGATATGTCTACAATGGCGGTGTAGTCAAGACAGCCTATACCGACCTCGCCGATATCGGAAAGTTCGTTGCTCGCATAGTGACTGATCCCAGAACGTTGAATCAATATGTGAGTTTGCGATGACTGCTTCCAGAAATAATTGACGAGGATCACTGTCTAGGTCTTTGCTTGGGGAGAGGAGATTACCCAACAGGACTTACTCAAATACGCCCAAAAATACGGAAATCCGAATGTCGAAATCTTCCCCGTGGGTGTTACAATTTTACAGTCGCGGAGGTCAATACTCATCTAGTTGATAGAAATCTACAACTGACCTGGAATCCCTCATCGCCGAAGCAAAGGAAAAGAAGCTAGGAACACTAGCATACTGGGATTATCATTACAGCATGTGGGTATTGGGCGAGAACACGGTTGAGATGGCGAAACTTCCAGAGCTTGGTGGGGCTTTAGATACGAGAGAGCTGTATCCTGACATGGAGGTTAGGCCGCTCGAAGACTACGCCATTGAATTCTATAGATAGACTGCAGCGCTCGATAATATCTGCAAAATATACTTGAACCCTAACTGTATTACTTATTCCTCAAGGCCTGCCACTGCGAACATGATGCCGTTTACACAAACTTTGTGAATCGGTTTCTCGAAATCTGATTGCCTATCATCGATTTACAAAAGATATGCAATCGTTTTACAGAGTGTGCAAACGGCCTCATGTCCGCAGTTTGCTACACCGTCTGATCAAGGTATGCAAGCAGGGGCTCGAAGTACATTGCGCATTCCTACTTTAGTGATTTTTTGCGGTAATGTTAAGACCGACGTTAGCAACACTATGTGCTACTAGTTGGTTGTCATTAGGGAACAGCACGGGGATCCCGCGGGGAAAAAATTCTGACCCGTCCCCGTACCCGTCGATTCCCGTCCCCGCCTTCACGGGTCAAGGGTAACGACGGGGCATACGGGTCCAGAGCAAAACCCGCGGGTTCACGGGTATATATGTACATATACATATCACTTCATCAGGAAAAGCCTCATATACAACTTCATGCAATAAAGGAATGAAAAAGACCGAAAAATGCATGAGAATGCGTTAAATTGCAAGATTATGCATATTATGCTCCTCATGCAAGTCCTTTCTTGAGTTCCAAAACTTATGCACAATTATGCACATCTTACGCAACAGACTACATAGATATGCATAGATTATACTCCTTTACTCGACAATATGCACAGTGAGATACCTGCCTAGTTAGTACACCTAATTAAATATCGTCGTATCCTTCAGGAATTTCAACATCCTCTGCATCCTTGCTTTTTGAAATGAAATAGCTGAGTCAATAGGATTTTTGCCATTGGCTCTGGCTGTCGCAATAGACTTGCATTTCTTGTTTTTCGTCTGAAGGTTTTCGGGAATGGGTGAGTCAGGTCGCATTTCTTTCAACAAAGAAGATTTTTCTGTGTATCAAATTTTTCTAAGATCTACATACCTACGAGTCTGGTATAACATTGACTGTACAGTTGAGATGATTATGCCGGTGCGGCCACCTCCTAGCAGGCGGCGGGTCGCGGGTTTGGAGCGGGATGAGATAAGCCAATCCGTCCCCGTCCCCGCCATACCCTGTCCCCGCGACCCGTCACTTACCCGCCAACCCGTGCTATTCCCTAGTTGTCATTTCGCGGGTATTTTTAGTAAGTTCCAACTTAAAGGTTGCGTCATAAGTACTAGTTTCGGCTTGAGAGAAGCGTGACCTCAGTATGGCCCGAGCTCATTCTTGCCACCATCCCACTGCCTACCTTGCTTGTTTCCAGACTCTTTATGAAACGCAATATTGGCCCTAGTACTCAGTACCTTGTCAACGAGCGTTTCCTCGAGCAGAGAGACCGATGCTCTTAAAGATCTCGGCCGAGGTATTGCAGATATTGAAGAATTTCTTCCGTGATGATCGCCTCAATTTCTCAGCAGCTCGTGCCGGGATAGGTCATGTTGACGTCCATTTGCCTGTGGCAAAACCTTCGGAGATCACTGAAGAGAATGCAAACGGTACCGTTGCCATCGAGGATCAGCTCACTTTTCTGACTCGAGCTCTGGTTGGGCAGGGTACATAGTCGATGGGTACTATTGAACAGAAGCCTAAGAAGCCTCGGGGTGTTCCGAGCCTACTCCTTCCCATTTTTGGTAAGATCTAATCAGTAGCGTGGCTTCAGAGTGACCGGAGTGACCGGTATCAGATCGTACCGAACACGGTCTTTACTGTTGTGCAGGCTATGTTCTATATACGTAGCGGCAACTGCATACTTACCTGGGGATGTAGAAGTGCTTGTTAGAGCGGTTTGTTAGAGGTTAAGAGCGATGAGTGTTAAGGGAAATCCTTATTCTTGTAGGGCAATCTACGAGCCCTTATATACTGTTCTAGATAGTACATGTGACTACTTATCTAAGAACTACTGATGTATAGTAAACGTAACTAACTAAATTACTATCTAATCTATATCTAATCTAATGTTGATGGCTGCTTACTAATTCACCAATTCAACATTTATGACCGTGATACAGGTAGGTGACACATTGGCCTTATAAAGCAGGTGTAACGCTTTCACGTGACTGTGACATCACCCAAAAAGGGAACAGTGAGTCCCAGTGCATGCGGGGACAACATTTGGGTTGCCATTGGGACTGACTGCATTGTTCTGCTTTACTCTAGGACAGAAGCTGGATCATTTCATGGGAATTTGTTGCCTCTTCTGACCCCCAGTGATACCTCAATAGGAATTTTTCTCCACGCACATGCACATTGCAGACCTGACACCTTGGGTGGTGTTGCATATTTCCAAAGATCTCTGTGCAAACTTAAATTTCGGATTTTTCAGTGCCATTTTTGCTCACCCGGATCTACTCCATATGGGACCAATTTGAGGCTGAACAGCCATATGGAGTAGCTCCAGCGCCGAGCATAAATTCATCATTTATGTTTGCCCAAAAGATCTTTCAAAATATGCATTGCCGCCCAAGGTGTGAAATATCAATGAAATATACTCAAGGTACGCGATTGTTTTCATGCCTGAAATTGACTGATGATGGATTTTCTATTCACTGACTGTAAGTACGGTGTACGGTACGGTATACGACCTGTACCCGTACTGTCAAGGACTTTTTCTGCAAGGCATACAGTACGGGTTCGGCATGTCCGTAAAAAATACGACCATATTTTATATGGTCATACCTGTACGTGGATACGGTTCCCAGCCCTAATCTGACATTCTGCTCGCCACTTGTATGTTTTGTTCCTGTTCGCGAGACATGAATGATTTTGGCGTGTCGTTGATTCGTTGTGTACTACTGTATCATTTCAATCAATTTGTCTGGTCACAGGTCACAGGCCTAAAAATTGACGAAATTTTTGGGCCAGTCACAGGTCACCAAGGCCATTGACGAATTGTCCAGGCGGTGACACCTGGATTTATGCCCCAAAAAGAAAATTTTTGTTGCCTTCAGCAGAAAATCTATGGTGGTCACAGGTCCCACTAGCGATTGACAAAAATTTTATTTCGTTTGCGCAGTCACAGTCACACCCCCTGACGAATTGATCGAAATGGTACAGTATGCCTTATACTTACTAGGAGATGTGCTCGCTCCTCATTCTATTTTTTCTCCATGAATATCACCATTGTTACTTTGTCTTCAACGTGCAAATCTGCACTACTAGTACCATACTGTTCCATTCTGTCCCCTCTTCCTTTGGATCAAGAATGTTGCTGGATGTTGCTGCATTCAGAAAGCAGATAAAAGGTCTTGTAGCATTGCCTGCTAATTATTTCTGGGACTCAAGGGCTAAAAACATATTGAATTCCAGGTAACTTAGACGAAATGACCAGGCCGAAGTTCAATGAACTTGAAGGAACTTCACATTGAGGTAGTAAGTAGATGAGTATTGATCAATTTATGTGCATTGTTCCCCAAGTCACAGGAAAGTCATGTAGAGTCTGAAACAGTACAGCCATAGCATAGAAGTGATAAATATGAGTTCAGTAGAATGAAAACTTCAGCGACGGCCATAGGTGTCGCATGGTTGTGCCCCTATTTGTCTGGCGCGTCACGCGTGCATGACTATTGGTTATTCTGCAAATAATAATTTTTTTTTTTGTTTTTTACTACATACATATCAAACGCTCTCCAGCTCTCATCACAGGCTATTTCCATAGGTATGTAGGTCTATAGGGAAACTGAAGGTTGGAGGCAGCTGATGTGACACACTGTGACCTGGGGAGATGACGCGTTTTTGAGGGTTCCCTGTCACTTCATGGTTTGAAACTTCTCGTACCTCGCTTTTCGGGGATATCTAATAGTACCCATCGACTTGGTACCGGGTTGGGCATTGCTTGTGTAGACGCCTTACAGTATTTCACCACTGAGCGATACACCAAAAACGAACAGGTCATGGCACAGTGGTTTGAGAGCAAATATACAGGAGTTAAGGACATTATAAGGTACTCTACAATCGAAAGTATATACATGTAAAATTACTAGTGATTATGGTACGTATGTCAGGAGATATGCGTAGTGCGAGTAAGAAACCACAAAACCGGCTTTTCTGGGTCACTGATACACCTGTCACGTTGGGTCACAAGTATGTGTGACAGGCATCACACCCAGTAGTTCATCAGTTGTCGTCGTCGTCGCTGGACAGCTTGTCCTCGTTAACAACTATCTCTTCATAGCCATCATCAGGCTCTGGTACTTTCTTGATTTTCAGCCTGGGAACTGCTGGTTCCAGTGCATATTCTGCATCCTTTGCCTTCGGCTTTGGCTGACTCTGTTCCCAGTCTTTCAGCTTCACTCGTCGACTTTTTGCATCAGCTCTCTCCTTCTTCCACTCCAAAACAGCCTCATTAAGTGCTTCCTTTCACTTCTCATTTCTTCCCTTCCTTTCCCCTTCTTCCTGCTCCCAAATCACAATTTCCTGAGCCTGCTTCTCCTTTGCTGCCTTCCTTTCTCTTTTCTTCTGTTCTTCTTCCTTCTGTGCCTCTTCGTGTTCCACAACCTTTTTAAAATGCTCATCACCAGTCATAAGGACAGGCAATCCTTCACTTGCAAGCCATCCTTTTTTTTGTTTTCCTCTCTCCTCCTTCGCCAACAGTTTCTTGTGCAACTGACCACAATACATTTGTTGCAGCACACCAGTAGCCTGCATTTGCAGTGCTTGTTCCTTGTAGGCCTCAGATTTTCCAATGAGAACCAGTATGGCATCCCTCAGCTCCTTCTCTGCATTTGTCACTGGCTCTCGCTCCAAGAGTTTTGCAATATTCCCCATTGGACGTAACTTCACAGGAGAAATAGTAGCCGTTCGAAGTTCAGGTGGCTCTGCTGATGGTTTGATAGGGGAGGATGAGACGAGAAAACCGAGTTCTGAATCACGGAGCTCAGAGACAGCGGATCGCACTCGATGATGGCGGTTGGGGGAAATGAATTGGCTGTGGCTTGATGAAGGTGCATCCTCCTCCAGTTCTTCTTCCATCTCACTTCTTTCCTCTATGGCAGGTAGAGGCTGTATCTTGTCTATCATCAAGTCTTGCACGATCTTCACAGGAGCTGATGGTTCTATGGGGGTAAAGGCTTTCCATGACGTGTCCTTGCTTGGCACCAGCATGTCTTTGGTAATGACAGTAGGGTCCACCAGCCATAATCCTGTCTTTCGAAATCCCATTTTCACAAGGTCTTCAGTGACTGAGCCCAGCTGTGCCCGGCCCCATATCAACGCAAATGTATCCTTGTTGAGTTGTTCTCCCATCTCATTATAATGCTTGTCACGTTCTTCACCAAATGCTTTCTTCAAGGGACTGAAGACGACGACATTGAGAGCTGAGTAGATGTGAGTACCGTGGGCGACATATGCAGGAACATGAATACAATTTTCTCAGCAGTACTTCAGGAATGCTCGGGAACAGTGGGAAACATGGCTGTCGACAGTAAGAGAGCGGTAGTGTCCATTTGCTTTTGTGCGTGTGTGAAGGTCGAAGTGTTTTGCCCAAGCAACGCCAATCTGGTTAGTGACCCAACCTTTCTTGGAGTATCTGACACTAAATCCATCAGCATATGTCAGACTGTGAATGGATAGGACACAAGTACCTTGCGTTAGCTAGATTTCCATCAAGCCATGACACGCCATAAGCTTTGGCCTTGAAAATGATGATTGGTGGCACAACTGTTCCATCTGCACAGATACAGAAAATGATTGTCGTTATTTCCCTTCCTCCCCCTCTATTTTGGTACTGCATCTTCTTTCCTTTCCTTCCAATAACCTTCTTTCGTACTCCACTTTGCTCTGTCACTCCAATCTCATCCATGGTATAGACATTTTTTGGATCCAGTGGCTCTCCATCATTCCCAGACTCTGCCAGATTACCAATGATATGAAAATAAAGTTTGTTGTTCGCAGGGTTCACAGCTTGTCCACGGAGAGTATCTAGTGCGGCAGCATGGTATGTATGGAGGCGGTTGGAGTGCTTTTTGATGAAACGAGCAGGCCAGTTCTTGCTGACACCTGGAAAAGTTGGTAATCGTGCCTTGATTATCTCGTTTGCGTGCTCTGCAAGACGTGCCTGATCTAGAGGGTGCCCCCATTCTGCACATTCTATTGCAAACTCGATAATCTGGTCAGCCTCCACTGCATTAATCCAGCTCTTGGCTGCATTGGACTCTGCATGGAGAATGCGACCATTGACCATGGCACGAAGTGTAGCATGGCTCAAGGGTATGTTTACACCAGTTTCCCGACGATACTCGGCAGAAATCTGGGTACAGACAGTTCGGAAACCTGCAGGTGATTTCTCACCAGTTTGACCTTGCAGTTCCTGGTAGCAAGCAAGGGCACAGATGTAAAGCTTGTTCTTCTCTTCTGTGTCATTTCGTGCACGTTTGGTTAAAGATAGCGCATGCTGGCCCATTCAAAGGAGAAGAAGTCGAGAAGCAGGCCAAAAAAGTCGTGTTGGCCTTGTGTGACATGTGACATGAACTGTCAGCGTGACTTGTCACAGCTAACTCTGACAGACACATCTTGGGCTTCTACCAGGACTATTGGCAGACTACGCAACCTGGATGCCTGTGGTACACTACTAGAATGCCTCCTGTTTCAAAATATCTACTTGATATGAGCCTGCCCACTCTCGTTCTCTTACAATCTGCAAGATATATTTTTGGATCTGTATGTAAATTTAACGAAATCACCCCTCCTTAAGCAGTCTACCAGGGAACAGACAGTTTGAAGTGGTATGACTATGTCTCTCAGCTATACATACATATATGAGACCTTGTTTGAGCCCTGGGTAGCCTCAGTCACAAAATAAACTACAGTGTATCGGTGAGTGGTGGTGTATCGCTCAGTGGTGAAATACTGTATAGCTTCTCATATTCAGTTCCATTAAATGGACTGCCCAATATGCTTTCCGTTTCAGTCGCTGTAGAGTACTTAAGTACATAGATTTCACTGACATGTCACGATCTCCTCCTCTACTTACTCATTTATCTCTAACTGATCGTCATTCGTTACTTCATGTCATACTCTTGTATCATCTTTTCATTAGTTTCTCTACTGATCATAGTCTATAGTATTTATACTTCATCGTAGCTTATTGATTCAGTAGTCAAATCAACTCATATTTTCCTCTGCAATCACTTCTTTCCTTCTAAGTCGTCTTTCCATTAAGGGTAGCCCGAACCCTTACAGTTTGATTTGACTAATGTAAGGGTCACGTCCCTTACTCCATATATAGAGCCTGCAACGGTATTCACACGTACCGAATATTGTGGCCTTTTGGTCCAGTTGGAGGTTGGGTCTCATCGCAGGCTGACCTAATCCTTTACATGACATTTTCTATGTATGAACTTGTGGTATGTTTTGCGAAGAACTGGGACAGGTCTGATCTTTGTTCCACCAGCATTCGGTCAAGTAGAGTACATACATGCTTCCAGCCTGGAGAGCTACTGAGCGCTCAACGATTTACACAGAATAGATTACGTAGATGTGATTTGATGGTGCGAAAGTTAAAGATAAAGTTTTGCCTGCCCGCCCACAATGACAAAGATGCTCTTCTCGATCCTTCACCTTTGCCTTGCCAGCTGGCAGTCCCATGGTCCTCATCTGCTCACTCTCCTTAACCTCCCTCCCGTGAGGATGAAGTTATAAGTGAGTGACACTGAAGCGAAATGGCAATAAGCTCCGAAGCTCTGTTTCACTTCAAGCTCATCCCGACTCCGTCTTCTTTGTTTCTCTACGTAATCTATTCTGTGAATCGTTTAGCGCTCAGCACTCAGCAGCTGGAGACATGTACTATACTCGACCGAATGCTGGCGGAACAAATATCTGGCCTGTGCCAGTTCTTCGTAAAACATACCGCAAGTACATACATAGAAAATGTCAGTGAAATCTATGTCCTTACTCTACAGCGACTGAAACGGAAAGCATATTGGGCAGTCCATTTAATCAGGAATACGAGAAGCTATAAGGCGTCTACCCAAGCAATGCCCAGCTAGAGCTCGTGTCAGAAAAGTGAGCTGATCCTCGATGGCAACGGTAAAACGGCTATTGCACTGAATCAGCGGATGTTCGCGGGAATGGGCCCGGGGTTACAACTACTATCTGGAGAATGGTCAATTGGGGGAGATGTTAATGAAGGGTCAGGTACAAGACTTGTTAGATCGCTGCATAAGTATCATTATAGCTATCTACTTTCTCATATGTACATCATTCAAGAACGAAAAAGATGGATTTGACAGTTAAGGTGATCCGGTTGCCGTATTGCCAAGATTGCCTCGCACTTGGATTCCGGCAACACTACGATTCCATGTGTTGTATCTCTGCAATACCTACCGTGATATTGCTCAGAGTTGCGCTTTTTTTAATGATTCTGTGTAATCGCAGTATTATTCGTAACCTAGAAAAATGTCAATGAATTAAAACTTTCACAACTCTTTACGTTGTCCGGAAAAATTTGCACACCTCAAGTCTATGATATAAACCTTCATTTTATCAAACTTAGAGGGTTTTCCGAGGGATGTAGATACAAGCCGTGGAGGGCCGGCGAGGGACGTTTCGTGACGGCGTAGTATTGGCGGGGAAGTGATATATGTCACAAGCGTGACCCTCTTTCAAAAAGCAGGTGCCGAGTGGAGTTTGAAGCAACTTTTCTATCACTTCCATTTGTTTTGATCCTCGTTTGCTGCGTACAAAGGCACAACACTGAAATTTTGACACAGGAAAAGGCTGGATACGAATCAGATTAGTCCTAGGGTCTGGTCTGTGAAGCTTCACAAAAATTTGCTGATGGGATAGCTTATGCGAAAGCCTTTCAATGACAGGCTGGATCATCGGACGAATTTTTGGTACGAATCTGAGAGCTTGGCACATTGTTGGCGCCAGCATCTTCTTCCACTTCAAGCAGTTACTACATTCGTCTAACTGGATATATGTACTTTTCTGACGACGGGAACAAACGGGATTCCAGACGCTAAATCGTCCTTAGTGCTCACACAAACGTCAGATCTAAACCAGGTGGCCGACGGTGAAAAGGCTTTCCCTTACATAAGCACTAACACGGCTGTTATATAAAAGATCAAGTCTTGATAGGGGTTGCTTCTGACACAAGATGTCAATAACCCTTCCTATCGATGAAATGTTACGCCTACGCCTGTCGCTCAAACTGGGACCAGACAGCCGGCTGACATTCGAAATGCTACCTATCAACGTTAACCGCTCTCCTCTCCCGGGTCAGCCATCCTTCCAAGCAAATCGCAAGCTGAGGTTCGAAGGGAAAGCTGATGGGACAGGATCTTTGCAACTTGATGTATGGGTTGAGGATGATATTGCTAAGGATTCCGGTACGTATCTACCACTTATTGTGAGTTTTCGATCTAAAACTCACAATAACTCAGTTCAAGAGACATCAAGCTCCCTTGAAGACGCCGCTCAGGCTGCTGACCCGTTCTCCTTTCACGACGTCTTTTTTAGTCAGCCGAGTCAAAACCCAAACCTAGATGATGCTATGGACATCTCATATTCCCAGCCGGAGAGTACTCTATCATTTGACTCGTGGCCAAACTACTACGACGCCAATCGTACCCTTCCAATCGCTAATCAACCAGATTCAACATCTTTATTATCTGAATCATTCAACAGTTCACCGTGGGGATCAGATTTGGATATGACTCGTAAGAAATGCTATAAAATACCCTCTCTGAACCAATAACTGAAAATCTACACAGAAATTATGTCTTCATTCGAATGTACGCTCTCGTCATCATGTTCCTTGTACAGTATTCATGCTCACCTTGTGTCAGACCCAGAATCACCTGCCGACGTTGTATTTCCAAGTCCTGATCCAGAGCCAACATTGGCACCAGTACTCTCCGCTTCAGCAGCAGGGGAAGCATCCTCGAGCTCACTAAGCAGAACTATCACTTTCCCATCACCATCAACGCTGCCCACAACAAATTTTCTAGGATCTTCAGAAAATGGCACTGATCCTCATTCCTCCTTCTCCGCTGAGCTTGGCACACTCAGTGACGGGCCCGACGGTGCTTCTCCATCGAACACATCGACTTCTCATAATGATACTACGGAGAGTGCCACTGAAGATCTCGCTCGGCCTTGGCCTTGTCTCGAACCTGGATGTCCCAAGCGCTTTACTCGAAGTTATACTCGAAGTGTTCATATGGGAACTCACACACGAGCGAAACAAGAGCGAAAGGTGTTTCCTTGCCGAAATCCTGGTTGTCCTGAAAATTTTGGGCGAAAGCACGATAGATTAAGGCATGAAGTTGGGATCCATAAACTGGACTGTGAGTGGACGTGCAAGGAGTGTTCACGAGTTTTTTCATCGGAAACTTCGTTTGAGAGACATCTCTCAAGTACTGGACATCCTGATCATCGAGGACCTGCGGGGTAGTACTTAGATAGAGCCTGCTTGGTGATAGATGATATGCTTCTCGAGGCGCCCGAGGTAGTATGATTCAGTCATTGTAAAGTACTTGCTACGTTGCTTTGATCTCCGATTCCTGAGGTAAGATACTGATGCATTTAAAACTTGATAAAAAAACTTAAGTATAATTTCTTCCAGTGGCACCTCCAAAGCGGCGCTTTTTCGGACTCGCCGGCGCGATCGATTGCCGGTGTGGTGGAGGGATTCCTTGGTGAATGGGTATAAAATATTATTATATCCTCTGCCAGCGTATAGACCGCAGCCCAATGGGTCAACCGTCAAACCAGTGTTGACAATGAATATTTCGGGCGTCCGCAAGCCATACACTAGTCTTTATAAGTCACTGTATGTTGAATGATTGCGCAAACATGGTACAGATTCAAGGCAACACTTTCATTGTATCGGGTGGGTCAGTGCTTCAGTTTTTGGGTCGTAAAATTAAACATTCTGATCCTCGTACGAAGTGCAAGCGGTCTAGGGAAGGGTGTGGTGGAAGTGTTTATTGGGAAAGGTGCGAAGGTCACAGTAAGTACGTTAATCATCTGTCAGAGCTTTAAGTCAACCACTTCGCAGATCCTAGACGTGAACGAAATAGAAGGGTGAGTTATCGCGAAGATCCCAGCTGCGGCCAAATGTTATCATGATACTAAGTACTCTAGGTACAAGCTGCAAGATAGATTTCCAGGCCAGGTTCTCTTTCCAGGCAAGGTCGACATCACTGACCCGGTCATTATCTACAATTTACACTTAAGAAGCCGTCGCGGGTTATTCATTGACTTCTCCTTATATTTAGGCAGCCGTGGAGAAAGCCTTGAACCAGGTCTCGGAAAATCCTGAATTCTCCCGATTTTCGGGTGCAGTACTTTGCGCGGGAATAATGAGCGTTGGGTTGGTGAGTTGCCGTCGTATCCGTGCGCCTCCGAGTCGGTCCATTCACGATCCCGTCTTCACACAGATAGCTGCATTACGGGAGCATTCTGCTCCATACGGTGTCCAGGACATGGACGCGTTCAAGAGGATGTTGGAGGTGAATGTGCTTGGATCGTTTAACGTGGCGCAGAAAGTTTCCGAACGAATGATATTGCAAGATTCCGATCCTACTAACGAAGGTATTCAGAACGCATCTCTATAGATATTTTTATTATCTCAAACCGTTTCTGTTGAAGGTGAACGGGGCGTTATTGTGCTTACTTCATCGTACACTAGTACAGATGGACAAAGAGGCTCTATTGGATATAGCACCACGAAAGGTCAGTTTCTGCCATTCCCATGATTCCCGCTCGTCCGGGTTTGAAGTCCATTGGCTACAGGAGCGTTATCTTCAATGGTCCTCCCAATGGCTCGGGACCTTGCTCCATACGGAATCAGAGTCAATGCCGTTGCTCCTGGTGTATTTCGTGAGTTGGTTGGTTTTACTTCTGATTCCGACCTCATAATTGCCACAGTGACACCTATCAACGATTCCTTTGTGAACGAGAGAAGTAAATGTGGCGAATTTCCTCAGCGCCCCGGCAGACCGGAAGAATTTGGAGCTTTTGTCGAACATATCTTTTTGAATGAGATGATCAATGGGGCCGTGTTGAGGCAAGATGCTGCGTTAAGGGGTGCAATTTCTATAGAGTAGAATAGAATCAATTGATGTGTTGTGTCTTTCCCTCTTAGTGCATACCCCTCGGTCAACTTGGCCAAAAACTATGCATTAAGAGAGAGTATGTATTAGGAAAGAGTTCACTTATCAGGCCCGTAAGAGCATGTCTGAGCATTGAAGGTGTTCCTACGTCCTTTGTTGGAGCTCTACGCGCCGAGGAAGCAATGCAAATTGAGAATACATCTCAACCGGTGAGTTCAAAGCCCAAACAAAACTGGAATTCCCGCAAAGTATGAAGAAAATCACTCCAAATCTATTTCCGAGCAGCGTATGTAGGCATCATTTGGCCCAGAAATCAGTCAACATTTGACAAACAATTGGTCAAAATAATCGTTAGCCAGCCGTTAAAACATCCCCATTTGGAAGGTATGCACTTTGAGAGAGGAATTTTTGGCGGAGGGGGTCCGAGCCGTGGTTCCGTAACATGCAGTCGGTCGGTCGGTCGGTCGGTCGATTGGTCCTTAAAAAAAATTTTAGGCGCCTTTTTTTTAAGTGTATTCCGACCTCTGGCTGGACAATTTGAAGCATTCCAAGTCATTTTTCAGAAGAATTACTGAAGGTAAGATTGTAGTACTCCTATGCCTTTGAATTGAAGTGAGTGTGAGCATGTTTCGTCTATGACTCGGGCCTTCAGCCCTCAAGTCCTCAACAATGTCAGGGTGGCCAGCTGGTAACTAGTCTTGATAAAGACTCGTATACTGAGGCGTCTGACAATGGAATGTTCTTGACATGGGTCTACTTTAGTACTTACACTAAAGTCCTGGATTAAGTGAGTACCCACTGTACACCCCCTGTCACTTTATCCAAAGCTGGGCAACGAATTATCGAACATGCTGCCGCTCATATTCTATTTGACCCCAACATCGATACAGAGTCCGAACCGTGCGGTATGTGCATGCGACCATATCCTGTCTGTCAGTGGCGCCTGACCCGGAAAGGGGATCAAGTCGACTGGGCAAAATCCACCTGCGCAAATTTGGTCAGATTCAAATATAATGTTGCGGCGGAGTCTTCACCTACTAGCCCATGTACTAATGTACCGAAGCGCTGTCCCGAGTGTAGCGAAAAGGCGCCTGCCGTCTGGTCTTACAGCTTTGTTGCACATATGAAGAAGAAACATCCGCACGCTGACGCAAATGTGGTCAGGGAGAAGTATGATATCAAGGAACAAAAGATCAACCTAATCAAGAATATCCGGGCCAATCGACACAAGGAGAAACGTACACGGGCACAAAAGAAGAAGCACGTTGTTATTTCGGAAGCTCACAGTTCTAGACTAGCAGTACCGTAAGTTTTCCCCTTTCTTTCCTATACATATCCACTCACTGTAAGCTAGAGAAAAAACCGCAATCGCACCTGCAAACGAGAATCTGGATCAAGAATCTGGGATTATTGACATCGACCCGAACTGCGATACTAGTGATTCTGATCCAATCAGCTCGAATTCAGACAAGGATCAAGGAAGAAATATCTCACCTTGCTTGGATGACGACGGTATGATCTATCCAGATCACGGCGAGGGTAGGTGATGGTTGTTGGCATTGAACAGATTCTCGTTTGATACTTACAGAAGCTGATAGAGAATGCTCCGAGTCTCAACAACCAGGGTAATGCGAATACTGGGAATGGAAATGCAGGTAAAAATCGAAAGAACCAGAATCACAGCAATCACTCACAGAGCCAATAGAGAACGAGGATCTGCGCACTGCCGAAAGGGATGGCAACATACAAGAAAATACCACATCATTTGACAGTCTGTGTCAAGGTAAGTGTTATTACGATCCACAAATGATAAGAAGACTAAGGATAGAAACTTACAGCGTCAACGAGGTCACTTCAAGATAAAACATTGGAAAACAAGTCCGCTTCTTCCATACAAGCTAAAGTTATCCAATCAGCCGCTACAAGAACAAGTGGAAGAAAACGTACCGTGACACAGAAAGCAACTGATCAGGTTTCGTACGGCACTTGTATCTGTGATACTCCCATTGTAAATCCCAATGACCTCAGGCTGTTCATCATAAAATGTCGAGGTAAAATGCCAATGGATGCGAAACAGGCTATGTAAGTATATTTTCACTGCTATCTCAATAAACAAGATACTTACCTGAATGCACAGTACCATCTAGCATGCGCTAGTCTATCCAGACACGTCGCTAATTGGGTTTGCGAAGCCTGCAGAACCCAACGAGGTTCAAAACGAGCCAAACGCACCTAGGTATCAATAGGATCTACATTACAATATAGATTCGAATACACACCTAGATTTTATGTGGAATCTTACTTATACGATACTACTCCGAAGGATTTGGATATATGCGTTGACGGTCATGGTGGTTCAATTCAAAGGACACATCCCTAGCACGTGGGAATTACTAAATTTGGTGATTACATAAGCAATCGGTCGGTCAGCCAGGCCTTTAAAAAATCCGGACCCCCCTTGGCGGAGGGAGACCCTCAAACCCTATGCATTATGCATTAAGAGAGAGTTATGCATTAACCCTGCCAAACCAACTTGGGAATGCCAAAAACCTATGCATTAGGAGGGTGTATGCATTAAGGGGGGTATGCATTAAGAGGGAGTTTACTGTACTCATCGCGTGGCCAGAGCGCGAAAAGGTCCATTTCTGGTGACCTTTCCGGTGGGGCTAAAATGGGCTGTCCCCGCCGTCTTGAGTGAAACATCAGAACTTTTGGTGGGACAAATTGGTCAGAACCGATATGGAATCAGCAGACGGATTCGCGACTGTTTTTCGGTTGTGTATGCATGCCATATGCAGGCCTCCGGTCAGATCCGTTATAAAGTACAAAAAAACCATCCTTATTATAACAGCCGTTTGTGTTATACAACGATATCGTTTAGTACAGGAGTAAGATCTAAACAGGGATGTGCAGACGGTTGACAAGAGCCTCCTGTTCGAGGATCTTTGCTTTCCAAGTCGACTCGACTTCGTCGAGATTCCAATTCGCGTTGACATATCTGAAGAATTACACACAAAGATGAGCACTGCCCGGACAAAGACGAAGACTTGAAGATGCACACCTCCCATTCAACCAATCCTCACTGCCGCTCGTAATCCTCAGCGACGTCGCAGCAGGAAGCTGGAGGGTATCGATGAGCCAAGGAGCCGCCTCAGGGTTGTTATCAGCCATGTCGGTTTTGATAGCCCCAGGATTCAAGGAAAATGTTTTGACGGTGGGGTGCTCAGCCTTGATGTACTCGACAAGACGGTTTACGGCGTGTTTGGAGAGTACATACGCCGAGGCAAAGGGCATACGCATCTGAGCCCCGATAGAACCGATGACAAGGAAGTAGCCAGATGAGGTATCGAGATAGGGGAGGCCAAAGCTAGAAGACACATTGTCAAATCATTGTCAAAGATGTGTATGAGATTGTTTTGAACAACATACTGAGCAGCATTGTAGACACCACGGATGTTGACTTCGACAGTCTTCCACCAGTTGTCCGCGTCGTAATCAGTGAAGGCTAATATCGAACGATGTAGTTAGAGGACGCTCGCAGTAGTAAATTTAGAAATACTCACGCTTCTTCCAGGGATCGGCTTTTCCAGCATTTGCAACTATGATATCGATTTTGCCAAAATGTTTCGCGGTTCCGTCAATGGCATTCTTCACTCCCTGAGTGTCGGTAACATCGACCGCAAAGGTGACGATCTGGGTTTTAGGAGCTTGGGAGAGGATGGATTCTTTCGTCGTTTCCAAGACAGTCTGTGACCGAGCAAGAAGAGAGAGCGAAGCACCAGCACGGGCGTAGTACAGGGCGATCTCTGAACCTATTCCTCGAGATGCACCGGTAACAAGAACGACTTTGCCAGCATATGTCTGTTTATCAAAATGTGGCTTCGGGTCAATCCCTGGGTAGATACTGTGATAATTTGAGTTGAGGAAACATTCATGTAGAGTGTAAGAGTCAGGACGTACTCGGACATGCGGGTAACGGGGAGGTCTTCGGGAGGAACAGACATGGTGATAGTGGTTAAGGAGGACTTTAGACGGTATAGGGTAGGATTTAAGGATAAAGCTTAATGAGATTGGAGAGCATGTTGGCTGGCCTTTTGAAGGACGTTGGGTCTGAGCATTGTCAAGTAGGACATTGTCCGCGGGAGGATCTGTAATTAGTCATCCAATTCATCTCCGCAAATTCCCCAGTAATTAGTCATCCAAATTCCAATTCACCTCCGCAAATGATAATAAAGACAAACCTACTTACCGGCGGCAATGTGCTGACTGATTCCATTACGGGCTGTCCGCAACTAGAAAGAAAACAGCCAGCCTTCGAACATGAGTGTCCTGCCACTTCCCTCTTTCCTTCTCCATGTCAGACACAAAGTCTCCTAGGTCATCTTCTTCAGCAGAGGGCAATGTCAACCAAAAACCCGCTCCAGAGCAGGCAGTGGCCATCATCGACCCAAATGCCTCTAGCCTGCGCAAAGCGATCGTGCTTGTTGTCGTCTGTCTTGCTCTTTTCATAGATTCTTTCAACACCGGAGGAATGATTGTGTGTCTGAACGATGTAAGACTCTTTCATTAACGTGAGGACCGTCATATTGACGTTTTTACAGATTGAAACTACCTTGCACCAAGACCCCTCCATTGTACAATGGGTTTTGACGGCCTTCAACTTGACTTTTGGTGCATTCCTCCTTCTTGTACGTGTACACTCTCTATATCCATTCATAAATCTACATGTTTCGTCAGGCTGGTCGTATATCGGATATCTACCATCCAAAACCCGTGTTCATCTTAGGATTCTTCATTGTCGGTGTCTTTGGTATCGGGGCTGGTTTTGTGAACAATATAATAGGCCTTATAATCATCCGTGCCATTCAAGGCATGGGGGCCAGCATGACCATTCCCTCAGCCATTTCGATGTTGACCTCTGCGTACACGGACCCAGAGAGTCGTGGTATTGCCCTTACATTGTGAGCACGATTACTATATCCCACAATCGATTTACTTTCTTACATGATGCAGTTTCGCTTCCGCCGGTACTCTCGGTCTGTGTCTAGGTTTCGTGATTGGTGGTGTCATAGTCCAGTTTGCATCCTGGCGTTGGGTATTCTGGGGCATAGCTTGTGTTTCCGTTCCACTTTCACTTGCTTCCATCTGGATTATTCCCGTCCCAAGTCTCCGAATAAAATCCGGGGACAAGAAGATGGATTACCCTGGCGTGTTTGGCCTAACTGGTGAGTTTCCTCTTTCCGAGGCAGATATCCCAAGTTGTTGATTGACAATCTATCGAAAGCCTCTATCATCCTCCTCATTTTCGCTTTCTCCCAAGCTCCCACTGTCGGATGGGGCACTGCTCGTGTCCTTGCACCTCTAATCATTGCCCTTCTCGTCCTGACCGTATTCTTTGTCTGGCAAACTCGCCTATCCGACGAACACGCGCTCATCCCTAGCAAAATGTGGTTCATACCCAATTTCCTCATCCTCATTCTCGTCTCCTTCTCCAATCAAATCTATTTCATCGGTCCTGTCGTCTTATTCAGTAATTACTACCCGGTCCAATATGGATGGAATCCTCTTACAATCGGATTGCATTTCCTTCCAACGGGTATTATCAGCGGCATCATCTGTATCATTTTCCCGAGACAGATTCTGCGACTTCCACCCCGAGCTGTACTTGTAGCAGGACAGGCTATGGCAGGTCTGTTTGGAATCTTGTATGCGTTCGCGTATACTCGTGAACGATATTGGAGCTTCACTTTACCCGCTATGATCCTTGCTACCGCTGGAAGTAGTGTAACCTACCTTGTCTCAAAGTCTGTCTTTTTTCTTTTATTTATTAGGACCAGGTCACTAACCTCCCCTCTTTAGTGTTGGCGTCATAACCTCGGTACCCGTCGACAAAGTCGGTGTGGGCTCAGCAGTTTTCAACGCTGCACAACAAGTTGGTTCAGCCGTTAATGTTGCCATTGTGACTACTATCCTCGTAGAAACGACCAAGGTGCAACCAACTTCGGATCGGGAGGCCTATCATGGGGTGAGCAGTGCGATGTGGTGGGTCGTTGCAATTGGATGTGCGGAGGCTGTTGCTAGTGCAATTTTCTTCAAACCGCGGAAGAACTCGCTCGAGGGTGATGGGAGTGGAGCTGCAGGAGCAGAGGCCGGAGCAGGCGAGAAAGAGGAAGCGGCGGCTGTTTGATAGCTGGGACATGAGTTTTGTTCAAGTTCTGTAGCGTATCGCTCTCCAGCTTTCCTCATTCATGATCACGATTGCATTATATACATACATACCTGGGACTTTCAATTTCTTACTACGACGACTACGATAACTTGTTGCTGACACATATATCAAAAGGCACCATTACTCATTTTTTGCGTATATAGTAATATACATGGACGAAGCCCCCTGTCGATGCAATGGCTGCCTCATTTTACTTAGATAGACGGTAATAACGATACTTTATTTCCTCAACTCTTTTCAGTCTCCTTGAGATCTAAAGTGTAAATTTTGAGGCCATCTTCACGCAGTGTTGCAAATTGGTTGCAAAAGTATTTCGGGTACGCCGTGTAACATGTATGTAACCCTCTTCGCTGCGACTCTGCCCAGCTAACTGTTCTGTCAACACTGCCAACACTCTCTAATGACACCACATCTCCAATGAAGCTATTAAAGGCAACAAGAGCACGCGCCAGAGCAACTATCTTCAGTGAAGAAGGCGAGGTAGCCCGGGTTCAAGCAACAACACTATGCCTAGAGCATCAGGAAAAGCCTCAAAGGCACTTTTATGCAAATGTAGCCTAATCATGCAACTTCGGCATGAAAATGCATATTTATGTATGACCACTGAAACATGTTGCATAATTTCTGTATTTTTTGGTATGAAAATGCACACAGTGCATCCTCATGCATTCTATTGCATAGAACATGCTCACTGTTGTATGAAGGAGTTGCACATGAGGACCGTCAAAATCTGCTTGTAATGTGCCTTTTGGGCATCTTTGACAAGCAGGTAGAATATAAGGATATTTTACTTACAAGATGACAAGAGACTATAGACATGGGCTCATTGCATTTAAGAGGACGGTTTTTCTTGCGACGTTGACTGGACGTGTCGAGACCTTCAGAGCTAAGTCGCCACCGGAGGAACTTAACCGAAACCGGGAAGCAGCTACGTAGCCTACTTCTCAAATAATTCAAACTCCGCTGAAGAACTGTACAGTTGCTCGCTTCCCATATAACCGATCAACAAAACGATCACCTGATCATGTTGACTTCTTCTTTTCAAACCTTCAAGTCGACTCGCGATTCCCTTCTTCATTATCCCTTCCAGACTTCTCCGTAACGAGGTTTTGCCTTCCCACTTACCCGCATTCCTTGGATGATCTCTAGCTCAAGCCGGATACGTTGTCAGGATATCAGTTGCGGTGTTATATGACTAAACGCTATCCACCCACCAAATTTCACGGGTCACGTGCCATATTCACAGGGCCACCGCCGCGTCTGTCTCGCGTCGGACAAGTCCATCGTCGCGTCCTCTGGCCCCGGTTCCTCAAGCACGGGGCTATGGCTTGAAATAAACTCGTAAAAATATAATAGATTGAGCATGTATTAGGTGGATTAGAGAATAAAAAAAACTATTTAACTGTCAAGAAGTCCTTCAATACTACTAGCAAAGGCTGGGCTCACTTCGAAGAGCCCTCAATCTGATATCCCATAGTGTTTGCAACCCTTCTATTGTCTCCTTTCTGCTTTCTAGCCCATGTGGTCTCCCTGTTCCCCCTTGGGCTTTCAAATTCCCGCACATCTTTTACAAAATGAGAGATATCCCGGCCAATTTCGCGCGTGTGAAGGCTCTTGAGCCATAATCGATTTTTGTGAGGAATTTGCGCTTCGATAATGTTGGCCGCATTTCGTAGGGTCTCAATAAGATCTGTTGCATATTCAATATCTTTGTCAATCTATAACAGTAGATGAGTCCGGGTTCATAAAAAAAATGGAGGAATTATAATCATAATATCAATTAGTACTCACATCCTCGCCATCACTTCCATAGCCAATTGGAGAGCTTGCTCCAGTGCTTGCCCCTAACTCTGGTGACGATCGTGAGACTGAAGATGCTCTGCGCTTGGTACCGCGAACACTTCCGGAAGTAAGTTCCCGCCACTGTCCATCAATAAGTTGACTTTTGTCACCAAGCCAAATCTGATCATCACCGTCAGTGATACTCCCATCATCCATATCACTATACATCCGTGGAGGCATATTAAGGGGAACCAGCTCTGGATGACAGTAAATGGGGCAGGTCCGGCGTTGAATGACGTGTTGAAAAAATCGGGGAGATGGTAGTCCAACAGCCTGAACGAGGTGTTTGCACAAGCAGTGTCGGTTGTACTTCTGTTGCCTGCAGTTACAGATCCATGCATACACATCAGTAGCATAGTCTGCACGTTTTGATGCCGGCTGAGATAAAAGCTTTTTCCAATCTGTTTTGAAATATCGTTGGTAATTTGTAAGTGGCTGGGACTTTCCGATCATAAAGGTGGATTCGAGTTGTGCTATGCAGTGCATATACGATGGGGTAACCTCGTGAATAAGGATCCAAACGAGTTGATCAAGTCGGGGATGAAGGAGGTGATGGAGATTATCATGTTTGAGCTGTTTCCAGAAATTTTCCACATTCATGGTTGTTCGGAGGTGGGACAAATAGTCAGGACCTGCTGAGCGGGCCCACAGTCGCCACATCTTGGGACAATACCAAGAAGTCCACATGTATCCCCACACCTCTCGTAAGCCGCGAACGTAGCAGAACTGATACATCTCCAGAACTGCATTTCGTCGAATTTCCTCTGAAGTCATAGACTCAGTTTGGAAGCACTCTGGGAATATAGGGTGCTGGCAGAAATGTCGAGTGAATAGATGGAGAAGCTGTTTACGATGAGGAGCAGGACAGAAGACATAACTTGGATCTTTTGAGCATTTTTCATCAGCATCAAACATATACTCTGATCCAAACTCTTCATCTGTTTCTGTGTCATCAAGCAGTTTATCAAATGCAGGATCATCCATAATCTCATCTTCGTCAAGATCACCAGATTGATCCATTGACTTGGAGGACTTCAAGGTGACTTCGGACAGAGGTTTCAGTCGAATGGTAAGACGAGGCTTTGGGGGAGCAGTGTTCTGCAGGACACCACCAATACGTATAGTGACTCGTGGAATCATGGTTTGAGACACCACAAAATTCTGAAATGAGTAGATCAGAGCAAGAGAAAATCAAAGTTTTGATTGATGACTGACTACACGTTCTGCTTCAGAAACTTGTCCAACTGGCACAAAGTTCTTGTCAATTTCATCACCAAACTCGTTCCTAGCCTCTTTCACGTCATAGTACTTTGGCGATCGCCTCAAGACACTAAGACGTGATTTGACTGCTCGGAGAGCATGCCAGAAGCAAAGCTGGTGTTTTGCCTGGGGAAATGCTTTGAGAAAGGCGTTGATCTTGGAAAGATCTTTGTCTGTCAGCGTAAAAATGGGCTTCAGATCATGCTTCACTTTAAAGTGCTCCAGAAAAGAATGGATATACTTCTCCTTTGCTCCAGGTTTACCTTCAGTTGGGGACTGAAGCAGAAGGTATCCCAAAGGACAACCAGATCCATATAGCTCTCCAATAAGAGCATAAAGCTCGTAATGCGACCCATTTGTATTCTCTGGAATAAATAGATTATGATTATCATTGAGTGCATTCAAATCAAATAAAATCTTACATGCTGAGTCCAACAAGATTTCTCGGATTTGACCACCCCACTTAAGAAGAACATCAGGAAGAGTGAATGCAAGTCCTATGTAACCCTCAACCAAAGACAAGTCAATTGCCTCAATAGTATAGTGGTTACCTGAATCATTGCTCTTCTTGCTAGACTCCTCCAAAAGAATCTTCGCAGACTTCACCTCATCTGGATCCCGCTTCCATCGCTGACTCTTTTTTGCATTTGCGATAGCATAGACATCACGACGATGAACAGCAGGATTCGGAAATTTTCCGAGAATTTCGCTCCACAGCTTCATGAATAGAAATTAGTACAGTCAATTACGAGTTGATAAAAAAAAGTCACATACTGCAGAAGTACTCATCTTAAAGTTATCCTCAACAAAATGCTGAATATCATCTGGGACAGTCGTTTTTGGATAGTCACAGTGGTCCTTGTGATGCTTGAACTTGATGAAAGCTTGTTCACTGTCTTCAAAGACAGTGATATGCAGCCATCCTTGACAGTCAAAGGTGTCCATGGAGCCTTTGTCCCGATTGCAGACATCAGTATGCTTTGCGGGTTTGGACTGGCGAGAAGCAGTCTGCGCACAGCTGTACTTGAAGCGTGTCGAAGGGGTGTTGATGTGACTGTATTTGCCCTCATATCTGTATTTATACATTATTTCAGGAATAAAAACTTCGAAAATGGACTTACTCGAATCGCATTTGAGTTTTCTCCCAAAACAGTGCCACAAAGTCATCAGCCTTCTCTTGGAGTCTCTCACTGTCAGTAAGACCAGTCAAGTCAACAATAGCAGTGAAGGAGTATGCTTTGTTGTTGTCCGGAAGCTTCTGAAATAGCGACTCATAATGAATAACTCCTAATCCCACAAACTCATCTGCATCAAATACTTTAGAATCAGAGTCTGGGCCATTTGCATTAGCTAGTGCGTTGGCAGGTGAGTCCAAAGAAGGTTCTGAAGTAGAAGTGGCTGGAATAGGGGCTGGATCCATGCAAGACTTCTTCACGGACTTGGTCTGCCAGGTTTGTTTTTGCTAACTTTGAATTGGGTGTTGCGCGGTTTCCTAGTCTTGCACCCAGAGCAATAGCGTAGCACCACCCCATCAGGAGATACCGAGTCCATAGAGTACTCCATGGTATTGGATCGGCGTGGGATTAGAAACGACAGGGAATGAATAGCATGTCGACGTCGAAAAAAACGGGTTCTTTGACTTTGTTTGGCTGCGCCCTCTGAGTCCAGGCTTGGTCCAGGCAGCAAAACTTGATATCAGTTGGATATCAGTTCTTAAAAGCCGCATTAAATTGCCTCATTCTACTCATACATGCACTATCTACTATGTTTTTTACGAAATCATTTCAAGCCATAGCCCCGTGCTTAAGGAACTGGGGTCAGAGGACGTGACGATGGACTTGTCTGACACGAGACAGACGCGGCAGTGGCCCTGTGAATATGGCATGTGACCCATGAAATTTGGTGGGTGGATAGCGTTTAGTTGTTATATGATTTCGAACTACTTTTTGCATGGCATGGATGGTGCTACGGTACGTGCTCTTCTTCCCAATCTTCTCATTACCAAATCTGTTTGCATTCTCTCTTTTTTGTTTTTTTGCTTGTCAGTGTCGTTATTAATAACTTTCTATCTTCTCGCTCATATGTGCACTCGTTATAGGTTTACTTGTTGGCCAACTCATTCCAATACATTGCGGTCATTACGCTGGTGAGTCTTTTGCTTATCCATACCAAGTGTTTCTCTGATCTGAGTCTTAGTCCATTGTAGGTATGTTTCTCTTGAGCGGCCACCAGGATGTAGTGCCTTGTATGTGTCCAGGTATATCGCTTGCTCTTTTCGTTGACGCTGGCTGACCCTTAGGCTGTAGGTATTTTTGGACAGTACCTTGGACGTATGCTCTGGTATGTGTGCCAGACTTCCTATCCTTTTTTGAACTCATGATTTCTCTTTCCAGGTTTTTCTTCGCTATGTGTCCAGTCCGTTCAGTAGTATTCTGTTAGCTTTTGTACATCTGTAGTGTAATGAGTCTTTATGCCTGTACTCGGTAGTCCTTTGCAATACACACATCTTTCTCTATTCTTGCTCGCTTTGCTGTCTCAAATGTGTCAAATGAAAGAATATATGACCTGAATCTCATGAATTGAGAAGCATAAATGATGAAGATTTATGCATAATTTTGTATAATGTCTGTATCTCATCGGGGGACTTGCATGAGGTGCATAATTTGCATAATTACACAATTTTATGTGTTCTCATGCAGTTTTTTGTATTCTTATCCTTATATTGCATGAAAGTACATTTGAGGCTTTCCCTGATGAGGCTGGTTCACTGCAAGATATATAGAAGATACATCACAGTCTAGTCTTCACATTCATCTTCAATTCATCGACATGCTGCTCCCAGTGCTCCATGATGGTGCGTTGTACTGCCGATTCCGATGAGTGCCGAAGAGTCAAGTTGCTCAAATGTTGCAAAATCTACATCCAGTCTCCTAACTTATCTACCTACTCCTTATGGTCCAAAAAGGTCGATTCAACTGCCTCAAACTCTGGTGATCCTCTAATTCCACTTCCAAAGTTGCAATGGAAATACTCTTGGTCTCGATTCCTGTAAGGTCACGTCCCTTACTCCATATATAGCGCCTGTGACGGTATTCACACGTACCGAATATTGTGGCCTTTTGGTCCAGTTGGAGGTTGGGTCTCATCGCAAGCTGACCTAATCCTTTTTTTTTTTTTTACTCCTAGTTTATTCGCCATAGTGCTAAGGCATACGGTAGCGACTAGTCTATCATGGATCTATGTGGGGTCCGTCAAACGTGGGTCTACCAAGTCGTGTGGGATAATATGAGTAGAAGCGGGATTGTGCTGTGTGTGTGCGTGTAAAGTATAGTAGTAAGGTTTGTGTAAGTATGGATATAAGGGCGATATGGTAGTTAGAGGCCAATAATGCAAGAAAGAAGAGAAGAGAAAGATGAAGGGAGAAAGGTTGAGGCGGGTCGCCATACCGCAGAAAGAGAAAGTATGCTACAGGGATAAGTAGGTGTAGGTTGTTATATACTATTGCAATTAGCGGGGTATGTTTATATGTGCAAAGTGGGAAGAGAGAGAGAGAGAGGAAGAGGAGATAGAGACATAGACACTGAGGTGTGTATAGAGGAGAGGGAAGGGAAGATGAAAAAATAAAATGAAAAGGGGATCATACCGGATGACTCTGTCAGTTTTGTCTGTTGTGGGTATCATGGTTGGTGCCTGGCGCGTGCAGTTGTGCGAAGGATGAAGAAAAGAAAAGAAAAGAGAGGACAATATAGATAGAGAATAAGAAAATGAGGGATGGGATGGTATGAATTCTACATTGTTCGTTTGTCTGTCTGATCTACGTTACGTTTGATGCTGATCGTTTTGCGTTGTTTTGTTTGTTTTATTTCGTTGCTTGTGTAGTGGGAGTGGGAGTGCGTAAATGTTTTGTCAAGTGCGCAAGGAGATAAAGAGAGAAAGGAGACGTAGAGAAAAAGGAGAAAAGTGTTATGTAAGAGCATGAAGAGACGAAAGGGTAAAGTTGTGACAAGGAATAAGAAACGTTGTTCTGCATACTATGTCTGACCGTCCTTTGCATGCAAATAGAAAAGAAGTCAAGGGCGTTGGGCTCGGTCATGTAGGCTCGGGTCAGGCTCGCATTGAGTGTCGGGACACATTACTCGTCGTCACTCAGGCAGACTTCTGGGAAATTGTTGAAGATGTGTCGGAAACGTCCTGTGTTGTTTATGTACTGGAACAGCAGTTTAAGGCAGCTCCGGTTGGATAGAAGTTTCCCAAACTCATAGAGGTCAGGGTTGACACATTGACGTAGACAGTTCCGGGGGACTCGTCATAGAGGAATCATTTGGTATTTTTTTTTTTTTTTTTTTTTTTTTTTTTTTTTTTTTTTTTTTTTTTTTTTTTTTTTTTTTTAGCAGTTCTAATTTTTTTAATCATGTATTGTTATGCGGTACTACATTGAGTGTAGGTAGGTTCCGATGGTGCAATTGATTTTTTTTTTTTATTGGTGCGATACGCATTGCATGATGAAGTGGAAAGGGGTTTCGTGGCATCATGACAGCATGGGCATGTGGGGGAGTCTGCCATTCCAAAACAGTTCAAGTATTAATTGAGCTGTATATGCCCAGTGCGTAGCTGCACCAGCATGCTGGAGTGTTTTCGATGCAGGCCCTGGATGAGTTTTTGGTAGTTTCAGGCAGCCTTTGTTGCATCTGCTGGGTCTATGATCTTGAACCGCTGGTAATGTGGTGCCATGGCCCATGCTTTATCGTGACGTGACTGTAGCTCCACATGGAAGGTTCGGATGACGGATGTCTGGCTGAGTGGGAGTGGTTTATGCAGTTCGCTGGGCAATTCCTCGAACGGGCTGGAGTCTCCAGTTGCAGCTTTTTTGGCTTCTTTGTCAGCTCTTTCATTGCCAAGTATACCTGTGTGACTGGGTATCCATGACAGAAAGAGAGGCATATCTGGATTCACGTGTTTGTACTTGTCAAGTGTCTGATGGAACCAGTCCAGAATGTAGTGAGCTGGTCCAGGTTTTGGATTGGTGACTGCCTGCAAAGCCGCTGTGTTGTCCACCCATATAGACACTGACTGTGTGTCCAGTTCTGCTGCGAGGAGATGTAGGGTGAGGAGCAAACTGACGCATTCACCTTCGTAGACTTCATGTTCTGTGTCCTTTCCCAACCGATACCTGATGGCCTCCATTTCCTGTCCATTTCTGAAGAGCACTGCAGAGGCGCCAACCCCCATCTGTGTAGACCTGTATGTGTGAAGAGTCAGAAAGAAAGTGCGTCATCGCCTCCTCCTCCGTTTCCCAAAGCCTGACGTCAACCCCGGATCCCAATTCGCAGGGTACCTTACTGCCTCCTTCTTCTCTATCCTATCTGGGTGCAGGTTGTAGGTTTTGAGCAAATCGTGTAATGGTGCCCGGTGTGTGATCCTGGCATCATGAGACTGTACTCTCGCCTGGTGTAGGTGTTCTGCCAAGGGGTGTGTTGGAGGTAGCGTGCAAATCTGTACCGCCGCCCGCTGTTGGTGACGCTGGACTTCAAGATGCATTGGTGTGAGCCCTGCATGGATGTCGAGTAAATCTGTTGGTGTGGTACATAGGGCTCCAGTGATGATGATCGCTGCTTGTCTCTGAACTGAGGTGAGTTTCTTGACTACGCCCATGCTGGATATGGGGTCGGCTTGATTTCTTGGCTGTCTCTGCAGGGTAAGAACAACGTCAGCAGCATACAGCATTCTTTCTACTGCCTTCGTTTTGTATAGGGTGTGGATGTGGGGAGCTGCTACTCCCTTGGTTACATTGGCCATCCTCCTGAACTGATGTACCCATCTCTGTCCCTTCTTGACCATTTTGGCGAACTGTTCCTTCCATCATAAATCACTGTCGACGAGGACTCCCAGAAACCAGTGCGTAGTTCTCCGATTGTATAGTCGTGTTCCGTAGCTGTATTGGTGGCTTGTGTTGGAGTCTTCGGTAAGATGCATATACCAAGTTGAACTTGTCGATCCCGAAACTACAATTGTGTTTGTCTGCCCAGTTCATCACCCCGTCCATCTTGATCATCAACTGTTCCAACCTGCACTTCACCTCTATCTCGCTTTGACCCCATACCACCGCTGCTAGGTTGTCCATGAAGCCAAAACCTTCTGTGTTGTCCTCTTCTTGGATTATCTTCAAAGCCCCTGCTGCATAGGCGATGTAACCGACTGACGAAAAAGGGTCGCCTTGGTCTTCTCCTCCATAAACATTGAAAGGTGCTGATTCATAGTCGTCGAAGGCCAGTGTCGTTTTGCAGTCCTTGAAACGGTTTCCCAACCAGTCCGTTGTTTCCTTCGGTACCCCTAACATTCTTAACTCATGCTCCAACAGCTCTAAGTCCACGCTGGGAAACGCCCCCTTGATGTCCATGAAGAGAACTGCAACCTTGTATCCTTTCCTCCATAGGTCCTTGACTCTATGTATCAGCAGGTGAATTGAGTCGGTTGTGTTCCTGCCTGGTCGTGCTCCGAACTGGTTTACCGGTAGTAGGTCATGAAGCTCTAGGTTCTTGATGAGGTCGTCCACTACAACACCATTGAGAGTTCGTCCTTCTCCGTGTGACAATGATATGGGTCGGTGTGCATTCGGCTGTCGATAATCCGGTTTGCCAGGTTTCCGTAGTACCAGAGTCTTGGTCTTGGAGTAGTTCTCTGGGTAGACTGGCAGAGTGAACATTGCATGGAAGATGAGCATGAGATATGGCGTGATGAGGTGATCGGTTTCTTTGAGGAATGTATTTGATACGGTGCCAGGCCATGTAGCTTTGCCGTTCTTGAATCTATGAATTGTGTTGCTGACCTGTCATTCCGTGGGTAGCTGGAATTGCCACACAGGGGCGGGGTATCGGGCATTGCACGGCACTTGCGTTTGAAAGCTGTCTTGAATAGGTTAGCCTTTCCTTCATTATCTTCCTCTACCACCTCGTCTCCCTCCTGATTCCTCTCCCCCGTTAGCAACCCCAGCATCCTGGTGCGTCCTCCATCCGTCAACACTGCCTCTGCAAGCGATCCTATGGTCCATATCGTGTTCCCTTCTGCATTCTCTATCCATTCCATCCAATGCTCAGCCTTTACTCTTTTAATTTCCCCTGACAGCACATTCCTCAACCTCCTATACTCCTTGTGTACTGGGTGGTCGTCGTTTGCCCTCTTCACATATGACTTCCTGCCTAACTTCCTGACATCCTTCTGCATCTGCTTCAACTCGTCATTCCACCATCTTCTTTCATACGGCGACGGTTTGGTCTTCGGCACCAGCTGCTCGTCTTCGATGATGTTGTCGATAACATTGCGAAAGCCATCATATGCTGTCCAGAAATCCGGTACGGTCTCAATGTCAGCGGGTGGTCCTAGCTTGGGTAGCTCGTGTTCTAGTCGTTCTCGGATTTCCTCCCAGTCGGCAGCTTTCCAATTATGTCTTGGTGTTTTGTCCACAACAGGAGGTTGGAAGTTGAGTTCTGTAACTATCGGGATGTGGTCAGCATTGGGAGGTCTTGTTTCCAGTTCCATGGCGCATCGTACTATGTGTTGGGCTAGGGTGGCTGTGCAGAAAACATTGTCAACTCTGGTATAGTTACCTGTGGAGGATGTGACGAGTGTCAGAATTCCTTCTGGTAGGGCCATGATCATGTTGTGCTGTCCGACATATTCGATTAAAGTGTCAGCCGCGGCTAGGTTTCCATTGGTGAAAAGATGGCTGTTTCTTTCTTCATCCCACAATGGGTGGTGTCAGTTGAAATCTCCCAGCCATATGTTATAGAGTGGGTGTTTCGGTACTTGGTTGGCGTGCACAGAGTTCATGTAGTTATGGACTGCAATGATGGCCTCATCGTGTTGGTTGGATCCCCCTGCAACATATAGGTTGTAGATGTGGAGTGTACGAAACTGGCTGAGAGTTGGATGGCGGTAACATCGGGATTGTTGATGGGAAGGGTAGTCCAAGCCCCAGTTAATATCACTTTGTTGATCATGATTACTGACCTTGTGGCTTTGGGGTTGTTTCTGTGCTGTGGCGGGTAGATTGTTAGGAGTCCATTAACTGATTTGGTGTTTCCCAGAAAGTCGATGGCAGGTTCTTGGACTGCGATAATGTGATAGTTTCTGGTGTGCCCGTTGACTAGGGCAAGTTGTCCAGTGGCGGAGTTGTTGACGTTTTTCTGTAAGATTTTAATGGTTTTGTTTTTGTTGTTTGTTGCTGCTCGTGGGGTCGAATGTTCCTCGTTGTGGTCGTTGGTGCTGTCGTGGTGATTCATTGGGATGATGGTGGGGTAGAGGTGGGAGTGGCCATGGCCTGGCCATCATTGTCAAGATCTTGTGTTTGGTTTGCTTCATTTCGAGTCTCATTCTGTGGTGTTCCGCAGTAATGGGTCGTCTGCCCCTGGGAGGTGATTGGGATTCTATTGGCTCCTGTGCCTGGGGTCAATTGGTTCTGGCTGAGGTATTGATCCATAGTTTGTTGTGAGCCTTGTCTGGACTTGTCGTTCTTTTTCACTTTTTGACTGGCATATGTCGTTCTTGTTCCCATACTCCCTAGGTTTGTTCTTCCCCCAGCTCCAAAAGCCCCACCTGCTAGCTGTCCATGACCTCCTCCTGCAGCTGGTCATTTCCAACCCGATGTTTCTGCCTGCATTCTAACTTCCTCCCTCCAGTTTCCACTTCCCTTTGGTGTGTTGTTGGCGTCTTTCAGAACCCATGTCTTGGCATCGTCGGTAACGTAAAACTTGTACTTGCTTTCGAGGTTTCTTCTGTCCTTGTCGTTCTTGAGGGCCACAAAGAATGGGCAGTTCCTGTCTTTGGCTCCGTGTCCAGGGACATCGCAATTGCTGCAATGCTGTTCATTGGCGTCTTGATGTGAGCAGCCTCTGGTGTCGTGTTGCTGCCTGCAGAGACCACACATCGGAATGGCAGCTATGCATTCCTTAGTGATGTGATATGGTCGAAAGCATTTGGCACACAAGACTGGGTCAGCACATTCCTTTCTTACCGGAACCCTCTTTCCTTCAATCACCATCCCCCACTCGATAGCTCTGTTGCACGTTTCCCTGTCCGCGAAATATAGCTTGGCAAGTGCAATGTTTTGGAGAGCATTTCGTTTCTTTGGGTCTCTGCACCACTTCATGCCGATGATGGACCTGGGTGAAAAACTGTTTGCGTCTTCAATGGACACCCATAGGTTGGGGTTGGTGATGTCTGCTGTGACGTCGACCCTCTCAGCGATGGCCTGGTATGTGTTGGGCTTTGTCTGTATCTTGCATTGCCATCCTTTGGCAAAGATTTCCAGTCGTTCGGGGTTTGCCAGCCATCTTGCCTGTGTGACGGTTCTGAAACCGCAGAGAACGTGTTTGGATGGCAATTTGGTTGTAGTGACTACCTTCATGTCTCCTGGGCAGTCGTTGTTGAAATGACTGGCTATTACCTTCTCTAAAGCGTTCTGGGCCTTTTCCAAGAGTACCGGCTCCGTTAGGGTCCAGTCAAAGTCAGGGTCCGGTATCTCGACAATGAGCTTGCTGTCGTTCTCTTTGGCCGCGTTAAGAGCTTCATCGTGTTGGGTTCTGGCAATGGACTTTGCGACAACGTCGACCCAGTTGTTGTTGTCCTTGGGCCCAAAGGAGTGGGTTACTGGCTTGGCGAGGTGCTCCTCCATCTTCTGCTGCATGGTCTTCATCGTCTCATTCATCTTCTCGATAGTTATCCCAATTTCCTCTACCTTCTTCTCCGTTGTCTCTGCTTTCCCCTCATCTTGCATTGCCTCCTTTACGGCCTCCTTGATCGTGTTTGGTGTGGTGGAGGCGAGTACATGTGTTAGTATAGCTGCCATGGTATGCACCTTGTCCCAAGATTCTTTTCTTTCCTCAACTCTGATAGTACCAGTTTTGTTGGTATACTGGTCTGCCAGTTGAGTCAGGCAAGCGGGTATGGCAACCGCTGGGTTGTCATCGGGTTCGAATAACTTCAGTTTGGCCGCTTTTTTGAGCAGGGCTTCGTATGACGGCGACATGCCGCTATTGTGGGTTTGTGAGGTGTCCATCGTGTTGGCTGCGCGTCCCAGTACACGTCGTCAGGTGCTATTGTTCGTTCAGAGTAGGTATAGGTTGTAAATTGGCTATCTATGTATGTAGTTGTACCACCGAGGCCTCAGATTTCCTGGTTTTTGGGCGTGGGAAAACTTTGGATGGTGGGAGTACTAAAACAAGACGCGTCCTGACCTAATCCTTTACAGAATATTCGGTACAAACGGTCACTGGTTCGATCCTCGAGGAACTCCCCTTTTCTCATAGGGCCTCGGGATTTCGCCCTTCACGGAACCAGTGGCTGAGGATCGGGACAGGCGTGGGAAACCTGAACCGATTCGAGGTCTTCTATATAAGGACACCGATCTGGACCTGAGGAACCCAGAAAGGAGATTGCCTCGAAGGGGAGGTAATGTAAGGGTCACGTCCCTTACTCCATATATAGCGCCTGCAACGGTATTCACACGTACCGAATATTGTGGCCTTTTGGTCCAGTTGGAGGTTGGGTCTCATCGCAAGCTGACCTAATCCTTTACAATTCCCTGGTTGGACTGACACGCTGCACGCAAATGCGGATTAAAGCTATTCTTGAGCTATTCACCACCACAAGAACGACCTCACCGTCATATAGTCGATGTCGACAAGCGCGGGGTTTGTGGAGGATCTGGGTGACAGAATGTGACAGAGGAGACGAAGGATGAATTCTGGGTTGACAAGGGGAGCTCGTCCTCGAGAATCGTTACGTTACAGCTCTATTGCAGCTCTAAGTGTTCTGTTCTTCTTCCCAGAAGAAAATCTGACGGTCGTCCTCAATGAACTGGATACCCTCCAAATCCCAGGAAGAAGTTCTGTTCTCAAGGCTGTCGAGGACATCTATGAAAATTCCACCAATTGGAGCGTTGATTCTGGTGCAAGGATCTGAAGACTTGAAAAAACGTTCCGAAAGTCATCTTAACCAACTACACGACGGACAGATACGATTTGGATACGATTGTAAATAGGTACGTATTACTTATACTAGAGTAAAACGGTAAGTAAAAGGACAGATACATATGTATTAAATAGAAGCAATGAGAGGAACGCGAGTATTGAAGTCCATTATTAGAGGTTAAACCTATCAAACATGGGATTGCGCCGGTCGAAACCGACGTACTGCCAACCAGTGAGGACATTATGAGGATCATATTTACGCTTAATAGCGAGTAAAGCGGGGTAATTAGGACCCCAGAAAACCTCTGAGGAGTTGTCTGCGAGGATCTAGAGAAAACATGCAACAAGATGCGTCAGATACAGTGGACGCGACACAGCCACTCGACTTACATCTGCCTCATTAACATACTCTGCACTTCCCGGCGTCACCTTTCTAACGATATCCAGCGCGTCGTGAAGGTTAGTCATCAAGGCCTTCTCTTCTTGGGCAGTAGTATTGTGAGAATAGCTGACGCCCCACACCATGACGAAAGCACTAGACCTCCAGGCAGGATGCACCGACGTCTCTTTCTTGGTGTCCGGGGTGAGGAGAGGAGTGTCCATGAGGATTTCCATGGGAGGCCAGACGCCAGGACCTACTTTCTTGAGGCCAGCTTTCATAGCGACGATCAGCTCGTCGAGGGTTTCTTCGCCCGAGGTAAAAGAGGACATGGGCAGAAGACGGGATCCAATGAATGCACCAAGCCCGACTGGGACAGTGGCGATGTAGTTTCCTGTAAACACAAAGTCTGTAGGTAGGATTCTTTGATAGTAAACGGATGGACACACGCACTCTGAACGAATAGATAGTTTCCACTGGGTTGGAATCCGTTCACAGCGACCAAGATACCATCAGTACCATTGATAGAATTGACATAGTCGATGACAGGAGAGAAAGTGTCCAAAGCTTCTTCATCGCTCAGGGTTGGATTGACCATCGAGATTGCCATCGTTCCAGGCGTAAACTGGAACAAATATCAACTTCAATAAAGGAGTAAACGGTTGGAAAACGTTATGCACCTCAGGCAAAAAAGCACCACCCCATCCCTCGTTGGCGAGTCTCTGGCGTAACCGGGCGAATACACGGAACACCTCAAATTGTGCATCCACGGTGATATTCTGAATTTGGACAATGGCCACTTTGATGTCGTAGGCTGGATAAGCCGCAATGGTACTTTCGAGGGAAACACCAAAGCCGGAACCACCACCACGGAGAGCCCAGAAGAGGTCCTGGTTCTGACACTTGTTGGCGACGCGCAGTTTACCGTCTGCCGTAACAATCTTGTACTGTATCAGGAGTCAGTATATCTGTGAAGTCAGCATATGATGACGTATGCGCACCTGCAAGATCGTATCTGCACCGACTCCATGTTTCCCGGACATGAAACTAAATCAAAACCTTTAGAGAGATTGCATATTATACGGAGATGATGTTACTACGCACGAATGTCCACCGCCCATGTGCCCTGGAGCCATAGAGAGGTTAGCATCAGTATCGACTTGAGGCCAACAGCGATGAATCGACGTACACCCGCCACTTGCTCCTACAGATTGGAATGCTCCCCCAACAATCGTTGCATTGTTTGCATCAGCGACTATACCGTGAACCGTGAGCTGTCGAGAGCGAGCATCGACGACGAATGACGACTGACCTTCATATGCCTGGATCCAGGTTACACCAGCCTAGAGAAACCGAGTCATGATCAGTAGAGATAACTGACAGAAGGCCTTTGAGCAAATGCATACCCCGTTGGTCAGTGCACGACCGACACTCTCATTACATCCTTCGGGGACAAAATCCTCATGGAATGTCTGGTTCAAGAGATTTTTGGTCCAAAGAGCCAGCGAATTTGGAGCAGATGAACGTCCCAGGTAGTCGTGGCCAGTACCCTTAACGACAAGGGGAACGTTGGTTTTGTTCACGAACTTCAAAGCAGCTTGAATGTCCGCTGCAGTGCGGACATCGATCTAACGGAAATCCTCTCGGTCAAAATTCGAAAACAGATAAATGAAGAGGATACAAACGTGATAAGGGGGGATAGAACCAATGCTGCAAGGAGTCGTCGTAGCCTCTGGGTCAGTAGGGTCGAGTGCATTGAGGTCACAGTTTGCACCGTGAAGGCGCTCGCTGAAGGTTTGCTCATAAGCTCCAAATTGTTGGACACGGAACGTAGTGTTCTGGAGGTGAAATCCGCGTGAATACACAAAGGACATGGTTAATGAAGGCTTACACTCCAAGTAGATTGTATCTGCGAACATTTGTCAGCGTTGGGGGCCAAAGTGTCCCCGGAAACTATGCCTGTAAGTTGGTCAAAGCAAGGCTGCGCGATTGGCACAGAGACGTATAGACGTCCGTCGACTGAAGAATTCAGGGCAGCCCATTGCTGGGGAGTGACCGAAGTGAAACCTTGGGCAGATGCCTTGAAGAAGAAGAAGCAAGCCAAGAAAAGAGAGCGAGATAGAGCCATCGCGGCCTTCACAGACTCGATAAATAAATGCAAGCTGAAAAGGGAATGAGAGCCTCAACGCGCAACGAGCTGGTATTTGTACCAAAATGTGACTTGATGCGATGTTCAGAAAATCGTCGGCGCCTCGACACTTTGTCGCGAAGAGCGCGCATAGCCTCTCGAGTCGCTATACTACTTACAGCTCCCTGCGGATCATCCATATGATGGATGGCGTTCATCTGGGTCTGTTTCCGTTTGGCCTGCAATTTGTCTTCACGGTGACCTACACCATGCATGAATTCTAGACATACGAAAGAAACGATATGAATATAGATGAACACGCTCATGGCATGACTTACAGCACTTAGAGACAGAAAAGAAAGAGATGCACCAAAAGTTCGGACAAGGTTGGAACGTGGGGCGCGGAAGAAAGGGTTGCGGATATAATCCCACGGTCCCGACGCGCATTGTCCACCGCAAACCATGCCGCTAGCCTGTCTACAGGCTTGAGCCCATTTGTTGCGCCGATCGCTTTCGTTTTTCCAGACTCGGATAGGGAAGAAAGCGCACACCATTACCCCTGCATCTTTCTGGCCTCTCTCCGCTGTCTTTTGCGGTTCTAACTCTGTACCACTACTATAATTAGAGCTGTCTGGGTGATGGTAATTCCTCTGCATTGGCCGTATTTTCACCAGGAACTGCACACCAGTTCTCATGTCTTTCAGGCTTATAGACTGGGCCGCTTTCGCCGGCTTGGTATTTGCCATCTACCTTATCAACCGAAGATCCAACAGAAAACTACCTCCTTCTCCCAAGGGTCTTCCACTCCTTGGGAATGTCCTCCAGATGCCCAAGCGGAATGGCTGGCTTCTGATGCATGAGTGGTCAAAGGCTCTCGGTCCCATCTTTCACTTAAACATGGCTGGTCAACCTGTTATCGTCCTCAACTCTAACGAAGCTGCTTTGGAACTCCTCGAACGCCGTTCTCATATTTATTCCGACCGTCCTAGGCTCATCATGACTGGCGAAATCATGTCTCAAAATCTCGTTGTCGGCTTCCAGAGATTCGGTGAACAGTACGGATTTTTTCTCGCCGTATTCGGAATTTCTCATCTGACTTACCTGGTAGATGGAAACGGTTCCGCAAGGCTGCTCATGCAGGCATCAATATCAGAGCAGCTGAAGCCTACTACGGGATAATGGAGAGGGAATCGGCGCTTCTTGTTCAGGAGTTTCACAGAGACCCCAAGAGTTGGGACGATCACCTTCAACGGTGAGCTACTTGGTTTTAACTCGATCGGTTAAAATGTCTAAATTTTTGTACTAGTGTGATTGCCTCATCCCTGTTCACAGCGCTCTACGGCGGCGAGCCTATGCTCAATAAGAATGATCCCATAGTCGACCAGGTAAGCTCTGCACATCTGTGTTCCCTTCCTCGTCTCTCAAGATGCACTTTTTCGCGACTAGATAAACGATTGCATGCATCGACTAACCGGTGCTGCTCTCCCTGGAGCATTCCTTGTCGATGTCTTCCCTATTCTGAAAAGGCTTCCCGACTGGTTATACAAACCCAAAGGTGAAGGTTATCAATGGTATAAGAAAGACAACGCCATGTTCAATGATTGGATCGACCGAGTCAAGAAGGATATGGTGGGTACATTTTATGCTCTCTCTCTCAATGACTCATTGCTCGTCACGCCCTACATAGGACGGTGGATCGCCTCCACCCAGTTTCGGACGAGTACTCTTGGAAGCCCAGAAACAGTTCCAGCTTGAAGACTTTGAAGTCCCGTGGCTGGCTGGATCCATGTTGTCAGTTCAGGTCTTCTTTCTCATGGGTTCCTGCTTATCTCGATTGCGCGGACAGCGGGGCTGGATCTGATGCTGTAAGTCTTAGCGTACCTTTTGCATTACTGTGCATCGCTAATGCTACGAGTAGACAGCTGGTAGCATGCGTTGGTTCATGCTCGCCGCTACTCTTTTCCCAGACAAGATTAAACGCGCTCAAGATGAAATCGATCTGGTAGTCGGTCGTTCACGCTTACCCACTTTTGATGATCGCGAGAGTATGCCCTACTTGCGTGCTTTTTGTCGGGAGGTCATGCGATGGCGAACAGTTGCTCCCCTTGGAGGTGAGCATCACGGTTTTCTCTTCGCTATCGCGTCTCCAAGCTAACATACCTCTGACATTGTACACCTCCTTATTTGATAGTTCCTCACAGGTTAATCCAAGTAGGTGTGGATAGTCTTTTCTGCAATTCCCTTTTTCATATTTTCGGTTTGTTCCAGGACGACCACTATATGGGCTATCATATACCTGCTGGTTCAATTGTCCTGGCTAATATATACTCTATCAACCGTAGTCCTGAGGCGTTCTCTGATGCCGAGGAATTTATTCCTGATCGATTCTTGAACGAAGAAGGAACCTTTGAGGTACTCCACCCCGAAACTCATAACCAAGGTCATTATACCTTTGGATTTGGCCGGTGAGCAATCGTCTAGTTATCTCCCTAGTACTTGCTGTGAGTTCTAAATACACTTACTCCATATACAGGAGAGCCTGCGCTGGTATGCACATCGCAAACAACCTCTTGTTCATCAACGCTGCTACTATTCTCTGGGCATTCAACATTCGCAAGGCCAAGGATGCACAAGGTAATGAAATCACGCCTAGTGCGACCAACTACCATGATACAGGACTCATTGTGTAAGTTGTCTTTTTCTACAAGTTTGCTTGTTTAACATTGACTGACTCGACCTCACGCTTGCCTGCTTGACCTAGTCGCCCACATCTTTGGGAGGTGGAAATCATTCCTAGGAGTCCCGAGGTGCTCGATATGGCGAGAGAGAGGTTTGCGAAAGGGGTCAACGGATAGATACCAGATTCTGTATATTGTCTATTATTTCACTCGCAATCCTGAGAAACTCAGACCGAATAGCTGTCAATGTGGAAAGAGCATCTCCCTAATGACAAATGATGTCGGTAGCATGCGTAGTGTCAAGTGCATGAGCAGTGGCGGTGAAGCGGTGCACTGGACTCAGACTGGGCTTGCGAGCAAATGGATACATTGTAGTGCTGAATTCGAGAAGGAGTACTATGGATCGAGAAAGTGGTATATTGACAGTCTAAGTCTGGGTCCTCGCACTGGAGAGAAATCCGTTCAGAGACCGAGAACGTATGAAGAAGACTTTCACACCAGTACTTGAGAATCCTTCAAAGGTTCTATAGCCTGTTTTAGCTTGTCATTAATCTTTCCGCCCAGCTCCCACACCGATGTACATGTAACGCGCAGAAATAATTAGTCTTGTGGGCGTTGCTGGAGTACCTGCACCTATATTTTGGGAATTCGAGAGAAGTCTTGAAGAGGTCTTGAAGAAAACTTTGGCGACTCCGTAACTCCCTTACAAGGTTGATGATATACTGAACCAATAATTACACAGTACTCCAACCAATAATATTTACATTGAGAGCACTATCGTCATGATACAGACGGTCCACGGAACGAAAATTTCTCCGAGATTCCTTAATTACAAACAACTTCTCTAAACCAATTAAGCGCCAGCCTGCGGCAATTCAATCTCGTCTAGGAACTCTTGCACGCCCGGACGAAGCGTAATATTGCACTTGAACGGAAGTGGGTGCCTACACATAGAGAAGAGAGATAACAATGGCAGATAGTCTAAGTTAGAACGCAGCCAATTCTCAAGCAAGGGTCACGTACGAAGCTTCTCCTCCAGAAGTAAACATCTCAGGTCTTACATCCGGGATAATGTCGTTTCCGAATTCGTCTTTCTCTCGCTCAAGGTTTAGAGCCCACAAGACATGAGCGGCGAAAACCCAAATGGCGTGATCAGCCATTGTTGCGCCAGGACAGAATCTAAGTAGTCAGTACCCGACTGGTAAGCGCCACGACAATAGAGGACAAGGACAAGGCAAAACCAACTACATACCTCCTACCAAAACCATACAAATGGTGCCCAAATGCTTTACTTTCTTTCGTATTTACCTCGTTCATATTTTCGTCGAGGAATCGCTCAGGAATAAATTCGTCTGGGTTGGGGTAGGTTTCGGGATCTCTATGAATAGACCTGGGGTTAGGTTGTCAATATGTAGGAGCTTCTTATCGTCAAAGTAAATCAGGCGAAAACCTACCAGATTGAGCTGATGACAGTCGTTCCTTTTGGAATGAAATATCCCATGTACACATCGTCCTATAGTGATTACAACATGGATCGTATCCAAAAGCTTGAAAAAGGTGGTAAAATGGACACGTACTTTACTAGATGCATGAGGAACTGATAATGGCGCAACAGGTCTCCATCTGTACAAGATGCGTCAGAACCTTTGCACACATTGGGAAAGCAGTAAGAACTGAGTAGTCTCACCTGCATGTTTCCTTTACGATCGCAGTGACATATGGCAAATTGACAGAATCCTGGAAGACAGGGAATCTTTTCCTCCCTACCACACGATCGATTTCTTCTTGGGCCTTTCTTTGGATTTCAGGCCATCGAGTCATTGCGAGCATAAAACCAGATGAAACACTCATGAGCTGTATCCATAATTGAAAGAAAATGATAATTAGGGAATAATGTGTGACGAGCATTAGGAGAATATACTACTAACCGTGTCTGGCGTCTGCGTTATGATTCCTCCGATGTAGGCAAGTTCCACGTCGTCAACTCCATAAGCGTTTCCAAGACCCTGTGAAATGAAAGAGGTCTGCTTCGCCGCATTTACCTTTGAGACAAAAGTCAGAAGACCAATTTAACTTAATGAAAAACTAGAATCGCATACCCGCGCATCCTCTCGCATAGTGGTGAACAGATTGTAATCATCTTCTGCCCATTCTGCTGCCTTTTTCTTCCAGCCTGGGAGGGAAATTTTTTTCAGAAATCGTGCTCGATTTGATGAGGACGTTGAATAGTCACCTGCACCCGGAACCCAAGACGGAATATATCTCAACCAAGGAAAGACATCGACCAAAAACTCTCCAGGGGCTAAAGATCCTGCGAATCGAGCTGCAGATGCGAATATGGATTTCACATACTTGTCGCTGTCGAATGTAGTCACTGTATGGCCATACATGGTAGCCAAGATGACAGCTGCGGTATATCTGGGGTATGTAAGTTATGTTTCACGATTGAGTGTTGCAACACACCGTTTGACACTGTTTCGGAAATCCTTTGGATTGTTGGAAACCTCTTTCAGATATATACGGGCTTCGCGTTCTTCGATGGGATGATAGGAAGATAGAGCTTTAGGTCCAAGACCGGCGTGTGTGGCTTTACGGAAACGTCTGTGTCTGGTTCATAATGGCGTAAGTTAGCAGTGATGATATAGCTCATTGACGTAAATGAAGAACCAACTTTTCCCCGTATGGCATAACTCCAATGTGCATACCCTTGGACAAGATATCGTGAGCAAGAATCCAACGAGGCCTATCGCTGTAGATTGCCGATCTACGGTCTGAAAACGACATCAGCGTTGGGGGAGATTGGGATTAGAGATGACATGCCGAAGAGATCCGCTGCGACCTTCGGGGTTCCTAAGAGAACGACAGGTTTCCCCGCAAGATTGATAGAGACAATAGGACCTGCACGACCGGGTTGAATAGCCATTAGTATGAGGGAAGAAAAAGGTGATCACCGTATTCCTGAATCCATTCGTCGAACTTCAACCAGTATCTGTCGGACGGAATCTAATTGGGTGGACGAAAGGAAGTTGGTGAGAATTTGACTGAGTGAGGTGTAGGACCTACCTCGAGCAAATTACCAAGGATCGGCAAGCCGCGAGGTCCCGGTGGTGGAGGTAAATTCAACGGGTTATTAGGGTTCTTTGTGAAGCGTCGAAAGCCAAGCACGGCAGTAAAAAGTAGAGCAAGCAGAGAAATTGTCAATCGCGAATCAAAGGCCTCTAGAAATGAAGATGTCGAAATTGGCAAGATGATCTCCATTCTGAAAGGATCAAGGTAAGGTCCAGACTGACACCAGGCAGAGGATTGTTATATGGAAAGCAAGATCAGCCATATTTCGACTCCAGAAAGGCTGTGTGAAAAAGTTATGCTCACCGCTGCTATCCCCGTCCAAGTTAGTGATAGCAGTGTACTGTATTGTCGAACATAGTCTGCGGATAGCAGAATCTTTCCGCTTCCGGCATTTTACGAATCCACATGCGTGCTTCAAGGAGTTCTTGAAGAGGAAAGTGCGCAACTCGGTAACCTTTCAACTGTGTGAGGTAAAGAACCGTGGGAAATATACCTGGGCAAATCATGGTCCTGCGGATTGGGTCAACACCTGCGGCCATCATATACATACTCCCCGCCAACCCATTAGCAGTCATTCAAAAGCATCAATCAAAAAGCTGGCTGGTAAGTTTCCTTATTTTTCTTCAAAGTTCGCTATGGACGTCTTAACTTCCAACAGCTCTTCCCTGTTATCGTCGGATTTTGGCTCCTTGAGCTCACTGTACAATGCGACCAGTGAAAACGCCTATACACTGCTCGGTATTGCTTTAGCTGCGGTTCTCCTCTCGTGGGCTACCAAGAAACCACAAGGCCCCTTTCCTCCTGGTCCAAAGGTGCGTTCCACGTTTAAGATAACAGAGAACACCTCTGATCCTAATGCCGTATCCTAGGGGATCCCGTTTTTTGGCAATGCGTTCCAATTACCGCACTCATTCACATGGGTAGGCTCAACTACTCTCTGTAGCTTTCGTTCTGTAGTCATTCTGGCCTTTTAGTTCAAATTCACAGAATGGGGACAGCAGTATGGTCCCATCGTCGGACTCAACATGGCCGGTCAACCAATGGTTATTTTAAACACTGGCAAAGTTTGCGCAGATCTTATGGACAGGCGTTCCGTGATTTACTCGGACAGGCCTCGCTTCATCATGGCGTCCGAGATTCTTACTGGCGGAATGCTGGTCGGGTTCGCAAACTATGGCCCTGTGTACGTCGTCGCCCATTACCTCTACTGCCATTCACCTAATTCTCTGCAGATGGCGTCGTCTTCGAAAGGCGGCTCATTTGGGACTACATCTTCGTGCCGCCGAGTCATACTATCCCATTGAGGAACGCGAAGCTGCAATCCTTGTCAAAGACCTTTTGAGAGATCCTGCCTCATGGGATAGTCATATTCGTCGGTACGTCATGTACACTTGTGTATATGTATTGGTCACCCATGTTTTCCTATCAGCTCCATCGCGTCGACAATGTTCAACGTCGTATACAATGGCGAGCCCCTTGCAACAAAGGAAGACCCTACCGTAGCCAAGGTAAGTCATCCGCGTACTATGTATTCCCGACGACCTCTGACTAGTTTTACGAATCAGATAAACGCACTAATGCATCGCGTCGTCCAAGCCGCTCTGCCTGGGCGTTTCCTCGTCGAGATTATTCCTTGGATGCGTTATCTTCCGGATTGGATGGCTTCGTGGAAGAGGAAAGGAAAGGAAAGCTTTGTGGAAGATTCAAAGATGTTCAAAGGCTTCCTACAGAGCGTTAAAAATGAAGTCGTATGTTTAAGCTGGGTTGGATGTCTTTAGTGCATTACTGAAAGATCTTCCATTGATAGGCTACAGGTGACTATAAACCCAGCTTTGGCTCGCATCTCGTTTACCCCGGCAATCCTCATGGCCTCTCAAAGGATGAGGAGGCCTGGTTAGCCGGTATCATCTTGTGATTATACTTTTTTTTCGGCTCTTTGTCCTTTTTCTGATATTTGCGGCAGTGGTGCTGGCTCTGACTCTACGGCTGGGACGTTGGGATGGTTTATGCTTCTTATGGCTCTCCACCCTGAAGCTCAGGCCAAGGCACAAGAAGAGATTGACCGTGTTGTAGGTCGTCATAGACTACCCAACTTTGAAGATCGGGATAGTCTACCATACGTTAACGCGGTTGTGAAAGAGGTTTTGCGATGGCATCCTGTCAGGTATGCTGTCTCTCTATACGACATTTTCGTTTCTCATCTCATGATTCTAATCAGCCCTCTCGGTCTCCCACATCGGCTCACGGAAGATGATTGGTACAACGGCTACTTCCTCCCCAAGGCATGTTCGATTACATGATACCCATTTCCTATCTTCTTAATGTTTTTAACTCTCAGGGCACGATTGTCGTTTCAAATATCTACGGTATCAACCGCGACCCAGAGTTCTTCCCCGACCCCGATGCTTTCAGGCCCGAGAGGTACTACAATGAAGATGAAGACCTCACCAAGAAAGCCGAATTCGACGATACCCATGGGCAAGGTCATTATTCGTATGGATTTGGACGTCGGTACGTAGATGTTGACCATTTTCTCGTCTCAATCGTCTCTTACTTCTTGCATTAGCGTATGCGTTGGCATGAACCTCGCCAACAATGCCCTTTTCATCAACATTGTTTCTATCCTCTGGGCTGTCAACGTCAAGTGTCCAGTTGGTCCCGATGGCAAGAAAATCATTCCTGACCGTAACAAGTTCATTGATGATGGACTGGTAGTGTGAGTTTCCTCCTTCTCGAGTCTAATTTGTTCGCCGACTTGTTCTGATTCTGATTTGTTGCCTATAGTCGCCCGGAACAATTCAATTGTGTAATTGAACCTCGGGAACATGATGTTAATGTGAAGCTGGGTGAGGGCTATTAGGATGAAGGTAATTTAAGAGCGTAGATTATATTTTACAGAGAATCTTTCATCTATCTGTGTTGGAATAAACGTTGCACAGTGACATTCTGGGCAGTTCTTAGGCAGTTCGTGTTATTCAGCGCAAGGTAGTCGAACTCCGATGTGCTGGTCACTTACCGACGGACATTATATGTAGGGTCAAGAGTGCCCATTTTGAGGCGTTTCAACGAAGCGTTGCAACCAACTGCAACCAACCTCCAAGCTGCAACGACAACGCGTTGCCAAAGGGGCTCCACGTGATAGCATTTCCATATAGGGGTGGTTAGTTAGTCCAGCTGCCAGGCCGTTAAAATTTTTTTAGGGTCTGGAAGGGGTTCTGACTGGGTAAAAAGGTAATCCTAGGTATGAATCACCATTTGTTCTCTAACAAACAATATTTTGAACTATTGTCAACCATAAATGCAATCACTTTTGAGAGAGTCTTACGAAGCTGCAGTAGACCTGGAGACATTTATGGAGCCCTCCGGAGATAAAACTCTGATCTAGCCGGCTTATCATTACCATATTTAGTATATAAGCTTATGTAACAGCTAGTTAGTCCACCGTCCAAGGCCTTAAATTTTTTTCCGACCCTGTATGACTCTACAAAATCCTGGACCCCCCTTGCGCGTTGCAGCTTCTGCTCTCTTATGAAATAAGTAAGACCTTATGCAAATCAAATTTATTTTGTCTCTCTTCGTTGTACCGTACATACTCTGCCATGGTCAAGAGAAAAGTAGACAGCAGCAACCAAGACCCTCTACCAAAAAAGAGCTTCCACCAGAAGAGGTACAAAGGCTACGCAAGAACCTAAAACGGTAAAGGAAGAGGATGATGGGCCTGTCCAAGGTGAGTCAGAGACAAGTAAAAAAAAAAATAGCCTGATGACGATGCCAGCCTTGAATGGGCTAAAGACCTGTCTCAGTCTCTACTGAACCACATCAACAAGAATGAGAACATACGACAAGGTCTTTATCCTCGCCTTGGAGGAAGGTAACGATAAGATATACAAAATTTACGTAACACAGAATCGTAAAAAGTATTTTTCTAGACTGAGGAAGAGGTGAGCAACGAAGGCCTGCAACGCCTTTGAAAAAAGGGCGGTCAGACTGAGAGACCGTTTCATGAGCGTTTCGTGAGGTTGCAACGGCACCTGAAATGGGTGTATGAAACGCCTCAAAAAATGGGCACTCTGACCTACCTAATTAACGCCTCACGTCCAGTGCTTGCACCCAAAGGCCTTGATGTGATAGCGCGCTGATGCTGGGTATACCTTGTAAATCATGGCAGTGAGACAGAGACACCGAAACGAAAGCACGTATACATTTGCAAGCTAAATCATAGCAGGTGAAAAGCCAAGGTATCATGAAACTAGAAAATGTAACAAGAATCCAGTAACAAGATCAATTCTTCACGTTGATTTGCAAACAGATAGTCTGCCTCGTCCTTCCACTCTCCTTGATGGCATCGATGACCCTCCTATTCCTCACTGCATCCTCCAGTGTCGCATATTCGCCTACCCTGCCCTCAGCGAAAGCATCCCAAGCTCTCCTGACCATCCCCAACTTATCCACCTCTCTCTCGAGCTCCAGCTTCTTCCCATTCACAAACACGTCCGGATCCACAGGTGAAAACAGCCTATTCTTATTATCCTCCACTTTAATAGACCCTTCCTCTCCATCAATCAACCATAAGAACCCGATCGCCGTTTTCGCGACGCCCGCTTGCATATGAAAATTGAACACTGTGTTGTTTGCGAGGAAACCTGAGACGGCCGCTTGGGTAGCAACGGTTTGAGGGTGGGTTTGGGAAGTGGGTTGGAAGTCTTGGGCAGGGTTGAGAACGATACTGCGAGGGAAAGGGTTGTGGGTGGTCGCAGTGAGAGAGATGATGGGACCAAGGACGAATTGGAACATTTCGAGGGCATGACCGGCACCGATGTCGAGCATGCCAGCACCATTAGCCTCGTCGAGGAGGTAAGCGTGGGAAGGGAGGGTGTACTTGCCCCAGAATGGAGCGTCGTGTCCGAAAGAAATGATCTATAACAAATTGGGTATGTAAAGAGAGTGGATTCGTACACTGCTACTCACAAGAGTAGACGAGAGGACTCGACCAATCGTGCCTGTTTCGACCAGTGACTTTACCTAGAGAAAGATGCTGAGAAAACAAAAGGTACCATCAGAGACCGAGACGTACCTTCCTTGCAAATATGGATGTACGAAACTGAGCACCGACTATAGTCCTTATTCCTTTTCTCTTCGCTGCCTCGTAAAGTTCCTCAGTCTCCTTCGCGTTGCGTCCTGCAGGCCACTCTAGAAACAGATCCTTGCCCGCTTCAATCACCTTCATCGCAGCCTCCATGTGCATCGTCGTTTTAATGGATACAGCAACCATATCAACGTCGGGATCGGAAGAGATATTCTCGGTGGAACCATAGTATGGCTTGGCCTTGATTTCTTCTCCTGTAGCAGAGGAACCAAGCTCAGAGTACTTCTTTGCGCTGCGTGCTGCTGATTCGGGGTTGCTTGTACTCACTGCTACGACGTGGTACTTGGAAGACAGAGGAGGCCGGAAAAGAGGAGCCGCGAGGGTAGAAGAAGCCCATCCTTGGGTTGACAACCCAACGAAACCGAGACGAATGGGCATTGGAGAGGAAATGAAACTGGGACTGGGACCGGAATTGGGCAAATTAAGATTTTAGACACCAATTCTAACCTGGGTACACTTTTCAAGCACAGAGCGCCTTTGGTCTTCTAGCTTCACGACCCAAAAAGCAGCGCCGAGTTGCCCTTTGATCGTTTGCGAGTAAGCGACCGCACACCATACCATACCATCTGGATACCACTCACCGCAGAGGCTGACTCATTGTTGTCACATAGTGACTCAACTACGGTCAGTCACTACTAGTGCTACCCTTGATTCTTGATTCTTGTCTATTGTTGGTCTACTGCATTGCACTGACCCGGGTCGATACATTTTCTGTGCAACATAAGTAAGTTGTTCTCCTTGAATCCATCGTAAATTCATCCTAATGGTGTCCTACTTTCCTTACATTTTCTTATTTCTGTCAGTTTCGTTCAAGGGCTTTGCGCTCTCGAATGAGGCCGCTCAAATCGCTTGCAACCAGCTTGCCTCCACTCTAGGCACTACACTCATCGAAAACAGTACTGGACCAGACTTCAACAACACTGTCAGCGCTCCTCGGAATCTCTTCAACACTCAGATAAATTTCAGCCCCGCATGCATCGTGCTCGCACAAGAAGCGTCAGATGTTCAAGTCGCTATGAAAACTATATTTCAACATGAAGTGGACTATGCCGTTTTGGCAGGTGGCCATAGTGCCAATGAAGGATGGGACAAGTAGGTTTTTTGAGTCTTTCTCATGTATGTTGTTAATGTCTCGTCCAATTTTCAGTGTTAATGGCGGAATATTGATCTCATTTGAACGTATGGACCAAGTATCTTATGATCCTCAACGTGACACGATAACTATTCAACCCGGAGTGCGTTGGGGACCTGCTGCTGTCGCGTTAGAGCCTCAAGGAGTCGCACCCGTAGGTGGACGCGTCGAGTGAGTTATCACGCTTGGCTCTCGTGTACTTTTCTGATGTCTGCCATCTTGTCTCGCATTCCTGCAAAACTATGAAACCTTGCCGCTTTCTATTTACCTGTCGACGACTCGGCTTCGACACTATTCAGCGATGTCGGCACTGGCCTCCTCCTGGGTGGCGGACTAAGTTTCCTGTCTCAAGCTCACGGATTTTCCGCGGACAATTTCGTCGAGTTGGATGTTGTGCTTGTAAACGGCTCAATGGTGACGGCTACTGCGGTAAACGAGTATGCAGATCTATTCCGCGCTTTAAAAGGTGGAGCAAATAGGTTCGGAATAGTCACCAGGTACGAGGTACAGGCCATTCACACCGGGAAGAGTGAGGAAAAAACGTGGTTTGGAGGGTCCATAACAGTCAGTACCATTCTTCACCGTTTTACTATTTACACTTGATTGTGTAAATAGTACCCAGAAGATTCTTTCGAGGACCTCGCTAGAGCCATTTCTCACTTTGTCCACGATAACGTTGATCCTAGAGCAGGTAGGTACCAACTTCGTCGCCGCACTTGTATCAGTCTTAAGATTCGTCTCAGTCCATCTATCAAATTTTGCTAGGGTTGGGTTGACGACTACTGCAACTGCAACGCTCTTCTACAACGGGTCCACATTACCCCAAGATATTTTCGGCGAATTCCTCTCCATTCCCTCTCTGTCGTCTAATCTAACTTCACTAAGCTACCTCGACATTGCTCTCGCTCTTGCTGGGACTAGTCCCCTTGGTCAGGGAACCCTGTTGGGTGCAAAAGCACTAATTGGTGGCTCAAGTTCATCGGACGATAGTACAGATCAACTGTACCTGAACACCCTCCACCTCTGGAAAAACCTCAGCGACTCTTTCTCTCCATCTGAAATCGCTATCTCGACTTTGGACTTTACTCCAGTTCCTATTTCTCAGATTTCATATGGAAGGCCGGAATCGGGACGCGGTGGAAATGCGATTGACCCGCCGTTAGTAGGATATAACCAGATTGTGATTGGGAATATACTTCCTGTTGGGGTGAAGGTAGTCTCGGAAGAAATTGAGGACGCTGTTAGGTTGTTCTTGGAACAGTGAGTTCATCCCAATTCTCTATTTCTAAAGTTTGGAAAGCTGGATTATAATCCCGTGTGTTTTTGCGCAGAGCGCCTTCCTCACCTGGAATACCCCTATTCATAAACGAATGTGATTCGAATCAAGAAGTGTTTGCGACGTATGGTGGATATGATTTTTTGAAGGCAACCTATGCAAAGTATGATCCAACCAGGTGAGTAGTTGCTTCAATCTTCAAGGCATCTTTCTCTGAGACAGATCTTCGTCAAGGTTCAACATTAGACACACGAATGGACCCATAGGCCTGTGACCGGTAAGGCTTGCAGCTTCAAGACAGTTGACAAGGAGGAACGTAACTTACTGGGTAATATTGAGACAAGTCTCAAAATGCTAAAGCGTTGGGCTGCTAGTACTTACAATAGATCTACACATAATATTCAATCTATTCACCTTTTACGTGACGTCGTACTGTTCCCTGAAGTCCCATTCGCCAAGGAATTCCTCCACAGTCGATTGCGCCGAGTCCGAAAAAGCGCCCCTTTGGAGGTGCCACTGGAAGCAAACTGGAAGCAAATTGACTTGAGTTCCTTTATCAAGTTTTAGTATCTTACCTCAGGAATCAGCGATCAAAGCGACGTAGCAAGTACTGTACAAATGATAGAATCGTTCTACCTCGGGTGCTTCGAGAAGCAGTATCTATCAAGTACACACCGTCTAACCAAGCAAGCTCTATCTAAGCTACCCCGCAGGTCCTCGATGATCAGGATGTCCAGTACTTGAGAGATGTCTCTCAAACGAAGTTTCCGATGAAAAAACTCGTGAACACTCCTTGCACGTCCACTCACAGTCCAGTTTATGGATCCCAACTTCATGCCTTAATCTATCGTGCTTTCGCCCAAAATTTTCAGGACAACCAGGATTTGGAGAGCATCCGGGAACTCAGGACTACGGGACGTATTACGAGACATATTACGGGACATTACACGGGACATTACACGGGACATGGTACGGGACACTACACGGGACAGCCTATGTACGGGACAACTTATGTACGGGACATGTACGGGACTTAGATACGAGACTTGGATACGGGACTTCGGACCAAAATCACGAGACATTTGTTTGACACAATTTGGTGCCAGGCCCGCCAGCCTATCTCATCTCTTCACGTACCACGACAATTCACGATTATAACGCGTTTCCTGTAACGGTGAGCTAGCCGCCTTTTAGATACATCTACTAGAGATTAATTATATGCCGTTAGACCTTCATTCATAACCACCTTCCTTTCGTTTGGGTTTGTGAGCAGGTAAGCGTGCCTACTGGCTACTGTACGTTTGCTGGACTTTTGCTAATGTATTTCCAGGTATATGCTTGAGGACCCCTACTACTTCGAAGACCCCGACAAGTTTAGCTACTCAAAAGGCGTGTTTTGTGACTGCCCTGAGTGTCCGGTCAGCTTCTTAGTTTGGATTGCATCCAAGAGGCCGAACAGTAAAGGACGACTTTTTGCTAGTGTGCGTATGACTTTTTTTGCTTGTATTTTTTTACTGTACTAACTTCTCTGTATTGTAGTGTAACGAAAGGCACCCTGGAGACATACCCTGCAAGTTCTTTCGGTGGAAAGTGTCAGACAGTGCCTACTACTTTTCCAGCCAGTCCAGCCAGTTCTCCTCACATTCGTCCTCGCATTCATCCTCGCACTACATGTCTTCCCGGTCCAGACCCCCTCCTTCGAGTCAAGCCGGCCTCGTTTGTGACGCTGACCTTCAGTGCAGAAGGAAAGCGAATACCAACTACATAGCGATACCTTTTTTACTGTATCATACTTGTCTTATGCAATTAGTTACTACATAGTGATACCTTTTGTACCATTGTCTTCCATCAGTAACATGGTGTACCAAAATACTTGACCGTCATATGGTGGCTTCAAATATACAATTATCATTTCCTAACATACTATTGTGCTATTTTACCAATATGATGGCTTATACCCATCCCTCTCCAGCTGCTTCCTCTTCTCTACATTATACATCATAATCATCTGGTTCAAAAAGAATTCGTAGAAAATGCAACCCATTTCTCAACACAACGGCTGATACCGACCAAACCAAGTGTTCGTTTGTTCTGCAATTGAAGTGTTGAAGTACCACTTCAGTTTACCATTCTGGTCAATGTAAAGCAGCTCTGGAAAGTCAACCGGATTGCAATTCTGCCCACAGTACTCATCTTCCTCCTTGTGTTTGCTTTTGAAATGAAAGACGTCGACGGCCAACTTGATATCTTTAAAGAAGGCGCACATTTCACTGTTGCCAGGATTCCAAACATACTTTGAAAGAATACAGTTCGTGTCGTAGATGAAATGGTCAGGTTTACGCCGACTTTGAAAGGTGTTCTTGCAAAATGCCTGTCAGGTACGATGTTAGAATGGCTTGAACATCGAGCAGCATTCACTTACGGCAACCAAAGAGAATGCTTCTGAATGATAGAACGTCTCGCGAGCAAGAATAATACCACATGGAGCAATGATTAATTGCTCATTATGGGTACGCTTCCGTCCGAACCATCCTCGCACCTTTGATTTCTGCCCCTCTTGAATAATTTCGACTTCAATCCCATTTCCCGAGTCCATATCCTCCCCTTCATTCCACCCGCTATCACTCACTCCATATCTTTGACGTGCGCGCTCCGATCTTCGTTTCAGTTGGAAAATAGACTGACCCGCCTCTTTATACTTCCTCTCTGCTGCTTGTGCTCCAAGTTCGAACACGTCTTTGAACCCTGCGTCACAAGTGCTGTACAACCGTTCACCCGACATCTATTCTCCTCCGCAAAATGTGTTTGTGCAAAATGTCACCTTCGTGGTAGATAATGGCTGTCTACAGTGAGCAACTGCACATGTTGGACGTCCTACAGTCACTCCATCACATACGACAGCAAAGATCTCTTGCTCTAACTGACTATCAGATTTATAACACTGCACGCAAGTCAAAGATTACTTACCATTGCCAGTCTCATTTATCCAACGCCGAACGCATTTCTCACAACGATGATTAACTTCCAGCTGTCCTTGCACATTGATATACTCATTCATACTGAGCATAGCATTGTTGAACCGCTCAGCTTGGTTGATAGTTTGAGGGACTCGAAGACATAAAGAGTGGGAATGATGAAACTCGAGAAGTGAAATTACTTTGAATGCATCATATATATATTCGGTACGAAGAGAAGGTGATATCGGCCAGGATAATGGAACGTTCCCATACATATCACATGCTTTGTACGCTTCGGCGCAACCACTGGCAGATGTCCTACATAAAGAACACAATAATCAGGAATTTGGATGCATCAAGATAAAAGGTTTGCGTACCATGAGAACAGCATGCTATATCTCCAAGCGAGTGCGACACTAACTTCAATGAAATGATGTGTTGCGACCTGAATCACTTCTGGCAGAGCTCTTCCACTATAGGCAACATCCATGTCGTAATAGACGCGCATACGGAGCCCAAGGTCTGGATCATTGACAATGTAATAGTCATGATGATACACCACACGACATCCTGAAAGGTGCTGCCGTGATTGAAGTAATAATAAAACGAAGATATATAGGACTTACCTTCACATGTAATTTGGTGAATACGGACGGCCACTGCACCCTGATCTCGTGTATAAAGCACACCCTCATGCTCTACTGTGCCTTGTAGCTTGAGCGGTTTGCGATGAACCACATATGGGCAAGATTTGTTAAGGCATACGGACGTTGGGGGCCAGAGGCTCAGGAAGGATGCTAGTACCAAAAAATAACTGCTATTAATCTCAAACAAACTGATAAAAGGGACACTCACGATATATCCTGCCTCCATGTGCTTGGAATGTCCTCTGCAGTGCTTGATTCCCTTGTACACCTTGAAGAACGTTGTCTGAATGCCATATATCGCTGGAGAGGGCAGACCAGCAGGCTTCGACATCTGAGTGGTTCAAGTTGCAAGCTTGCTGGAGGAAAACGTTGGTTTCTTCTGGAAGAAATGGTGGAGGATCCGTCGGCAGTTGATTTGAGGCAAGGGGGTTCGGATACTGTGGACTGGTACACTCCGGGGTCGGTCGGTTGGAGGTCCGCAGGCCACTAAAAAATTTTTGATGCGTAATATTTTTGGGCTTCGTAGACGTTGAGAAGAGCAGGATAGTGTGTATAAAATAATTTTACATCCCTTTCTGACAGTTTGAGCAACAAAGATGAAGTAAAGTAAGCTATCATAGGCAGCGGCAGCGAGGATAGGTCATGTAAGACGGAAAATCAAATATCCTCATTGCCTGGCTGTCCACTCCATCAGTGTACTCCGAAAAAAAAAACAGTAATGATTGACTCGGATGAGAAATCCCAGCGTACCAAAAGGCCCAGAGTGATGGAAGGTAGTGATATCTTCATGTGTGTGTGCGGGGTGGTTGTCCAAGATGGAGAGAAGTCGACCGACGTTGCAGCTGGTTGCAGCAACCGAGCAAAATGGGTGAGTACTATTACTGCCATTTTTGCGTCAGGAAACTCACCTTTGCGTTCCCAAATCATAGTACCATTGTATATGTGTGCAGCTGGATGAGTTTGTGCTGTCTGGCTGGCTGTGCGAGGTTTGCGAGGCAGAGAGAGGTCGGTCTCAGAAACGAGGAAGGCAAAATTGATGACGCGTATATTACATAAGCTACCTTTTATGGAAGGTCGGTCGGTCGGTTGGTCTGCTCAAGGTCCTTAAAAAATTTTTCGAGGTTGTGTAATAAAATAAATTTTTTGGACCCCCTTGATTTGAGGGCCAAATAGAAAGAATGTTGTTTTTGATGTGTGCACATAGAAAGACAAACGCAATAACTTGAGAAAGCAGTAAATTTTGCAGATCTATGGACTTCGCCCGAAGCGTTTGTACCAGCTCCGAGATAGAAACCATTTACAGCAGGAGGAAGGTGCGCGGAGGGCTGTAGAAGGGCGATGACGCGTTACCTTGCGTTCTTTCCAAACTTAGAAAGCCAGTTTCCCACACTGGCCTGTGGCCTGTATAGCTGTCTCGTATACCTGTCTCGTAGATTCTATGTCCCGTATGCTACGTTTCTGTCTCGTATCTATTTTTTGTCTCGTAAGTGTCCCGTATGTTGTCTCGTATATGTGTCCCGTTGTCCCGTAATAGGTATGTCCCGTAATCCTGCGTTCCCGGACAATTTGAGGATTTCGGCATGGAAACACCTTTCGCTCTTGTTTCGCTCGTGTGTGAGTCCCCATATGAACACTTCGAGTATAACTTCGAGTAAAGCGCTTGGGACATCCAGGTTCGAGACAAGGCCAAGGCCGAGCGAGATCTTCAATGGTACTCTCCGTAGCATCATTGTGAGAAGTCGATGTGTTCGATGGAGAAGCACCGTCGGGCCCGTCACTGAGTGTGCCAAGCTCAGCGGAGAAGGAGGAACGAGGATCAGTGCCATTTTCTGAAGATCCTAGCAAATTTGTTGTGGGCAGAGTTGATGGTGATGGAAAAGTGATAGTTCTGCTTAGTGAGCTCGAGGATGCTTCCCCTGCTGCTGAAGTGGAGAGTACTGATGCCAATGTTGGCTCTGGATCAGGACTTGCAAATACAACGTCGGCGGGTGATTCTGGGTCTGACACGAAGGTGAGCATGAATACTGTACAAGGAACATGATGACGAGAGCGTACATTCGAATGAAGACATAATTTCTGTGTAGATTTTCAGTTATTGGCTCAGAGAGGGTATTTTATAGCATTTCTTACGAGTCATATCCAAATCTGATCCCCACGATGAACTGTTGAATGATTCAGATAATAAAGATGTTGAATTTGGTTGATTAGCGATTGGAAGGGTACGATTGGCGTCGTAGTAGTTTGGCCACGAGTCGAATGATAGAGTACTCTCCGGCTGGGAATATGAGATATCCATGGCATCATCTAGGTTTAGGTTTTGACTCGGCTGACCAAAAAAGACGTCATGAAAGGAGAACGGGTCAGCAGCCTGAGCGGCGTCTTCAAGGGAGCTTGATGTCTCTTGAGCTGAGTTAGTGTGAGTTTTTAGAACTCTCGAAAACTCACAATAAGTGGTAGATACGTACTGGAATCCTTAGCAATATCATCCTCAACCCATACATCAAGCTGCAAGGATCCTGTCCCATCAGCTTTCCCTTCGAACCTCAGCTTGCGATTTGCTTGGAAGGATGGCTGACCCGAGAGAGGAGAGCGGTTAACGTTATAGGTAGCATTTCGAATGTCAGCCGGCTGTCTGCTCCCAGTTTGAGCGACAGGCGTAGGCGTAGGATTTCATCGATAGGAAGGGTTATTGACATCTTGTGTCAGAAGCAACCCCTATCAAGGCTACTTTTTGTATAACGTTGGTGCTTACGTGCGGGAAAGCCTTTACCTTCATTCTCACTACTGATCATCTTAGAGTTCCTGAACTCGAACCGAACCCGGGGTTCTTTACAGCGAACGAATGATATTGCAAGATCCTGACTAACGAAGGCATTCCCAGCCAAACGAACCGCCATAGGAACAAGTTTTTGCGCATGTGCACATGAAGTATTTGCGCGCGGCTCACAAAAGTTTTTGGGCGCGGAATTATTTAACCGATGGAACTATGGCGTTTGTTTGTACAAATATTATTTCACACGCGCGCGCCGTCCTCGGCCCACCTCACTAGGTCTATTCCGTCAGTGTTTCTCAACTCATCTTCCTTCTTCCACAACAAGAAATCCATCCGGTAAATGTCTGTGCTCGACCTTTCCGTACGTTTTCTAGCTCAGAAGATTATCTCTCTCTACCGTAACTAAAACTGAATTGCTATAATCATTTAACCTAGGAGATTACAACTACAAAAGCAATAACAAACGATTATTTCTTCGAGAACAACACTGCATACTCGAAACTACATTTGAAAACAGTGAGTCATCACCAGATCTTCTTCTTTGCCATCGCAAGCATAGCGTCTACATCCTCTGAGCGCGGCGCAATCTTGCAGTGGAACGGAACAGGTCGACTAAACCCAAACAGATTAGAATAAACATCAATGCCAGAACTCAGGTGTTTGAAACAAAAGGACAAGAACTCACACCACTAGACCCTCGTCCACGCATTCTGTACGTGAAGGGATAATTTCGGCGCCTGTTTCATCATAGGCAGCTTCAATACTCGCAGCCCAAAGTAACGATGCGATATCAATGAACAGTGCCTGATTAGCAATGTTTAACCCGATGCAAATGCTATGCAAAGTATGAGTATTCAAGAAAGTGACAAGATCACAGGCGCAGTCACACTCACCGCCGACCAAAGCCAAAAGTGACATGTCCTTGATTGTGAGTATCCGGTGGAACAATTTCCAAAGTCCCTGTCTTGTCCAAAAACCTCTCAGGACGGAATTCGTCATAATCCGGGAAGATGGCTGGGTCGCGGTTCATGGCCCAGACATTTGCGATAACTAGGGAGCCTTTAGGAATGAAGTATCCTTCGTAAAAGTCATCCTAGGGTCTTTCAATATAGACATTCCTACGAACGCCAAGGGCGAATAAACGTACCTTCATTGCTCTCCTGGGAAGCCCTAAAGGTCCTACAGGTCTCCATCGTAAGACTTCCTTGACAATAGCTCGAATATATGGAAGATTCTTCCTATCCTCAAATGTTGGAAGCCTATCTCGTCCCACTACAGCATCGATTTCTGCTTGAGCTTTCTTCATGACGTTGGGGTATAATCGCATTGCCAGAATGAAAACGCTAAGGGCTGCAGCAGTCTAGAAACCGGCACCGTGTCAATGAAAAAATACTAAGGGACCTCAAGCGTTAATGAAACAACTCACAGTTTCAGCACCAGCTCCACTGCACACGAAAGGTAATTAGTGATATTGAAGGCACGCAAGTCTTCAACACGAAACACATACAACATCGTGCCTGCTAGCCAACTCTCCTCTTTTGTACTCAGCTGGTGCGTCTTTTTTTTCTCAATGAGCCCAGCGGCAAAGCTTGGTTTTGCTTCTCCGGCGTTCTAAATGAGTGTGAGTAAGTATATACGACTGGCAGGAAACGGAATGCGACAAACCACTTGTTTCCTCACTCCATCCATAAACTCTTGGAACATGACTGTATCTTTTCGATGCCATTCCATACCTTCCTTTTTCCATGGTGCAATAGCTTCGGGAAGGTGTTTCATGACAGGGAAGATATCGACGAGAAAAGAACCGGGAAGGGTTGCACGGACCAATCGATGCATAAGGTCCTAGAATCATTAATGCAACGCGTCAGAATCCTCGCTCCAACGGATATACAGAGAAATGAAGCAAACGAAGCTCACGTTGATTCGCGTAATCAGTGGGTCATCTTTAGTTTTGATTGGGTCCATACCATAGACAGCGGTCAAGATCGTGGATGCCGCCGATCTATGGGCCAATACCGAAGGTTTTCTCAGTTGAAATTTGACGAATGTATGAAGGAAACTTTACCTCTTCAGATGATCATCCCATGAAATAGGATCTTTGAGCATGTTATCAACAAGAACAGCAGCTTCCTTCTCTTGTGAAGGCTGGTAGACTTCGGAGGCGCGAACATTGAGCCCTTCATGCGATGCCTTTCTCAGTTTTCGCCATCTGCGTTCACCGGTATAATTATGTCAAAAGATATGACCCAACACGTAGCCACTTACAACTCTCCGTAGCCAGAGAACGCAATGAAAATCTTCCCGGTCAGAATTTCCCCTGCCATTATGAACCTGAAAAGATGGATACATCAGCTCATGGTGGATATGATTGCATTTGGATGCTACCTTGGACGATCACTGTAGACTGCCGAACGACGATCTGGAGTCACAATCATCAGAAATACGCGAATATCAGGAGCATGTATGGACGTGCCTAACAGGTCTGCAGTCACTTTGTGCGAATTGAGAACGATAACAGTCTGACCAGCAAGATTGAGTGAGAATATAGGACCTGTCAGGTGAACGTGATTAGAGATAAATGTTGTCGCATTACATGGCGTAAAGACATACCAAACTCCTCCTTCCATTCCGTGAAACGAAGCCATTGGAATTGGGGCAGTTGGAATAGATTGCCAAGAAGAGGAAGACCCTTGGGTCCAGGAGGCAGGTTGTGCTTGGGCTGGAAAAACAGGTGAACACTCAAGGTGATTAAGGTGACAAGACCGAGGGCTTGCCAAGAGCCTGGAATTACTGGGAAATCCATGTTAGGAGAGAACGACAACGATGTCAATTTCTGTTTATAAAGGTTAAGCGCCTCTTGCCTAGAACAACTCGGCGCAAGTATATGGTATGCGGTAGCAGTCTCCTTCTCGCAGACCTATTGTATTGATTGCCGGATGGGTATGCGCAGGTGATTTCGCGGTGCAGGTGCACGATATGTTAAAGGCACCCATGGGCCGCTGCCTCTATTCGTATCCACCTTGACAGAACCACTATGCCTATCCGTCTCCTCTGCTTCATCAAGCGTCTGCCTGGAGTGTCCTTTGAACAGTTCGACTACCACTGGTAAGGACACGTATTGTTCCATCAGCATCCTGCAACTTATGGAAATATGACTAGGAAAAACACTCATGGAAGACTGGTAGCGACTTTGAAGCCAATTGTGGAGGGCAGAATCAAATATGTTCAAGTTAGTCGGAGTAAACACGAGACGAAGTTGACCCCACTTACCTGCCCATGTACAGCTCCATACCATTCCCCAATCTACAGAATTGCTAGAGAGCGCTACTTTGCCTGTCATGGCTTACGATGGTATTGCAGAGTTCCATGCGGAGACCGTCGAGGAGGTCTTGCAGATGTTCGGATCGCAAGAGTACCAAGAAGTGAGTCGACGGATGCTCAGATGAGCTAACGTAGAGCAATACTGATTCGTTGACCAGAAAGTCGCGTTTGATGAGGCTACACTTGGATTTGATCGTGTGGCTGTGCAAGTTCTGGCAGGAGAGGACCATATACCTGAGCCACTATAGATACGATGTAGAACAGTGTAGAATGGCTTACATAACTGTAAAAAATGAAAAATGATGAAATTGGCTATCTACGCTACAAACAGCTCAGGTAAATATTGACAAACATCTACCTCGATAGCTCATAGTTTAATGAAAACGAAACCGAAAACGAAACCGAAAATATAAAGTACTTATAACAAAGCGGGAGGATCTGTATCTGAAAAGGTAGAAATCAAATGATGCAAATGAGATGGTAACGACTTCCGCAGGCATTTAACTGTATCTTTCTTGAAGTGGAAAAACAGCACTGCCACTCAACGTCGACATTTCTCAAACTGACGAGGAAAATGTGGGCCATCGCTACGCATGGCACGATAAAATGAGGCCCAACTCTGGTGAGGTGAAATGAAATTATCAATTGGCTGTGAGGAGCTGGGATGATGTGCGACTGAATCGGGAGACGTGGGTGATACAGTAAACGGCGGGTTTGTAGCACTAAAGCAGACCGTCCACCTTACGTGCCTTGTATTTGGGCCTACACCGAAGTTGTATCCGCTAGATCCTTATATAGGGCCCATGGACACGAGGGTCGAGAATCTTGCTCATAAACACGGTGAGTCCCGTTATTCTTCTCCAAAAATTTTCCTTCGAAATGTCCAGATGATGATAATTCATACGGTGATACTTTGTAGCAATGCAGATCCTCTCTCCACTCGTCTGGAGACTTGCCTCAGTTTCATCAGGATCAAATGTTAGGCACCCCAAACGCAAGTTGTGCAAAGCATTGCGGTCTTGAATTATATCACTGCTGAAAGCGCTTTGTTTATATCACCTATCTCCGGATGTGGGCTCCCGCATCCTGTAATCATGTACCAGCGCCCTTCAATGGGATGCGGAACCTGCAGTGGTTTGCGGAATCTTCCCGCTGGTTGTCGTAGCATAAAAGATGCCACCATCATCCTCACCCAATTCTTCAAATCATTTTCGAGTCGTACCCATTACTCTCAATGTCTGAAACTAAAGTCGGCAAGGTCGCTCCTTTTCCACCGCTTCCAGGCCACCCATACCCTCCCGTTCGAAACCATCCACGATGGAAAGGTTACTCAACAACTACTATTGATTCTCAGCATGCCACTAACCCTTTCCCACTCTTTTTACAGAGCTCTATAGGCTCCATGACGAATGGATGATGAAATACTGGCCTTTCAGTAGCGAGAAGAAGAGGTCTCGCATTCCTTTCATGAATTTGGCAGGGTTTAGCACTTGGTGTCAGTCCTTAGCCACTGTGGAATCACCAACTTGTATCTGACTTATCATTCTTAGGTGCGCCCGCGGCTGATTTCAATCGCATGGTCTGGGGTGCTCGAATCGCTGGGATTTTCTTCCTGGCGGACGATTATATCGATAGTGGAAAGATGCTGGACAGAATTCCGGGTTTCAAAACAGCAGCCACTGGCACTGGAGTTAGTGATGTACCTTCTCTAGTCATCGTGGTTTATATTGATTGTCTCCTTTCCTCTAGCCTCTTCACGAAGAAGATCAAGCCGAGATTTGCCACGATATTGTCTTCCGCGCTATTAAAGCTACCAGTCACCCGCGCACTTTCGACCAATTGACTAAATGCACGCACGAGTGGTGGGAGTAAGTAGCAACATCTGCATTTCAGGTGTCCCTCCTCATGATTCACCCGTCGTAGCTCAAACATCCATGAGCCTTTCAAGAATTTGGACCAGTATCTTGCAGTTAGACGTGTTAACATTGCAATGGTGAGTTTACATGAGATTCGTATTTGAGCATGATACTCACAGCAATCATCGAATCCTTTAGTATTTCGCAAATGGTGAATTCTTCTCTCCTTCTCTATTCGAAGCGGATTTAATGACGATGAGCAATCAGCTTATTTCCGGTACACCCTCGACATCAATCTCACCGATGAGCAAATTAATCATCCCTTGATGCGTGAAGCCGAAGGTATCGTCTCAGGTAATGGCATAAACTTCAGTTCAAGTACAAGTGGCCCATTGCAGACTCTCTACAGATCACGTCGGTCTCACAAACGACTTTTTCTCTTACCTCAAGGAGAAAATGACCAACTCAGATGATACGAACATCGTTCGAATCCTCATGGAACATGAGAACCTGACCTACCCCGAGGCCAAAGTTGTCATCGAGAAGAAAATCCGCCAGAAAGAGCAAGATTTTATCGGTGCTGGTATGGCCGTCTTGAACGATCCGAGCTTGGGAAAGATCCAGAAGTATATAAGTGGATTGCAAATTTGCAATACTGCATGGGCGGTAATTTGGCTTGGTCGCAGGAGGTGTGTGCCTTTAAAGCTTGACCCGTCGACGTTTACGACTGAATTGTGGATCCTAAATCTATCTCAGAGCGGTAGATATAATGTCGGCGACATTGACGGAATCACCTTCCCTTCACTGTCGTGGGCGGCGGAGCCTACACCCGAAGACGAAGTTGTCGATGATACCGAGGAGAGTTTACGCCGCGACAAAATATTCAACGTTGACGCCAAGGACATTCCACCACCGGACTTTACAATTGATGACGATGAAATTTTCTTGTCGAATCCACACGCGCACATTCAACAATACGTGAAACTGCCTGAACGCCCCAAGAATGTTGGAATTATTGGTTTGGAAGTATCCATACCTGAGCAAGTACGTGAAATTTCCCAGTACCTTATTCTTGCCAACTAAACTTCTGCCAACAGTACATCGCTGTCCAGGCTTTCGAGAATACCGATGGTGTCGCACCTGGCACATACTCATCTAGCCTTGGGCCAGTGTACTTCCCTGACACCTCGGAGGACAAGGTCTCCATCATCTTTGCTCTTCTCGAAAAATACAACATTAACCCACACGCGATCGGCCGAGTGGACACTATCGCCGACTGTAGACTGCCCAAGTCTGCTCAGGCTAAACTGGAACGCTCATTTGACGAGGGTGCAGAGTTCACAAACAGCAAAGGCATCACGTCTGCCATCTTCAACGCAGTCAATTGGATAGAGAGTTCTAGCTGGAATGGAAGGATATGCGCTCGTATTTGGAAGGAACAACGGTGCCGCTGCTTCGGGAGAAGTAGCATTGCTTATTGGGCCCGACGCACCGCTTGTGCTTGAACGTAAGTGATCGCCACTGCATCCTTCCCGACCAATCTAATTCGTTACATGGATAGCCATACACGGTGCTTCCATCACTTCCGGCACTCCCGCTTCTCTTGCCACATACCTGAAAACACTCGACAAAAGCTTGAGTGCGTATGAACGCAAGGTTGAGAAGGCGGCAGTCAAAGCGGAACATCTGCTTGCCACCGCCGTGAAGCTTTCAGATTTCGACTTTTCGATCTTCGAGAGCCCCAAACCTGAGTATGTTCAAAAGGCTTATAGCCACATGGTACGTTTTAGAACCACTATTTTTGAATATAAAGAGCTCAATATCATCTTTTAGACATACCACGACTTTGTGGCGCATCCACCATCCTCTGCCTCTCGAGAATCCATTCCTGCATCAATGGACGAGAACTCTTTCCAGGATTGGAACTTGGCCAAAAGGGAAATCAACGGCACACCCATTGATCAAATTTCAAAAGCGCAATACACCGAATCAGTTATCCCGTCTCAGCTGCTCTCCACCGTACTCGGAAATGCGTATGCTAGTTCCCTGTACGCAGGTCTCGCTTCACTGCTCACAAACATCCCTTCATACGAGCTGTTCGATAAGAGGATTTCGATGTTCCAGTACGATGGCTCTGGCGCGAGTACATTCTTCGCTATCAGGGTCAGAGGCGATACCTCTCATATCCAGAGACGGTTGGATTTGAAGAGTAGACTGGCAAAGATGGATCTGGTGACACCTTCAGTGTATCAGAACGAAGCCAGGATGGAGGTAGGGACTGCTGAGGTGCAATTACTGAGGCAAAGGGCGATTACTGTTTCTGCTGCTTAAGTACTATGTATTAACTCGGGTTGTATAGGTAGAATACTGATAGAGAATTTCCAGGGTTTTCGGGAATCCACACGGAAACAACGGGAAGATTTGAAAGAAACATAGAGCAACGCGTGGAGCGCGAATGGCACGGTGTCGAGAATGAGTGCTACAGTGAGGCATACGGCAGACCCTCTGCGTAACGGAAGTGAAGGGAAGGGCGAGCAGCCTTATAGAGTCGGAGAGCGCAAAAGACATACCTCCAGTCTTCAACATGCTCCCTCGTTCCTAACCCACTTTCAGATTCCTCCAATGCCTTTTGCAATGAGTGGTCCCATCAGTAAAAGTGGAAGTCTATAATCGGTATATCCGGTATATTGGTATCACGGTCATACCCTGTCATACCAAGCGAGCCCCACCCCCGAATATACACATGGTATTTCCGTCATACAGACCACCACAAAAATTGACAGAGCAAACTATTGAAAAACGGACCAATATACAATGAAATATTGGCCGCTTTTAAAACAGGGTAATATTCTGTCAAAGTATCATTGAAGGATTGGCAATACCTTGGCCCGATTTACGATGGTTTGCAAAGCAGGGTAATATTTTGCGATATTTTGGGTCGTTTTGTGAAGTATCGCAGATGGGGTCAAATTTTGGAGGGGTATTGGAGGAGTATTGGGATGACTTCGGGGAAGTTTTGAGTCATTTTCAAGGTACTGAAAAAGGGTCGATGTATTGCTGAAGTTTCGTAGATACATTCTCAATAGTGTGACCTATATATCACTTTCCTAGAGTAATACTGGAAGGGGCAGCATGCGCAGTTCAACCCAGAACCAACCGTTGCCGTCAACGCGAATGATACATTTAGTAACCTAACATATGCGCATTCACCCATCAACGCATTGCAATGAGCATTGAGAGCAAATCCGGCTTACTACCACCGGCTCTTGATGGTAGGACAAGTTCCTTCAACGTCGGCGGTGTCTTGTCATAGCCTTGACTATCGAATTACTTACTTTCTACCCCGTGCAGGCCAGCAGAGTGAAACATTTTCAGGCTGTATGTATGCATTTGGTTTTCAGCGATGAGCACTTATTTGCGCTTTGTTTGGCATCAGCTTTGGAACGCGTAATTTTCAAACTCCGCTAAATACCGCCCAAAACTGGGCGACGCGTCAACGCGTCAACTTCTTTCTTCACCACCACCATTCTTCGAGTCCTCGTTCCCTTCCTTCTTCTTCCGACCTGTCTTTCCTGTCTCTCCGACTCTCCTTCCCACTCAATGACCCACACAGTGCTCACCCTTCAGTCCGAACGTGTGGTAGGCTTATGGTGAGCTTTCTGGCTCAATCTTCGTTGCCTTCCTACTCACCCTCCTCTGTAGATCCACCCCCTTCTATGGATTTGAGCTGTCATTCCTAAAACTGATTTGGAGGATTCAGAGAAACGGCAGTTGGAGTTGGACCGAGAGGGTTAGCGGTTCACGTTCATCCATCATCTTGCTGGTGAGTTTCGCCGTCTTTGTTAGTTATTTTCCCTTTGTTTTTGGCTTTCCGTCATTGCCTTTGGCGATGATCCTCTTGTGTCTTTGTGTTCCCGCCTTTTGTCTTTGCCTTTGGATATTCACTCACGCATCCTACAGCAACGAGTATGCTTTATCCACCAAGGCGATCCTAGTTTCCTGCTTACGTGTGGTCAGTACGTCCTCCCTTGTCTGACGCCCAGTTTAATTATTTTTCCCGCCCTCATCGTTGACAGTGTTGTTGCCACTTCCCTCCAACCCTATGCGCATTTTCTGACCTTGTAATGTCAAACCCTCCAGACTACCAATGCGCAACAACCAGAATATCACGCATATGGCTGCTTCTTCAGTTTGCGGTGAGTCGTTCTTTCGCTCCGCTCAGTGTCTTTAATCTTACAAGTCCCTCCTTCCGTATCTAGTTCTCTGCTCCCGTCATGCTTTCGTGAGTGTTCCCTTTGACTCTTGTGTCGTCAATCTATCTCATCCAAAAACATTACAGAGTGGATGTATATCTGTCTACAGAGGGTGTGCTGCTGTGAGTCATATAATCATATACAACAGTCTGTTTGTCTTGGTAGAGTTGGTGTCGCTATTCTCAGTAGCTACTGTATCTTAGTAAATGAATATATGAAATTTGATCATTTGGCATATGGACTCTCTGGTTTATGAATAGCATTGATGAACTGCTTGGTACTTCGTTCAATACTTCGCTCGTCTCACAAGACTTTGTACACTTCTCGAAATTTCCCTTATCTCGCAGTACTTTGCTCACTTTAGAAAACTTTGCTCACTTTGCAATACTTTTTCCGCTCACGATATATTGCAAAGCGGCCTCGGTATATTCCCGATATACGCTCAAATATCATCCGTCTCCCTAATATATTGTGGCATTTTTCGGACACACAAAATACTGAAAATCAGACAAGATCTCAGCGTATATTGGTCCGTCAATTTTTGTGGTGACTGAAATGAATGAAGTTTGATATCGGCTTGGCACCCGAGAATTTTAAAACTCCGGAAATGCAAACTATATAGTTCAAAGCCACCATCAAACCCTCGGTAACCATTGATCGGACTTCAATGAAATTCCACGTCAACAATTCCTTGCTCTCTTCCTCCACCGTCTCCCTTCCGTCTCCTCCCTTTCTACTCCCCTTTACCCTCTCTCTCTTGGCCGCTGAGGGCCAATGCAACTTACAGGTAGTTTCCCGTCATTTCTTCCTTGTGCTCACTCCATACATAGCAGGTTTTGTTCAAATTTCTATGTACGTGGCAGGGTGTAGGGCTGTATACCAGGGCGGGTACATATGTACATGTGCAGGTATGTTTGTTTTTTCTTCTCTTACTTGTGCTCACTACTTACCAGGTTTCATTCGATTTTCTATGTGGCAGGCGTAAGGTCATAGCGTATACATATGGATACGTGCAGGTATGTCCATTTTTCTTCTTGAGACTTCACTTCGCTCATGACCTTTTATGTTTCAAGTGCTTTTTGGATATTTTTTTTGTTCAGTGCTGCTAGGTACGTGTCGTCACTTCTCCCAGACTATTCTGTGCTAACTTAGGGCTCTTTTGTAGGTGTCGTTAGGAGAGGGACTAGGTTGTGGATACTGGGATCTCCTAGTGTAGGTTGCAGGATCACGAGTATTGGAAGGTGGGACGTTGGAGGTTGATATATGTTGTAGTCAGATACATACACTGTACTTCAGTAGATCTTGCAATACACAAATTTTGTTGATTTTTTTCATATATCAGGCGGCATTCCAAAAAGCAGCACATTTGAGCATCCAGAAAGCCGTATATTCATGCATGAACGAGCGTATAATCTGAGGTATGACAGAGGTATATTCTGGTATATTCTGGTATATTGGAGTGTTCCGAAAATGCACTCGGGGGTTGTGGAACACAGCCGGACATTTGTATTCCCGGGTATAATCCACATGGTGGAACGCCGATTATACATCTCCAGTTTTACTGATGCCTTCTCTTTCTGTCCACTGAAATACGCACTTTAGACAATAATACTTCATTCATACAGATATGGTGCTCCTACTCGGAAAGCAGCACAAGACTTGAGCATTGGTATCTCGACTGAAGTAGCGTAGGGCCCGTTTCGTTGGCTCAGAAACATTCGCTGATTGATTCTACAAAAGGCCAGGACGTGAGCGCGTGAGCACGTGAGCGGTAGTCGACATCTATCTCCCTAAGGGCTGGCTCCGGCGATACTTGAGTCAAGGGGGAGGCTGGAATTTGCCGAGCGACATAGGGTCGGTCGGTCGGTCGGTCAGGCGGGTCCTAAAAAAAAATTTCATATGATCTTTTTTTAGACTGATTTTGGCCTTCGTTTGAGGGTTTAGCCAGCTCCGAAACTTGCCCAGCTGTGCCTGGGAGCAAGATATTACTCTTGGAACTCATATCCGCCTTTGCAGACCTGAACTTTGGCTTTGCAACAAAGGTAGTAAGAAACTAGACTATAATACATGTATGTATGTACTGAATTACCGTTGTTGGAAAACTGGAAGACGTTCTTGTACCAGACCCAATGAACCTTGCGTAGTATCACTAAGTTATTCTGAGCAAGTCAGCTCCAATAAATCAAAATTGGAAATCTTCATCTCTGCTCGAGTCGTCCCTCATGCCAAACGGCGAGCCTACAGAGGTGAGTAGTTAACTGTGCTTAGAGCGAGGATCTATGTAAAGACTAATACCTTGATAGAAAAATGAAAAGGGCCATGTTAAATGCCCAGATTGTGGAACCTACGTCAATCCGGGTGCGGCATCGGCTGAAGCCATATTGAAGAGGCATCGTAGAACGAATAGCTGCAACGATGCACGAGCTAGACGGGACAAGCAGAAGTCAGGTCCCAAGCAAAAAAACCCTATTCTCTATGTTCGCCAAGCAGCTTCTGAAAGATCCTTGAACTGAGAAGGCAAATAGAGGCTGTTTGACACCCACCGCACACTTCGAAACGATGGTTGAAGTCAAGATGTGTCGGAGTCTGGATTGACCTGCCATATTAGGTATATTATGTAAGCGGGTCGGTCGGTCGGTCCACCGGTTGGTGGCTTAAAAAAAATTTCGACCCTATGTTCTTAAAAAAAAATCTAGCCTCCCCCTTGACTTGAGTACTCAGTATGTCGAGTGAAGCGATGAGGAACATGGTGGTCGAGTTGCAAGCTGCGGTTCGGCAAAATACGAGGTCCGTGCACAATCTAAACCACGCTTGCAGTGTGCACCATCCCAACCAAGAGGTCCCAACAGCGTCCTCTGGTGATTAGTAATATCCGCTCTACTCTCTTCATGGTGCTCAAGTAGGACGAAAGCCATGTCTGCCTTGCTACTTAGATGTACATGAACTGGACATGAACTGGACTATCGTCAATCCCCGGCCAATGCCAAACCCACCTCAAAACTCAACATCCTCTGAGTAAGTATTCCTTCTCTAATCGACCCTAGTTACATCTGGGTTACATCTCATCTTTTTATAATGTTATCCCGACATATCTGAGTCGTCCCCTTACTAATGCTCATCGCTCATCGTAGGGTTACAGTTTACAAATCCCCGGCTGGTCGGGAACTTCAATCGCATGTCATCGCGTACTCCAAAATCCTGACTTAGTAATGAGTCTTGGAGAGCATATTTAACCAGCATGGATTCTTGCGAGAATCTCTAGTCCAAAATGGCTACTTTGCCAACCGCCATTGTCTTCGGAGGAAGCGGCCTCACCGGATCTTCAATTGCTAATGCTCTCTTGGAGAGAAAGGAATTTGTGCGCTATTCTTCACTTGTCCTTCTGGTGTATTATATGCTGATCTTTCTTCATCATCATAGCAAGTCAAAGTGCCCGTTCGTCCTTCATCTCTAGATAAACCCAGCACTGTAGACCTTCGTCAAAAAGGGGCCATCATCATTCCCTTTGACCTTGTTGGTTCAACAGCCAACGAACTTCAAGAACTTATCACAGGCGCAGATACCGTGATTTCCGCCATAGTCTGGGAACAGCTCCACCAGCAATACAAGATGGTTGATGTTGCAAAAAAAGTTGGAGTGAAGAGGTTTGTTCCTTGTGATTTTGGAACAGCAGGGCGTAGAGGTGTTAGGAAGCTTCATGATCTGGTAAATCTCAGTCCACTCTAGATCCCCGAGTGTGTATATTGACACATGATAGAAATTGGACATACGAGACTACGTTAAAGCCAGTGGAATCGGATACACGTTTATCGATGCTGGCTTTTGGTGAGTGCTCAGCGTTCAGCAATGGATGTCCATTCAGGTGTTCCTAACGACGTTCAAATTTAAAGGTATCAACTCCTACTGATGTGCACCAACGAGAAACAAACTTCCTATCCATGGCTCTACGAAGATTCCAGATATGTCTGGAACGGTGGACTTGTGAAGACGGCCGGAATCGACCTTCGTGATGTCGGTCAGTTCTCCGCTCGCATCGTCGCTGATCCTAGGACTTTGAATCAATATGTCAGTCCATAAATTCTTGTTTCGCACTAATTCCACCTAACCTTGCTGTTTCATTTCTCTATAGGTGTTTGCCTGGGGACTAGAAGTCACTCAACAAGAATTGGTAAAGTATGCCCGGAAATACGGAGACCCAAACGTCGAGATTTTCCCTGTAAGCGTCATTCAGCTTTCAGTTTACATATTTTTCAGTCTACTCAACCCCTCCTTTGCTCGCCTGTCACAGAAATCTACGGACGATCTCAGGTCCTTCATTGCCGGAGCTGAAGACATGAGACTAGTCTACTGCCACTATCAGCACAGTATGTGGATATTGGGAGAGAATACAATTGAAAAGGCGAAACTTCCGGAGTTCGGTGGAGCTTTGGATGCGAGAGAGTTGTATCCCGATATGAAGATACGGCCCATTGGAGATTATGCAAGGGAGTTTTATAAGAAGTAGCAGATCTACTTACTAGTAGGCCTAGGAGAACAATAGAATCTGGAGTAGACTCTGAGTACGTCTGGGGAGACAGTTCATTAATGTATTCATATATTATTCTATGAAGAAAACTCGCATCGTGTAAATAGCTTATATGCTGGTATGTTCAGAGCCTTCACACCGAATGCAGCTGTTGCATGTTGACAACCTGTCGGAATACCTCAAATGCAGCTTCAGGTTGGTAAGCAGGCTATAAGAGTCCACGAAAAGGAGTTGGCAAAGTCGGATAATCAGAAGGATGAAAAAACCACCAGCCACACCAGTAAAAGACTCACCACTTCGTGTCCTGAATCATATACTCGCCTACCAGAATGAATTGTTCGATGTCAGGACGGGCAAGAGTCAAACGGATCCAGATGAGGCACTCACGCAAAGGAGAAATTATCCACATTCTTGATCGCAGCTACAACCTTCCCGTTAATCGTCATGTTGGCGAAAGACGTGTTACCGAGCCGTTCTTTTCCGTACCAGTCCATAGCGAGGACTGAAGCGTGTCCACCAAGCCAGTTGCAGCTGAGTGAAAGAAAGCGGGAACCGAGTCAGATATACGTGTTTACTGGAGGGCCTTTTGGAAAAGGAAACGCATACTTGATGTCAGCATCCCCTGCCCACGTCAAAATTTTCAGTCCCGAATTTGCTAGGTTACCGAGTTGAGGTAGAACCGTCCTTGCGTCCTGAAACGAACGCGTAAGAGACGTCTCCACAGGCAGCCGGAGAAAGTGATACACGTACATCCCCTGTCCTCGTAAACACGTCAAACGCCGCTTCTGAGCATTCCAGATATTCGACTTCTGCTCCAATAGCGTTCATGACAGCCTGTTGAAGCAAGTAATTGGCATAGTTGCTTGAAGGGAACAAAGCGGAGGAGTTTTGCCTGAGGTCGTCCGGGTCACGGTCGCCAACGGCTGGAGTGAAGAGGTTTTCAATCTGCAGAGATCAAAGAGAAGAAAAGGAATCAGTTGACTTGAGGAACGAGAAGCTTTGTAAGATGTATTTAACGCACACAAAAATCATCCGCTGCCTTACAAATGCTATCAGATTCTGGTCCACTTCCAGCGTCATAGCAGGCTTGTTCTTGTTCCAAACATCCACCGGGACGAAAATATGAGTCGTTCATGGTTGCGAGGACGTCATCAGGTGCGAGTTGTCCGTAGCCGGGTGCGTTGATAGCAAAGTCGAGGTAGGCTTTGTTCTGGATGATAGGGTCGTACCACCCACTGAACAGTGCAATGCCAAGGAATTGATGAAAGGGGGAAGTGGTGGGTTCGTCAGGCCTGTAACTCATGCAGTGATGGGAGGATACAACGTACTTGTTAATCATTAAGGCGCTAACGTTAATTTCTTCTCCCTTGATCTCACCGCTCTGTATTCTCGCGTTCTGCTGGTCGAAGAAGGTAACAAAACTTGGTCCATAATGTCCTCCATAACTTTCGCTTCCAAAGATGAACCTGGAACATCCAGATCGGTGTTAGAAAGCAAATGGTAAAGGGAGATGTGAACACTCACTCTCGCTTTTGGAACTTAGAAAATTCTGGGCTCTCGAAGAGAATCTGGAAGGTAGTCCAAACGAATGGTGCAGCAGCGTCGGTGCTATTGACATTGTCAGTACCGTAAGAAAATCCTGTTCCAATGGGCTGATCGATGAAGATCACTGCAAGATGTCACGGTCCACTGGTAAGTGATAGACATGCCATAACAGAAGAGGTAAACCATACTATTGCTGATTTTGTTCCAACTAAAGTCCATAGACGTCAGCCAGCTCACTGTCCGACGTAAACGTAGTCAAATGCACTTGCCTGTACGGGTTAAGGGTGGTGGTCAGATCTTCGTTAACCTGGCATGGTCCATTTTCTATAACGATTTCGTCTCTAAATAAGACCAAGGAAAATGGCGTGGAGAAGCGTATGACTCGCACCCCGGAATAGACCAATCATAGACGAACATCCCGGGCCACCGTTCAACCTTACGGGAGGTCAGACCGAGACCCCTTCATTAGCAGAAAACCCATACCAGAGCGTGAAAGGGGCAGTCTCTGGAGATTTGCGTGCTTCAAAGAACCAGAACCACTGTTTGCGTTGATCAGCAAGATAAGGCGATTGACCAGCGACAACACACACCATGGACATGTTAGTCCCAACATCAATATAACCCGACATCTGATGCACCCCTGGAGTGGTCTCGCAGATTCCAGAGTCAGTCACATAACGCAGTTTGACGTCTTGTAGATTTTGAGAGGCCAATTCTCGCTTAACAGGTGAAGTCAACGGAGAACCATTTGCCAGCGCAGCAAGCGCGATGGATGCAAAGACTGAAAGCGCCGAGAGAAAACCCATCGTACAAGGGAAGAACGGTTCAACCTCACTTCACTGGCAGGTATATAAACTCCAGCTCTGAATCAAGAATTGAAAGAGATGAGTATCCTGGCAACGTTACGCGTCTAATCAGTCATCAATATGTTTGCAGGGCCGGTAGTTCAAAAGCCTCTAATCCAGTGCTGATTTGAGAAACTTGCAGAGATAGGGTCGAGGCCATGAAATATCTCCTTCATACTCCATTCCAAGGTTACAACTCTGCGAGCGATGTGACCCCGAGGAAATATCGCATGGGAGATCCAGTTTCTCTGTCCGCCTTCTTTCATGGTTTGGAACAGAGATGGAATGAAGTTTTCTGCATCGAGCAAATGAGGCAGATGAGCACATACCTCGTTGACTGGCCTGTGTGCGCTCCCAGCAGCTCCAAGGGGTGTTAAAGCGTCATAGTGGTAGCTGTTCTGATTTCCTCCAACATTGTAAATGGTCAAGGTGCCAACTGAGAATTGGGAGCTACTGGTGAAAAAGCTCATCTCGAACAATAGATCTTGCAGGGAACAAGTCAAAGCAGCAAAAAAGCTGTAAAGAAGGCCTCATGTGCCATTTATGGAGCTGTCAACGAGAATATCCATTGGAGATGATGAAAGTCAGACGACACTGAACAGGCAGAGAAAAATGTGTCCCTTCTTCCTTTTACCACCATGTCGCGTCTACCTCCTCCTTCAACTCGCTCTAGATCTCCAATGAAACCTTCTTCGGGACCCTCAAAGCCTCGACAAGGAGCTACTACACCTATCCGAAATTCTACCCCAGTCAGGACTCGGACAAAATCGGCAGCTGGACGATCAACTCCCCAAAAACCGGTGGAAAAAGAAGAGCCTCCTGCTGTCCCTGCGATGAGCATAAAGGAACAGATTGCACTCAAGAGAGCAGAAGCTAAAAAGGCTATGGCGGCTCGCAGTGGTGGAGGTGGTCTGGACGACATGTCTTCGCTGGAAGACGCGATACCTGGAGCACCTGCTGCTCCTCCAGAAGAAGATATCCTCGGTAGATGGTCAGTTCGCGAGACGATTGAACGTGCTAGGAGTACAGGTGATTAACATTTGGGCCTAGTTATGTTTTACTGAACCTTGACAAAGGCTATCGTTCAAGGCTCTCTGAATCTGTCGTCGCGATCGTTGCAGTGTATTCCACCTGAACTATACGAAATCCACCTCGGCATTACTCCAGATCCACTCAAATCTGTACCCAGCCCGACACCTCTACCACCGTCGGAGCCAAGTGCAGCTCAACGACGTGGTAAAAAGGACAATCCAGCGTGGTTTGAAGCCCAGGATTTACAGACACTAAAAGCTTTCAGTAATGAAATCTTGGAAATACAACACGAGATATCTCTATTTGGGTCACTGAAAGTCATCGATGTACGTTCTGATTCTTCTTGGTATGCGCTCAAGCTGACTGTTCGTCATCAGCTTCACAACAATAAACTTTCGTCTCTTCCTCATAGTTTTGGCGATCTTGCAAACCTGACCTCGCTTGACCTCTCACATAATGCTCTCACCTCTCTTCCTACCAACCTCTTCACTTTCCCCGAACTGACGTACCTCGACGTGTCTCATAATCTCCTCACCTCATTACCCTTCAACGAACCCTTTGCATCAGGACGTAAATTCGAGACCAGCGGCAGCGGCTTTTTCACTCCATCCGTTAACCGCGCCAACTCTCCCCTTCCACGCCTCGCTACGCTCTATGTTTCTCATAACAAACTTTCGGCCGACGCAATTGACCTCGTCCTTCCTTCGTCTTTGGTCAGAGTAGATTTGTCTTCCAATCCTCTAGGATTGAATGCTCTACCATTGATCAAAAAGCTTGGAAGCTTTCCTGCTCTGAAAGAGCTCAGATTTGAAAAGGCTGACATCGGGGACGAAGCTTTCCCTAAAGACCTGACACCCACTACTCCATTTCTCAAGCTTCGTATACTCGACTTGGGAGAGACACGTGCATCGCCTGAAGGTGTCCAAGCGGCTTTGCAAGGTCTCGGACGGGAAGTTGACTTTCAACCAACTACGGAAGAACCGCCAGAAGGTGTGCTTCAGGTCACAGTCGGGAAGAAGGTCTACAAAGAACCGTGGGAGATAGAGGCAGAGCGTAAGGCCAAGGCTAGGGCCGCGAGGCTTGTCCATGAAGAGGGTATCAATTGGGGAAGCCGCTCCGGCACTGGTTCCGGTGGGAAGACCGGTGCAGCTCCCGCGGAAAAGGAACCATGGGAGATAGAGGCAGAGCAAGGCATGTTGACGGAAGGCGCGAAGAGGAGGTTAAGAGCACAAGCTGCTAATGCTGCTGCGACGGGAACAGGCTCTCAAAATTCCTCGTCATCTTCCAAACCGACGCAGAAGGCAGAAGTGACGAAGGAAGCTTGGGAAATCGAGGCTGAGCAAGGGTTATTGACTGAAGGCGGTAGAAGGCGAGCTAGAGCCCAAGCAGCGGCTGCTGCTGCAGCTTCTTCGTCGAATTCCACTTCGTCTGTCGCCAAGAAGGCTCCAGGAGGATTAGGTCTAGGTGAACCCTCTTCTCCGACGTCGCCGCCAGCCCAGAGCCCGTCCAGCACGTTCTCGTTATCCAACCCTCAATATTACAATCAGTCAACTCAAACACTCACGTTACCATCCTCAACACCACCTTCCAAAGTCCATTCTCGTGCTTTCTCAATGGCACCCAAAGTCTCTTCTATCTCTCCAAGTGGGTCAACATCAGACCTCGCCGTTCCCGTTCCGTCAGCTCCTTTTGCAGAAATTGCCGCCGAATCATTCTCTGCCAACTTGCGAGTGTTGATTCTATCCAACAGACGAAAAGATCGTTCTCTCACGCTCCCAGCGTCTTTTGGTAGTGCCTTACTGCCCAATCTAGAAGAATTGGATCTGGAAGGATGTAATTTCCCGGATATGGTTTCTGTGTGCCGAATTGATCCTGCTGCTGGTGATAATGACGGGCTATCGCCTACACGGACGACAGAGCCTCTCATACCGCTCATTGCGAATCTCTTCCCGCGTCTGCTCTCACTCAACCTATCTTACAACATGTTCTCGTCTTCTCAACTAACGACCGAAAACCTTTCCGCATTAGTCCTTGCTGCGCCACATAAGAAGGGTCTCAAACGTCTTGGCCTTCGAGGGAACAAGTTTAGCGAATTGGATGGGTTTATAGGCTTGTCAGAGATGTTTAAAGGAAACCGAGAAATACCTGGGTGGAAATTGGATGAGCTGGATTTGCGGGATAATGAAGTTCCAAGGCTGCCAGCCGAGATGGGTTTGTTACCCTTGGAGGTGTTTTTGGTTGATGGTAATCCGTGAGTATAGGTTCTTTCTGGTCATACACTGAGTGATTACTGACATTCTCGTCTTTGCTCGTCCGCAGATTCCGTGTACCGCCAAGACGTATTTGGGAACGAGAAGGCACTAAAGGCTTGTTGAGTTGGTTGAGGAGCAGGATTGAATAGTGATGTGGAATTGCGCAAAAGAAGGTCCAGAACTTCTTACTACTCGTGATCATACATCCGTACTTTACAGTATGCTTCTTTATGGATGGAACCAGGAATCAAAACACATAGTTATGTAGAACAAAGGTGTGTTCTCCCATCAGTTATGTGTAGACGACGTGGCGATGGAATACAACAAGAATACGGAGACCTTTTCAATTGGCTTTTGACATTCGTTTGTCCGTGTGCGAACTTGGGCCCACACAAACCAACAGCTATTCCGTTAAACAATCTCAGCATGTTCCCCCAACGTCATCACCTTCGTTTTCAATCTCAATCTCAATCTCAAGTCTTCCTGTACTGCTTCAAGGTATGGAGACACTGCATAAAAAGCATATCTCTGACCTAATATGTCGGAGAAGCCAGCGGGCGACTATAAGGCGTCTACACAAGCAATGCCCACCCACAGTTCGAGCAGACATTTGAGCTAATCCTCTTCGACAACGGTACTGGCCAGAAAGTAACAGCGGTGCAACTTCAGGCACTAGCAGCCTCGAGAGTGGCGCGAGGTGGCCGGTAGGTAAGCTGAATGGAACCTATAGAAAGACTTGATATTCAGTACTGAGTATACAGCGTATAAGGTTCGGGCCTGCAGCTCTGACCGATTTGATCCTCGAGCTCGTCGGCAACTGTAGTCTCAAACCAAATTTTAGACTCAGTTTTACTGGCTAGCATTTAAGCTCCTGGCAACACCGTCCTTTCTCTCGCCAGCATTCGTTGTTGTATAAAAAATGGCCAATAGAGCCAGCTCTGACTTGGCCCCTCCTCGTCTTCATCTCACCTACCCAGCAGATCTCGTCGTCTACCCCACTTTCATCATCTACCCCCCGTTGCCTCCCCCGGCCACTCCTCCTCCCCCTCTTCTACAGACCGCACCTCGAACGCATCTCCGCCCTCCTCCTCCCTTGCCATTATTAAACGACCTCGTTCTGACGCCACTCCTTCGTCTGTAATTCCCTCCCCCGTCCTCTCGCCGACTCGTCCAGAAACTTCTGACCCTCTCCCGCACTATACAAGCGAGTGGGCCCAAGAAGTCGCAGCTCCTCATCACAGAGCCAGCCTCCGGCTTCTCCTTCACTCCACTTCTATCGTTACGATTCTCCCCGCCCGCCCCACTGTTACTGATCTCCCTCAACCTTGATCTTCCTTTGATAAAATGTCAAGCCATCGATCCACCGCTAACCGTCCCCATAAAACCAAGCCCTCTACTTCGTCTCAGAACGTCTCCACCTCTACTCATCCGCCTTCGGCCTCCTCCTCCTCTGATGAACAAGCGCCTCCCTCCAAGCCCTGACGCTCTCCTTCCATCTGTCCAGTTTCTTTGTATTTCTTTCAAGTATCTTCTCTGTACAAAGCCAATTTAATTGATCTTGCTTTTGTATCATAAAATCTCCAGCGAGAGCCAGATTCCATCCAAAAGGCAGTAAGACTCGGTATCCATTAAAACCTACATCCGAGCGGCCTTCGATCATGCGGCTCTACTACTATTCAGACGGTCCTCCACCCGTCTTCGATGTACACGGTTCCTAAGATGAACAGTGAAATTGGAGATTGAGGCTTGTGGGCCGCACCCGTAAAGCTGACGATGCAATCACAGTTTGATATCATCATTATGCGCCGCGTCGCTATAAAGTCCATCACACACCTTTCCAGGACAATCCGTACACCTGATCCGCCATTGTTCATGTACTGTATGCTCGGCAGTGGCCCCAGGTCGAGGAATAAGTTCAAACCTGTCATTAGGGTATTCGGCTTGAGTATCCCGGACGGCAGCTGTGAGCCATGCTGGAGGCTGTAGAAGGATTGCAGAATGGATGGTAAAGTGTAGGTTTTCGGTAAGTCTGGAGAAGGTAGATCATTAATTGGACGATGTGCTAGCCTCTGGGAGAACAAAAGGCGTGGTCATGGAGAAACTGAGATAAGTATTTGAAGGCTTCCTGAAAGTGCCTTGTTTAGTGTTCCTGATGTCTTGCGCTACTCAAGACGGACTGACTGGGTTCAATGAGGCACAAACGACTGTGAAGGAAAGGAAGCCGTGGAAGATTGCAGAGCGAATGACTCGGGGACTTACCTAATTACTGGCGTCAATTCGAGGAAAACGATATAAGGATCTATCTATCCTGGCTCTCTGCCTCCGATGTCAGTGCGAGCGAGCGAGCTCGAGAATGGCTGAAATTGCCTTTTTCGTTCTCTAAGACCACGGATTTTACGTACGTTTGTCTGGGTGCTAGTGCTAGGGACAGGCGTATACTGTTGAGCCGGTCTTCCAGTCTTAGGTTGGTTTTTCATCCATTTCCAGTGGTTGCCAGTGGATTCTGCTCAAAGGAGGAGTAGAGCAGCCTGCAGGAGAAAAATAGTGTGAGTGGCCAAAACTACGCCGCAGTGTCAGTATAATACTTTTGAAACTGGGGAAACTTGAAGTTTAGACAGAAGTTTGCATACAATGTAGATAGACCCACATCCAGCTCCTCTACATTCCTCTCAACTCGGAGGTTTGCTGTGTTTAAACTTGGCACGGAGATCCAGAAGTCCGTGTAAGAGGATGGCATGGCAAAATGTTCCGAGCCGCGGATAAGCCAGTGAGGGCGAGGTTTGGGTGTAGTGGTAAGCTATGTACCAGCGAAATAGTGAGGACGAAATACCGATGTTTACCCGATAAATACCGGACCATAGCGGGGAGCTCAGCCAAATCCAATTTCATTCCATTTCGTAGTGAGTAGATAGTATGTACAAAAACAAAATCGATAGCTAGTCCTACACCGTACGCTGCCATACGCAAAAACACTTCAAAAAACAAACCAAAAAATCCAAGTGCATGAAAAATCAGAACCGTCTAGTACTTAGTGAGTAGTAGTACACTAACGTCGTATAGGTCGTAAAATAAATCCTATAGAGCCGAAGAGGCGGCACACCGTTGCTGTTGAGGGCGTGGTGACCCAGCTTTTTGAGGTATGACATTGAAACGCGAGTGGGTCTGGTCACCAACTTCGAGATGAGATGACCCTCTCCCGTACTACTACTAGTATACAAGTAGGGTTGGGAAAGTCCGGTTCAGTCCGGTTCAGAGACAAATTTTTCGAACGCCGGACTGAACTTGGCGTCCAGTTCACAAATTTCTCGAACTTTGGACTGGACTTCAAGTTCAGTGGACTTTAGTCCAGTTTGAGTCCAAGTCAAGTTCGGACGCCTTTCTCGCCCGATATGGCCGAAAACGCTTGTAAACGGTAGCTATGATAGATACTTACTGTAAGTAGTAGCAATATTATCAAATACTCTTTCCGGATGACACTATATCATTCCTCCCTGTCAGACTCACTGTCCTCGTCTTCTCCAAAATAATATTCTTCCAAAGCTTTTTGAAGGTCCTTTACATGCTCAGAAGCTTGCTGATGAGCGGAAATATGTCCATTGCGGTAAGCAACTTTGAGAGTCTGAATGGCTGCAAACATTTCAGGTTTCAGCCTATTGTGAGACTTGTGATCAGTGAGGCCTGCACTAGAGAATGCTCTCTCTGACAGTGTTCCAGATCCCTGGATGGCGAGATAATCCCACGCCATGCATGAAAGTGTAGGATAAGTATCCTGATAGTGCTTTAGGACTCAAAATCAGAACCACATTGCAAACAAGTTGATTAGAAAACTTACACCCCACCACCAAATGACATCCAATTCATTTACTTTACTGTCTTCCCCTTGTGGCTGAGGCTCAAGTGGGCTTTCTAGATAACGATGCAGTTCTGTTCGAGGATCAGAATTGATAGCTGCATCCATAGGCAATCTGTCTTGAATAGCAGCCATCACTACCAGTAATAACAGGCACAAAATGATATATTTGGCCTAGTAGAGGAACAGAAACCCTATATGTCAGTAGCGTATAATACCAACCTGCCCAGAAACTTGGCGCAAAACCGACGAAGAGTGCATATGGTGGTTGAAGACAAAGACACAATTCGGGTGCCTTAAAAATCTGTCCCACTCGGCTTCAAATTTTACCGGTCCGAACGTGTTCGGACGCGTTCGGATGCGTCCACAAATTCCAATGACTCGTTGGACCGTGAACTGAACTTGTGGTCCGGTTCTCAGAATTTCTGAATTTTGAGTCGGACTACAGGTTCAGTCCAGTGAAGTTCGGTCCGGACCAAAGTTCAGGACCGAACTTTCCCAACCCTATATACAAGCGAGTAAGCCCAAGCAGTCGCAGCACAGAGCCAGCCTCCGGCTTCTCCTTCACTCCATTTCCATCGTTACGCTTCTCCCCGCCCACCCCGCTGTTACTGATCTCCCTCAACCTTGATCTTCCTTTGATAAATGTCGAGCCGTCGATCCACCGCTAACCGTCCCCGCAAAACCAAACCCTCCATTGCGCCTCAGAACGTCTCCAGCTCTACTCATCCGCCTTCGTCGTCGTCATCCTATGATGAACAAGCGCCCCCCTCCCTCCAACCCCGACGCTCTCCTTCCATCTCTTTGTAATTTTCTTTCTTTCAAGTATCTTCTCTTTACAAAGCCAATTTAATTGATCTAGCTTTTGTAATAATAAAATCATAAAATCCCCAGCGAGGGTCAGCTTCCATCTAAAAGGCAGTAAGACTCCGTATCCGTTAAAACCTACATTCAAGCGGCCCTCCATTATGCGGACCTACCACCATTTAGACGGTCCTCAACCCGTTTTCGATGCACCCAGCTCCTAAGATGAACAGTGAAATTGGAGAGTGAGGCTTGTGGGCCGCACGAGTAAAGCTGACGATACAATCAGTTTACAGTTTGAGATTATCATGATGCGCCGCGTCGCTACAAAATCAATCACACACCGTTTCAGGGCAATCCGCACACGCAATCCGCCATTGTTCGTGTACTGTATGCTCGGCAGTGGCCCCAGGTCGAGGAGCGAGTTCAAACCTGTCATTAGGGTATGCGGCTTGAGTTTCCCGGACGACAGCTGTAAGCCATGCTGGAGGCTGTAGATGGATTGCAGAATGGATAGTAAAGGGTTTCGTGTGTAGGTTTTCGGTAAGTCTGGAGAAGGTAGATCGTTAATTGGAAGCGTGCTTGCCTCTGGGAGAACAAAAGGCGTGGTCATGGAGAAACTGAAATAAGTATTTGAAGGCTCTCTGAAAGTACCTTGTTTAGTGTTCCTGATGTCTTGCGCTACTCAAGACGGACTGACTGGGTTCAATGAGGCACAAACGACTGTGAAGGAAAGGAAGTCGTGAAAGATTGCCGAGCGAATGATGACTTACCTAACTAAATTTGGGCCTCGTTCTTGTGCCACGCGCAACGGTGGCCCACATTTTCCTTGTTGTGGCACTGGAAGATTCCAGAGCGAATGATGACTTACCTAATTACTGGCGTCAACTTGCCAAAGAATCTAAGTATACGAGTCCTAGCGTAGCGAGCTAGAGAATTGCCGAAATTGCGTCCTCATTCTCTAAGACCACGATTTTACGTTTGTCTGGGTGCTAGTGCTAGGGACAGACGCAGACTGTTGACTCTTGAGGCGGTCTTCCAGTCTTAGGTTGGGCTTTCATCCATTTCCAGTAGTTGCTGGATTCTGCTCAAAAGAGGAGTAGAGCAACCTGCAGGAGAAAAATAGTGTGAGTGACCAAAACTACGCAGTGCCAGACTCCAGTATAATACCTTGAAACTGAGGAAACTTGAAGTTTAGACAAGTTTGCGTACAATGTAGATAGACCCACATCCTCTCAACTCGGAGGTTTGCTGTGTTTAAACTTGGATGGCCCGATCAAGCCAGTGAGGACGAAGTTTGAAGCTTGAAGTGGTAAAGCTATGTACCGGCCGGCGAAATACCGATGTTTGCCCGACAAATCTTCTTCACATCGGTACCATAGCGGATCAGCGGGCTGAAGAGCTCAGTCAAATCCAATTTCGTTACATTTCGTAGTGAGTAGATAGTATGTACAAAAACATCATCTATAGCTAGTCCTACACCGTACCCATACGCCATAGAAAGGCAAAGCAAAAAAAAAAAAAAAACCAAAGATCAGAACTGTCTAGTAGTGAGTCGTACACCAACGTCGTATACATACGTCGTAAAATAAATCATGCGGAGCCGGGGGTGCGGCCCACCGTTGCTGTTGAGGGCGTGGTGAGCCAGCTTTTTGAGGTATGGAACGCGAGTGGGTCGGGTCGCCAACGAGATGAGACGAGTGCATATTTCGTAGGACCTCGAATGCGACGTGACGTTGCCAAAGGTGGGTATCAAGTTCCTTCATCCTTGACACTCCTTCATATGTCAATACTCATCCACTCGGGCCTAACCTGACCTTTTCCCGCATTTCGCGTAGCATCTCATAACCATACTTATGCTCATCCGTACAAAACCGCCATCTCCGCACTCACAACCCCCAACCCAACAACCGTCATAACCAATATCGGCAACATATTCCAAAACGCAAACGTCTTTTGCGTAATTTTAATCCCCTTTTGCTCCAAAATCGACTTCCACAACAATCCAGCCAACGAGGCACTAAAGGTGAAACTGACTGCACCGATATTGCTCGCCAAGGCTAGTGCTATACCAGCTGCTCGTGTGGTATCGCTGGGAAAACCGAGAGTCGGGTCGGAGGAAGTTGCAGCGGCGCGGACGACTTTGGTGAGGAGGATGGTACACCCGATGTTGGTACCGGCTAGATTGCAGAGTACGACGCCGAAGATGCCGATGAGCCAGACGGTAGGGTGGATAGCACGATTGGAAGCACGGACGAGCCATAAGGCGAAGACGTCTATCCATCCTTGATGGTCAAGGGCTTCAATGAGGATGAATTGAGAAAATGCAAATGGGACGAGACCAAAGGGTAATCGGGGAAGAGCGGTGAAAAATGTAGGGAAATGGTGTGCGAGGCGTTTGTGTAGGCGTTTGAAGCCTGCTCGCTGATTTGGGAAAAGAATCGGTGTGGGCTCTTCTTTCGTCTTTGTCTCCTTTTTTGCCTTCTCCTTCTCCTTTTCACCCTCTCTGTCAGTCTCTGATTCAACTTCCTTCTCTCCATTGGCATGAAGGAAATCTTGTCCAACTGCGGTTGGCGTTTGCGACACGGGCAGATGAGTGCTCAGTGACGTGACGGTATTCGTGCGGTTTGTCGGTACGGCTGAAGATTCTAGGTCCTGACTCTGGCTAGTCATTGCGCGCCGGATTGCAACCAACATGGCATCGTTGCCCTCGCCTTCAGCGTCAGCATCTGACGCGCTGGCTTCCTGGTCCTGCACCTTGGGGTTGTACTTGGGTATCATCCCAGTCGAGTATCGATAATGGTCCCAACACAAGTCAAAGATGAATTTGGCTACTGCGAAAGGCAGCGTGATCATCCAGACATCCACGTTGAAGAAGCTGACAACAATGATAACAATCAGAGTTGACCCAAGAAGGGCGCTTCCAACGCATGCACTGACAGGATCATGCAAGACACTTCGAGGGTCCAAGCGTCCAATGTGTTGTAGACGTTTGGGGATATGCTTTTCGGCGCGGTACTGGAACGCCAAGGCACCAAAACAAACCACGTTACATGCCAAGAAGGGGAGAATAGTGTATGCCGTGAAAGCCACATTATTGATGGAGAAACCTTCACAGACAACCACGTTCGTTGGATTGCCAAGGAACAAAACCATACTGGCAGTGTTAGCTGCCGCAAACTCTGAAATGAGCCATGGCATGGGTTCCAAGCGGGTGGCTTCGGTGTAGTAGACCAAGAAGACGGTTCCGGAAAGGATGACAGGGTCGTTCCCAAGCACGACGCTGAGCACAGTGAGCATGACGTAGAAATAGAAGTAGAGCTTCCATCCATTGGAGCCACCCTTATTGCTGACCCAGAACGCAGCAGATCGTAGAATACCGGTGACGTCGAGTGTAATGGCCATGTAAGCAAGGGAGAAGAACAGAATGAGGATGTTGTATGGTTTGACGCCATCTGGTGGCAAAAGGATTCTAAGACTGAAGTTTGACCCGAGTAAAGACATTACTGACCTGTACCGACGATCCCGTTCCGAATCTTTGAAAAATCATGAGTAAGCTTTTGAGCGATGAACGACTCGCAAGACTCACCTGCGTAGGACCCAAACATTGAGCTGCCCATAATATTGCTATTGTGGCGATAGGTGCAGTGGTGAGGTTGATTGGTATCCGTCTTTTTCCAAGGTAGGGCAGCCGTACGGGTATTGACACAGAGCGTATAACCACTGCAATGGACAGGATGAAGAGAATGAGCGTTACGATGGAGAACCGGGTTATCGATGCCATAGTGGGCCACAGGAAGCAGAAATCCTCCCGAACCCTTAAATACTCCCCAGGTGTGCAGGCGTCACTGATGGGTGCTGGAGTTCCAAAAATACAAAACTACAGCTTCTTATACCCAATCAAGAATGAATTGTCTACACCACTTGACAATAAACGCATACAAAGAGATATCAGATGGTAACAAAAAAAGCTCTGAAAATGGTCCATACCTTGTCAAAGGTCTCCTTGTAGACGGACGTCCACAGCCAATCTACAGCAAGCAGCGCTGACTCCCGAGTTGGCACTGAGCAAACGGAAATAGCAACAGCGCTGTCAGATCACGTGCTGACAGCTCCACGTTTACAACTCAAGGATGCGCGCTTAGGGATTAACGTTCGGCTAAACCCTGGGCTAAGCGCTGAAATGAGGCAGCTTGCTCTCGTCCTCCATGTACTATGGCCTTTCCAAGATACCTCAAGAACAAGTATGCCAGGCCCTTGCCATCTCATAGGCATGCTGCTCCCAGTGCTCCCTGGTACGTCACAGTGTCATTTGCAATGACTGGACGGAAGAAAAATGACCTGCAAAAATTCAAATAGGCCGTGGATAAATTTGCATGATGGTAAGCCCCTTTGCCTCCGTGTTTTAGCTCCGCACCCTCATTTCAAAGCAGAAATCGACCCGACCATCCTCAGCTCTGGTGCTCCCCCAATCCCAGACCTTTGCAACCACGAAAACTGTGGCGGATGCTGGCGTGGTTATCCCCAGTCTAGGTTCCCTAATTGGACGGACTCTCAGGTCCGACGGAGCGGAATATACAAGGCCATTCATAATTACAGGAAGGAACTAACGTGTACGATACTTCTCGTCGATGTGGACAACAAAGGCCTCTTTAGAGACTCAGGAGAGATTGGGGTGACGGACGAGCAAAAGGACATTGATGACTTTTGGGAGAAATTGACGAAAGGCGGGGTACGTTGATATTTGGTCTTTGTCTCTTCGCGGGCAATTTTGACATCCATTTAGCGCCCGGATAACCTCAGAGTACGAGCTCTGTTCGTCGAAAATATGACGGGCCCAGTGCTTCAAATGTTGGGTGCAAAGTGCGTAATAAACACTACTTCCGGCTAGTACGGAGTCTGACTAAAACGTTTGCTTCAGTTACAACATCGAGCCCTTCTTCTTCTCTTCCTCGATCAAATGGATACCTTCCCGCTTTCAGGAAGAGGTACAGGAAAAGAGAGGAGACCGTACGTCTATCCCAGCTTTATTGTGAATATATGCAATTGACCTCGGATTTGTCTTAGACATCACTATTACACTCACGTTCCTTCGCACAGAGCCAGGCGTAGCTGAGGATGAGGAGTCCATCTCTACCCGTCAAACGTTATTATTGGACTCTGGTGAAGACGACATCTTCTATCAAGAGGAGCAGATCATAGATACCCAAAGACCTCTGTACCTTGCAGCAGGTGAGTTCATACTCCATTATTTGTACCCTTCATATTGTAACTAATCCGATTTTACTCTCCTTCTCATCGCAGAGGACGGCGCCAACTGCTCTCTCCTCATTGACCTACTCTCCGTCCACCTCATTCGCAACTCCGAGGGCAATACAATAATATCTTATCACCATATCGACGAGGACGCGACCAAGGCGCGATATCTTCATGAGCGAATTCGGTTTGCTGGTATGGGCAATTTCACCGCATGTGTTTTTTGTTCCTAATTTGTCGGTATTTACATAAATGCAGGTCAATCCGTCTACTGGCAAAGCATCTTTCAAAAATCTCCCGACCCTACCTTTCTGCTATTGGTCTTCATATGGCACGCGATGTATGCTTGGGATGAGGCACTCGAGACATTGTATAACCATATATGCTGGATGGTACGCCTTCATAAATTCATCTAGTATTTGCCAATGAAGCTGACTGTACACTTTTTTCTGTAGGAATCCGAAGTCATGGCCAGCTCCAAAAACATGCACTTGACGCGCTCTCTCCATGTAATTAGGGCGCATCATTTGCACTATTCCTCCCTCCTCGAAGACTTTCACAAATCCGTAGAATTCATCTGGAAAACTCCCAACCCCGCTATGGACGATCCCTCCATTCCCGAAAACGTTAAAATCTATTCGAGAAAACTCTTAGAAAAAGAGTGTAACAACCTCAAAATTGAGATAGAGAGGTTAGAAGCGATGAGGAGTATGCAGGATAAGAGGTTGAAGAATGTGATGAATTTGGTTTTTAGTACGGTTAATATTGGGGATTCGAAGAAGATGCAGGAGTTGACTGAGGCGGCGGTCAGGGATAGTGCTGGTATGTGATCCATTGGCCTTCATTGATTGACTGAAGTCGCTGACGCTTGTTGATTTGACAGCGGTATGTATTGACTTCTTCGTTGTATCTTGAGGTCTTGCAAGCAAAAAAACTCATGAAAACGTGCTCCTCGTCAGATGAAACAAATTGCATATCTTTCCATGATCTTCCTCCCTGCATCTTTTGTCGCTGTGCGTCTGTCTATCTTTTCATATATGTCTTCACCTACTGACACCTCGTATCTTCATCTCTTCTTCCGTATACATAGGCCGTCTTTGGCATGAACGTCAAAGAAATAGCAGATGGCGGCCAAGGAACCCTCCCCATTTACTTCGAAACCGCTCTACCCCTCACAGCAGTAACCATCTGGATCGTGATGGCATTCCAATCCAAACACCTCTTCCGTGACGCACGAAATGAAAATGGAAAATATAATTTCTGGATGAGACTGGCTTGGCCGGTTATTCTGTTTAGGTCGGTGTTTGGCTTGGGCCAGAACAAGACTCCGAAGGAAGCTGAGCCGACGGAGAAGAGCATTAGGGACGATCCTCTGAGTCCTGGGTTCGGAGATTTTGAGAATGGGATGAGGGAAGGCCCGAGGTTGAATAGGGAGGTGAGGGTGGATATACAGCCGAGGTAGTATGATGGCGGGAAAGTGGTTGGACACAGGTTCTGCTCCGGAAGACATCTATAACGGTATCTATAAAATGTCTGGACACTGCACATACTATCTTCTCATTGCTCATGTAGACTGGAATTAGGATGTTGTATTGTTATGTGTTACTTGCTTGATTTGCTGACGAATTGTACGCTGGCTTAACGAATACATTCTCATGTTTAACTCATCTTATCATTGTTTCAAGTGGACTTGGATGAACTCAAAAGTATGAGTGTTCGGCCTACAGGTCATTACCATAACTTCCTCTTCGCCACCTCAAGCATGGCATTCACATCTTCTGATCGTGGTACAATGTTACATTGGAATGGAGCGGGACGTCTGTTCATGTCGCATTCAATAGTGAACCAAGAAATTGGAGCAAGGAATGGCGACTTACACCGCAACTCCTTCGTCTAAAAGTTTCATAGCTGAAGGAACAATTTCGGCTCCTGTTTTATCGTATGCAGGCTCAATACTTGCCGCCCAAAGGAACGACGCAATATCAATAAACAATGCTTGGTTAGCAAGATTGAGCCCAACGCAGATTCTGAACCACATGATATGAGTATAACAAGACATCCAAGCTACAGACACTGGACTTACCGTCGACCAAATCCATAAGAAGCATGCCCTTCGTTGCCAGTTTCTGCTGGAACGACGTCAACCGTACCGGTCTCGTCCAGGTATCCCTCAGGACGGAATTCATCGTGATCAGGGAAGACAGTCGGGTCGTGGTTTATTGCCCAGATATTTGCGAAGACCAGGCTACCTTCAGGAATGAAGTACCCTTCGTAAAAATCGTCCTAGGATCATTCAGGGCAAGGGTTCCTGCGGCCGCACACGTGCAAACAGACGTACCTTCATTACTCTTCTGGGCACTCCTAAAGGTGTCACCGGCCTCCATCTCAGTACCTCCTTAATAATAGCCCGAATGTATGGAAGTTGAGCCTGATCTTGAAATATTGGGAGCCTATCTCGTCCCACTACTGCGTCGATTTCTGCTTGGGCTTTCTTCATGACGTCAGGATATAACCGCATCGCCAGAACGAAAACTGTGAGGGCTCCTGCGGTCTAAAATGAGGATCAGCGCTAAAGCCTAATGAAATGCGGAAGTGTGAATAGCTAACTGTTTCAGTTCCAGCTGCACTACGAAGAAGACCATTAGTGGGATCAGCACTGGCAAGTCAGCTCCCAGCGAAACACATACAGCATCGTGCCTGCCAACCAACTCGCTTCTTTTGGACTGAGCTGGTTTGGCTTCTGCTCAATGAGAGTAGCGGCAAAGCTCGGTTTTGCTTGTCCGGCATTCTATCCAGAACGGTTAGTACGGATCCGAACCAACACACAAGTATTCACCAACCATTTGGCTTTTAACTTTAGCCAGCAATCCTTGGAACATTGCAGTTTGCTTGCGATGCCATTCCATCCCCTCCTTCTTCCACGGTGCCAGAGCCTCGGGCAAATGTTTCATGATCGGCAAGATTTCGACGAGGTATGAACCTGGCATAGCTGCACGGGTAAGTCGGTGGACGAAATCCTGCCCAGGAAACGCATCAGTTCGCACTCAAAAACGACTACGCCGTAGAAGACCATGCAAAGAAGCTTACATTAATTCGCGCAACCAATGGGTCATCTTTAGATTTAATGGATTCCATACCATAGACAGCGGTGAAAACTGTAGACGCTGCTGACCTAAAACACCATTCTACTTCAGATGAGTTGATGATGCATTTCCATGCAAAATATATTTACCTCTCCAGATGATCAGCCCATGAATTGGGATCCTTAAGCACGTTATCGACCAGAACGGCGGCGTCCTTCTCTTGTAGAGGTTGATATGCTTCTGCCGCACGAACATTGAGCCCTTCGTACGCTGCCTTTCTCATTTTTCGCCATCTGTAGCACTCGATGTTAGTAAGGCCAATCCACCAGGCAGAAAGTTTGCTGCTCACAAATCCCCGTATCCACAGAAACTAATTACCAAATTTCTGGTAAGAATTTCTCCAGCCATTATGAACCTGTAAATAGACGGTAAATGAGATCCCGAGCCGTCTGAATATGACACCAATGAGGTCTGACCGAGGACGATCGCTGTATATCGTCGAACGACGTTCTATAGCCAATCCATGAATATTAACCAAACAGAAGCCTAAAGACTAAAGTGAACGCACCTAACAAATCTCCAGTCACTTTATGCGAATTAAGAACAACCAACTTTTGTCCAGCAATATTGAGCGAGAAAATGGGACCTGCGAGGATCATGAGCTCGGGTTTGCTTTGCAAATTGAAAGTCATACCAAATTCCTCCTTCCATTCCGTAAAACGGCGGAACTGTTGGGTCTTTGGTAGCTGAAAGACATTGCCCAGGACGGGGAGACCTTTGGGTCCAGGAGGAAGGTTATGTTTCGGTTTGTAGAAGATGAGTACAACCAAAGTCACTGATACAACGAGGGCAAGGGTTCTCCAAGGGTCAAAATGCAAGGATTCCACGTCGAAGTGGAACATGGTGAGCTGAAAGCGAAGTGGGATTGTCGCCAAAGGAAAGGTGCCTATCCTCCGCCTTATGTACGTTATGCATGTAAGCTGGGAGCAAACTTCAATACAAATCTTGACGTGCTTGCTTGTCATAGCTGGAGAGAGTCTTCTTGAAATTTGAAGTCTGATGACAATATTGCATGACAGTTAGCAGGTTGAGCTGCACCTCTAGCGTTATGGCACGTCAAGTCGCCCAAACACGAGTTGTGGTGGGGATAATAAGTATCCATCGTGTATCTGCTACTGCACTTGTAAACCTCAACGGTATGAAGTAGCTAAGCGAGTATTCAGAGGACACCCAGTATGTCTAGGGAAGTAGTACGTCGCTCAAAAAAGTCGTCGTCAGATGTTAACGGGCCGAAGGTCATCACCAAACTTCCTCTTCGCCTCCTCAAGTACGGCATTCACATCCTCTGATCGTGGTACAATGTTGCATTTGAACGGAACAGGACGACTGCATGCGACATCTTAGTAAATTCAAAAATGGGGATAGAGGGTGACGACTTACACCACTATGCCCTCGTCTAAAAGTTCCATAGATGAAGGAATGATTTCGGCTCCTGTTTCATCATATGCAGGTTCAATACTCCCAGCCCAAAGCAGGGACGCAATGTCGATAAACAACGTTTGATTAGCAAGATTGAGCCCAGCACAAATTCTGAATCGCAGAAAGTGAGTATAGAAGACATCCAAAGAACTACAGACATAGATCTACCGTCGACCGAATCCAAAAGAAACATGTCCTTGATTGCGAGAATCTGTTGGGGTGATGTTGACAGTACCTGTCTCGCCCAGGAATCTTTCAGGACGGAATTCATCATGGTCAAGGAACATAGTCGGGTCGTGGTTCATTGCCCAGATGTTTCCGATGACCATGCTGCCTTTAGGAATGAAGTACCCTTCGTAAAAGTCATCCTAGGGTCTTTTCGTATAGATTATTCCTACGAAAGCCAAGTGCAAGTTTACGTATCTTCATTGCTCTCCGAGGCAGTCCTAGGGGTGCTATAGGTCTCCATCTCAATACCTCCTTAACAATGGCCTGGATGTATGGAAGATGATCCTTATCTTCAAATGTTGGAAGCCTGTCTCGTCCCACTACAGCATCAATTTCTGCTTGAGCTTTCTTCATGACGCTGGGGTATAATCGCATAGCGAGGATGAAAACAACGAGTGCAGCTGCGGTCTGGAATGAGACTCAGCAAAGAAAAATATACAGTGGAATGTGAAGTGATGACTAACGGTTTCAGAACCAGCCAAACTACGCAAGAGACGATTAATGAGATCGGTGGGTCAACTTTCACTGGCAATAGAACACAAACAACATTGCAGCTGCCAACCAACTAGCCTCAGGTGTACTGAGCTGGCCTGACTTTCGCTCTTGAAGGAGCCCTGCAGCAAAAGTTGGTTTTGCTTGTCCGGCGTTCTGCTCAGAACACTGACTCAACTATGTCCATACTAACAAGGAACAAGGATTCACGAACCACTCTACTCTGAACGTCATCCAGAAATCCTTGGAACATAGCCGTATCCTTGCGGTACCATTCATTCCCTTCCTTCTTCCACGGTGCCAAAGCCTCGGGCAAATATTTCATGATCGGCAAGAAATCAACGAGGAATGAACCTGGCAGAGCCGCGCGGGTAAGCCTGTGCATGCAGTCCTGGTCACAAACACATCAATTCGCGCTCAAAAGAACAATGTCGTAGAAAACTCTGTCATAGAGCTTACATACATTGATTCGCGCAATCAATGGGTCATCTTTGGATTTAATGGATTCCATACCATAAACAGCCATTAAAACCATGGATGCAGCTGATCTGAACCCAATTTCAGCAAATACTTGGGTGGGGTGATGTATAAAAAGGTGATCTACCTCTTCAATTGATCATCCCATGAATTAGGATCCTGAAGCAAGTTATGGACAAGAACGGTGGCTTCCTTCTCTTGTATAGGCTGATAGGCTTCTGAAGCACGAATATTAAACCCTTCGTGCGCTGCCTTTCTCAGTCTTCGCAATCTTTAGCACTCAATGTTAATTGGTCCAATCCAACGCGCAGAAACTTTGCCACTCACAAATCTCCGTATCCACAGAAGGGAAGCACCAGACCTCCAGTAAGAATCTCCCCTGCCATTATGAACCTGCAAGTAGATTGGAAATGAGATCCCGAGCTGTCTGGACAACACCATTACAATCTGACCGAGGGCGATCACTGTATATCGTCGAACGACGGTCTATAACCAACCTATAAATATGAATATTGACCCAAACAAAAACCTGATGGGCGCACCGAACAAATCTAAAGTCACTTTATGCGAATTGAGCACAATCATGGTTTGTCCGGCCAGATTGAGCGAGAAGATGGGACCTGCGAGAATTATGAATGTTGGATTACTTTGCAAGTTGAAGGTCATACCGAATTCCTCCTTCCATTCCGTAAAACGGCGGAACTGCTGGATCTTTGGTAGCTGAAAGACATTTCCCAGAACAGGAAGACCTTTGGGTCCAGGAGGCAGTGTACGCTTTGGCTTGTAGAAGATGCGGACGACCAAAGTCACTAGGATGAACAGGGCAAGGCTTTTCCAATGGCCAAAATCCAAGGATTCCACGTTGAAGTGGAACATAGTAAGCTAGAAGCAAAGTGGGATTGTCGCCAAAGGAAAGGTGCCTATCGTCGCGGATCCTCCGCCTTATGTACGTTGTGTACGTTTTACATGTGTGCAAACTTCTCGGTGCACTTCAATACAAATCTTGACGTGCTTGGGTGTCACGTCGGAGAGGATCTTCCTTGAATGTTGAGGTCTGCTGACATGGGACGACAGTTAGCAGGTTGGGCTACGCCTTTTGTGTTGTAGCACGTCCAGTCGCCCAAGCACGAGTTGTGATGAGTTTTAATAAATACGAATCTTGTATGAGCTACTGCACTTCTACAACCTCAAAAGTATGTAGTTAAGCGAGTGTTCCGAGTACAGAGTGTCTAGAGAAGTTTAGTCAGACGTTAACGGGCGCTCATCACCATAACTTCTCTGCGCCACCTCAAGGACGGCATTCACATCCTTGGACCGAGGTACAATGTTGCATTTGAACGGAATAGGACGACTGTGCATGCGGCATCTTAGTAAGTTTAGAATGGAGGTAAAGAGTGACGACTTACACCACTGAACCCTCATCTAAAAGTTCCATAGACGAAGGAATGATTTCGGCTCCTGTTTCATCATATGCAGGTTCAATACTCGCAGCCCAAAGCAACGACGCAATGTCGATAAACAGTGATTGGTTAGCAAGATTGAGCCCACAACAGATTCTGAACCGCACAAACTGAGTATACAAGACATCCAAGCTACAGACACTGGACTTACCGTCGACCGAATCCAAACGAAACATGTCTGTGATTGCGAGTATCTGTTGGAACGACATTGACAGCACTTGTCTTGTCCAGGAATCTCTCAGGACGGAATTCATCATGGTCAAGAAAGATAGTCGGATCGTGGTTCATTGCCCAGATGTTTTCCAAGACCAAGCTACCTTTAGGAATGAAGTATCCTTCGTAAAAGTCATCCTAGGGTCTTTTCGTATAGCTTATTCCTACGAAAGCCAAGTGCAAGTTTGCGTACCTTCATTGCTCTCCGAGGCAGTCCTAGGGGTGCTATAGGTCTCCATCTCAATACCTCCTCAACAATGGCCTGAATGTATGGAAGATGATCCCTATCTTCAAATGTTGGAAGCCTGTCTCGTCCCACTACGGCATCGATTTCTGCTTGAGCTTTCTCCATAACGTTGGGGTATAATCGCATAGCGAGGATGAAAATAGTGAGTGCACCCGCGGTCTAGAATAAGTCTCAGCAAAAAAAATATATACAGTGGAATGTGAAGAAGTGATGACTAACGGTTTCAGAACCAGCCATACTAGGCACAAGAGACGATTGATGAGATTAGCGGGTCAGCTTTCACTGGCAGTAAAATACATACAACAATGCACCTGATAACCAACTAGCCTCTGTTGTACTGAGCTGGCCTGACTTTTGCTCAAGGAGCCTTGCAGCGAAAGTTAGTTTTGCTTGTCCAGCATTCTGTTCAGAACATTGACTCAACTATGTCCATACTGTCAGGGAACGAGGATTCACGAACCACTTTGCTTTGAACTTCATCCAGAAATCCTTGGAACATAGCCGTATCCTTGTTGTACCATTCATTCCCTTCCTTCTTCCATGGTGCCAAAGCCTCGGGCAAATATTTCATGATCGGCAAGAATTCGACGAGGTATGAACCTGGCATACACGCACGGGTAAGCCGGTGCATACAATCCTGGTCAGAAACACATCAATTCGCGCTCAAAAGGACAACGTCGTAGAAAACCCTGTCATAGAGCTTACATACATTGATTCGTGCAACCAATGGGTCATCTTTGGATTGAACGGATTCCATACCATAGAGAGCAGTTAAAATCGTTGATGCAGCTGATCTAAAACACCATTCCAGCAAGCACTTCGGGTGAGCTGATGCATTTCCACGCAAACATATATTTACCTCTCCAGATGAGCAATCCATGAATTGGGATCCTTAAGCATGCTATCGACCAGAACGGCGGCTTCCTTCTCTTGTATAGGCTGGTATGCTTCTGAAGCACGAGTATTGAATCCTTCGTGCGTTGCCTTTCTCAGTTTTCGCAATCTTTAGCACTCAATGTTAGTCGGCCCAATCCAGCGCGTAGAAACGTTGCCACTCACAAATCTCCGTACCCACAGAGACCAATTAGCAGGCCTCTACTGAGGATTTCCCCAGCCATTATGAACCTGTAAATAGACGGTAAATGAGTTTTCGAGCCGTCTCGATATGACACTGATGGATTCTGACCGAGGGCGGTCACTGTATATCGCCGAACGACGGTCTATAGCCAATCCATGAATATTAATCCACACAGATGCCTGAACTGAACGCACCTAACAAATCCCCAGCCACTTTATGCGAATTCAGAACGACCACTGTTTGTCCAGCAAGATTGAGCGAGAAGATGGGACCTGCGAGGATTATTAACGTTGGACTACTTTGCAATTTGAAGCTCATACCGAATTCCTCCTTCCATTCCGTGAAACGGAGGAATTGCTGAGTTCTTGGTAGCTGAAAGACATTGCCCAGGACGGGGAGACCTTTGGGTCCGGGAGGGAGGTTACGGTTCGGCTTGTAGAAGATGAATACAACCACAGTCACTAATGCAACGAGGGCAAGGGTTTTCCAAGGGTCAATAAACAAGGACTCCACGTCGAAACGGAATGGCATAGTTGAAGTGAACTCGTCCTAACGTTCTCCACTTAAGTACGTACCGTATGTATTGCATTTGTGTTGGGAGCGAAGCTTGATCGCAGCTCGGTGAACTGTCACATGTCACGGGCGAGTCCTATTTATAGATGTTAATTTCATTTCATTTTATAGTCTAAGTCTTCCGACGACGTCACAGTCAAATGACGCTTGCCCAGACGTCCCTACTTACCCTTCTCTCTTCAACCACCATCATCCTTTCATATCTCTCCGCCCTCACTGCACCAGCATTTCCCGCACTATCAGCCACAACAAATGCTCGCATCATGGCCGCTCACAAGTTTGTAGGAGGAAGCTGGTAGACTCAGGTATGTACCTTCTCTGAATCTCTCAACTCGAATTGTTGTCTTATGTCCCTTCCTCTGGTTTTCTTCCTATTGTCACCACATTCAATTAATGACCGCGGTGTATATCCGCCTTAATCTTCGAGGTACGTATGCGTCGAAAGCTCTCAACACATCTATTTACTTATGCCAATGCACTCGCATAGTCCACGGACGGTCAAGAGATATCTAGGTGGCAGACTCGCAGAGCTATCAAGGTACATTTTTTTTTGTCTCTTGTAGTCGTTTAGCATGTCGCTAACTCGCTTATTTCAGTTCGTTCACGTTTGTGCTCGGGGACTTCGACGTTTGGACTTCGTGGAAGCAATAGGAGTCAGAATGCATCAGAAAACATGTACAGTACTACGAAATGGAATACAATCAGATTTATCTGGACTTATCTGACCATTTCCAGAACCACGAGAAATGGACGATGCACCTTTCTCAGCAATGACCGGAGATGACCAGAACTCTTTAATTTCTGAAAAAATCTGATATACGACAATTTTCTGACAATTTCCGAGACGAATGGCGGGCGCAGAAGCTAGATATTCCTCTGATTTCGGAAATAGTCCGAAATATAGCGGGCGTCGTTTTTCACTGGGTTAACTCACGGATAGCTTCCTTGTCTGATACACCGTTCTTTCTAAACCAAAGAGACCTAACTGCGAGCCTCAATAAGAGTATGTCTATCAAAATGCAGATGAGGACTCACTTTCCAGCATTTCGTATACCAACCTGACCTATTGCTTCGTCGCAGTGCCAGAAGGTTGAAGGAAGTGCCAGCATGGCGCGCTTGGGTCACGGTCGGAGATCTAAGGGATCTTCCTCAAATGTCGAGGTCTAATGACTGTTGGAGTTGAGCTGCATTGTAGTACTTGTTGGACTAGTAGCACGTCAAGTCACCCAAACACGAGCTGCGGTAGGTTTAACAAGTATGCATTTTGTTTCCGGTATTGTACTTGTACACCTCAACAGTATGACAGCGAGTCTTATGAGCACAAACTGGTTAGACGTTGAACTCAAGAATAGCGTAGAGATATAATGCGAGCGTGAGCGGGTGACAAGAGGGCGATCAAGCCCAAAGGCTACCGATAAAAATAATTCCCTAAGAGCGAACATAAAGTAAGAACTGCATAGGTACTAGTAAGTAAAGAAAAGCAAGTATCATAAAAAGCTCACCTCAGTCGCGTTAGGAAACAACGTCTGAGGTGGTTCGTTCTACAAGACATTATTTATGTGAGTCCATGACGATTGTGGCCCAAAATTGTACAGACAATAATCTACATAAAGTCCATCGTAGGGAGGCATCATAGAGAGCATGAGGCTCATTGTACGAACGGAGAAAAACTGGAGGAGGACAAGTGAGCATTGTCCTGCAATGCATCAAGATGTCGAGGTGGAGTGAGCGACGCGCTACTGACAATGGGGAAGCGCAAGAAGAATCGGTCAAGCCGAGCTTGGACAATAGGATAGACGAGTTGGTTCGTCGAGTGAGTTGCAAAGGGATCGTCGACGCGTTGAATAAGGATAGCGACGCATCGGGGCAAGATAACACTGAGGCACAACTCGGACTTGGAGTGTGTTTGCCTCGGACCTGTAAATGTCCAAGAAATATATATATATTAACGAGACTCTGTCTATAGGAGAGCAGTACTCCGCGCAAAATAGTGATAAACTGTTAACGGGCCGAACTGAATCATCACCATACTTTTGTCTTCGCCGCCTCAAGCACGGCAGCCATATCCTCTGATCGAGGTACAATGTTGCATTTGAACGAGACGGGAAGACTGTGCACCCTACATGTTAGCAGTCTAGGAATTGGAGTAAATAGTGACAACTTACACCACTATCCCGTCATCCACGCATTCTGTACGTGGTTTCATCATATGCAGATTCAATACTCGCAGCCCAAAGTAACGACGCGATATCGATAAATAACGCTTGGTTCAGCCAGATTGAGCCCAAGGCAAATTCCGAGGTCGGAAATGAGCAAGCAAGACATCTAAGCTACAGACACTGGACTTACCGTCGGCCAAATCCCAAAGAAAAATGTCCTTGATTACGGGTATCTGCTGGAACGACATCGACAGTACCTGTCTCATCCAGGAATCTCTCAGGACGGAATTCATCATGATCAGAGAACATAGCCGGGTCGTGATTCATTGCCCAGATGTTTGCCATGACCAAGCTACCTTCAGGAATGAAGTACCCTTCATAAAAATCATCCTAGGATCTTTTCGTATAGATATTCCTACAAATGCCAAATGCAATATACGTACCTTCATCGCTCTCCTGGGCACTCCCAAGGGTACACCAGGTCTCCATCTCAGCACCTCCTTGACAATGGCCCGAATATATGGAAGATGATCCCTATCTTCAAAAGTTGAGAGCCTGTCTCGTCCCACTATGGCATCAATTTCTGCTTGAGCTCTTTTCATGACGTTGGGATATAATCGCATAGCCAGGATGAAAACAATGAGTGCTACCGCAGTCTAGAATGACTGTCAGCTTGAGAACAAGGATGAATACAGTGGAATATGGAAAGGTGATGACTGACAGTTTCAGCCCCAGCTGCACTACACACAAGAAATGAGATCAGCGGGGCAGCTTTCACTGGCGAAAAAACACATACAATAGATTACCTGCCAACCAAGCAGCCTCTGTCGTGCTGAGCTGGCCTGACTTTCGTTCAATAAGAGTAGCGGCGAAGCTCGGTTTCACTTGTCCAGCACTCTGTTCAGAACAGCCAGTACGGAAACGAGTCAACAGCCAACCAGCATCCACGAACCTTGCTATGAGCTTCATCCAGCAAGGCTTTAAACATGGCAGTATCCTTTCGGAATCATTCATTCCCTTCCTTCTTCCAAGGCGCCAAAGCCTCAGGCAAATATCTCACGACTGGGAAGATTTCGACGAGGTATGTACCTGGCAGAGCTGCACGGGTAAGTCGGTGCACGAAATCCTGGTCAGACACTACATCAGTACCCTCATAAAGACAACGCCGTAGAGGACCTTGTAATAACCTTACATACATTGATTCGGGCAACCAACGGGTCATCTTTGGGTTTAATGGATTCCATACCATAAACAGTCGTTAAAACAGTAGATGCTGCTGTTCTAAAAAACCATTTCAGCAAATACTCGGGTGAGGAGAGGCATAAAAGAATACCTACTTCTCCATATGATCATCCCATGAATTGGGATCCTTGAGCATGTTATCGACTAGAATGGCGGCTTCCTTCTCTTGTAAAGGTCGATAGACTTCTGAAGCACGAATATTGAGCCCTTCGTGCGCTGCTTTCCTCATTTTTTGCCATCTGTAGCATTCAATGTTAGTTAGCCCAATCAGACGCGTAGGTCTAGGAAAATTGCCACTCACAAATCTCCATATCTACGTAAAGAAAGCAGCAGATTTCCGCAGGAGATTTCCGTAGCCATTATGAACCTGCAAGTAGACTGTAAATAGAAGCCGACTGTATATTGCCGAGCGGCGGTCTATAACCAATCCATGAATATCAATTCAAACAGGAGTGTGAACCGAACGCACCTAACAAATCCCCAGCCACTTTGTGCGAATTTAGAACCACCAGTGTTTGTCCAGCAAGATTGAGCGAGATTATGGGACCTACGTGGATGATGAATGTTGGATTACTTTGCAATTTGAAAGTCATACCGAATTCCTCCTACCATTCCGTAAAACGGCGGAACTGCTGAGTCTTTGGTAGCTGGAAGACATTTCCCAGAACAGGAAGCCCTTTGGGTCCAGGAAGGAGATTGCGCTTCGCCTTGTAGAAGAGGCGAATAGCAAGCGCCACTAAGACAACGAGGACAACGGTTTTCCAAGGGTCAACAAGTAAGGATTCCATGTCGAAATGTAATGCATAGCTGAAGCGAAGTGGACTCGTCATAAAGGAAACCCGTCTTCAAGGATTCTCCACTCAAGTACGTCTCGTGTGTATTGCATTTGCACTTGCTCAGTAAACTTCATTACAATTTTCTTGACCTGCTGATTGTCACGATGGGAACGGTTTGCTTGAACTAGGTAGGTCCTGGTAGGTCTGATGACAGTTATCATGCCACGTCGCCCAAAAAGAAGATACCAGCGGAAGCTGCAGGACGTATACATGTAGTTGACGTATAGCTTCCTTGTCCAATACATCGTTCCTTATAAATAGACCAAAAGGTCTCTAAAGCATACCTCTGAGCCTCAGACAAGTATCTATCAGAATGCAAATAAGGACTCACCTCCCCTCGTAAGTCGTAGAATTGGCCAGTGGCAGACGCGACGATCGAGCGCGTGCGTTGACAAAGATTTTTCCAGCACATGTCTAGTTCATGTGCGCGTTTTGAAATTGCCTTTGCTCTGCCGCCCCCACCATCACCCTATCCCAGCCATAATGCCCGCAGATCACTCAAGAACAGAAGTTGTTGACCTCATCAGCCAGGCGAAACGTCCTGCTTCCTCCAGTTCTACTTCCAACACCCGTAATACCAAGAAACGCAAAGAAAAGGAGAACCGCCCCACCGTTACACTTGATGTCATCGAAATATCGTCGGACGAAGATGAAGTGCCAATGCCACCACCGCAGAAGGCTCGGAAGACTCGCCATGATGATGGGCAGGTAGCAGAGTTGCAGAAGATGTTAAAGAAAGTAGAACTGGTACGTGAATATATGATATGCTCGTTAGTGACCATAGTTGGTTCTGAATTGCCTCTACAATAGGAAAAAGAAAAGCTTGAGAAGGAAAATGCTCGTTTGAAGAAGGAGGTCTCTGCTTTTAAGGCGATGGAGCAGGACGATGTGGTTCACTTGGTGCGTCTCGCTCTCAAAACTCTACCGTTCTTTACTGAAAGAGACTTTTTGTCTTCTCTATGCCAGAACGTTGACGACCTTGAGCTGCACACCCTTTGTGATGTGTGCAGTCTAACCATGTGGTCTCCTTATACGCGAGTCTTTTCTTTTGTCTCATCCAGTAACCCAAGTGACATCATGACTATTCCTTCATATGTACTAGTTTAACTGCGTGCGGCCACACCTTCTGCAACGCATGCCTCGACGGGTGGTTTGACAAAGCCCTCAAGCAATGGGTAGTGCAGAACCCTCACTTCGCAAATCATCTCCGACATGCTGCTTTCTACAATTTACCTCTCCCGCAATACTGTTGCCCGAAATGCCGTGCCAAGGTCTCCACGAAGCCTACTCCGAATTTTAGCCTGAAGGGTCTTATAGAGTTGGTAGCGAAGGCTAATGGGGAGAAGAATGAGAACGAGGGCCCAGATGCCACTTTCGTTCAATACTTTGAACCATAGAGTATCGTTTAAGTTTTCACTATTGCATTTGGACATTTTACATTATTGACCTATGAATTCTGTAATCTGCTCGCTCTAGCTGTAACCCCGTATGGATAATGTACCATCTCATCCTCTTCTGTAAAACCTTCATTACAGGCTATGCATTTATCCTGACTCCGGGGATCTACACATTGCATTGCATAATATGTATGTACAATAGTACTTCATCGTATTCCATACTATTCCTCATACCTTACGTGTAAAGCTGAAACCCGGGCACACAAAGAAACCCTCTTCTAAATCAACCTAATCGCTCGGAGTTCTCAAGATTTCGGGCACTGCCAAGGAACGAAAACGAGTCAGAGTTCGGCGCATAGGAATGGGAAAACACGCACTGAAAAATGCATAAAGCGACGACGATGAAAACACCCTCGATGTAACACGACTATTCCATGAGCTCTGCCAACTGTGGAAACAACTCTAGCATTAACGATCAGTTTAGCACCGCCGTGGCACGAATGGCGTTTTATGTGCTGCAATCTAGTTCCGATTCTGCTGCAGCAGTGAATAACGCGGACAGTCACAAAGACTTGAACTGTGTACCAGGCCTAGCAAGGCATGCAATGGCAGCACTGCGGTGCTTCAGTAATGTTGAGGCTGCGACAGAACTGCAAGGTGAAACGACTCGTAATGACAATGATAACCACCCAGCCAGTCCCATACGCAGTTGCAGATGGATAGGTGGCTGACTGGACAGGAACGGTTGAGAATCCATTTTGAGAAGAATAAAAATCAGAACCCAGCTTCAAAACGAATTACAACTGGCCTAGATCATCTTGACGAAAACGAAGCAGCCCCACAGTCCCAGCAACTCCAAGATCTTCTAATTGCCCAAGCATACTGGCGAGTTTGCACTAGACTGAAAAGAGAGAAAAGAATATTCGCAGGTAGGTTTTGGCGGCTCGAACTAATATCGACTATAGCAAAAGGCGGTAAACATAAGAAGCTGGAAATGACTGAGCAGCACTAGGTACGCACCTTAAATTAGAATAGTGGTTTTTTTTTCTGAACACAAAACAATGGTATGTCCACCGAGCCGCGAAGCAGCTCAAACGTGAAAGGTATACGTAGAGAGTCGCTGTAACAAGATACGGTATCTGAATGTTTTGGGGCGACGTTACTCAATGTGTACTTGTGAGAGATGGATTGGGTCAAGATTTGGATGCGAAGATTGAGTGGAAAGTGCCGGCGTTTGGCCAGCGTCAAAACTGGAGAACGGAAGGCCTAGCTTTCTAACATACAAAGTGCACAGAAGAGAAGTTGTGAGTCGACAGTCACAGAAGTACCCGGGGACAGCAACATCTTGAATGAAAGAACCCATACTTAGACTCAGAAAGAGCGGGGGTTGAGCTGACGGTTTATTTATATAACCGACACCTGCAGAAGCCCCTTGTGAACCACGGTTTTGCTCGATCACCTCCCTTTGCAGGACATGTGCGGGAGAGTTCAATTCCCTTCTCTTCCCGGAGCTGAAGACCAGGTATGGCTGTGCCAGCTTATCGTGATTGCCACGCGGTGACACACTGAATTTGAGTCACATCCTTGACCAACTCCTATACACAAATTTCTATGATACGCAAGTGTGGTCATGAACAAATTTGGACGACAGTTGTCGAGGGTCAGCCGGATCTCGACGACAATCGGCAATTTTTGCAGGGGCAACGCATATCACTGGTCAACATCTGGTGCAACTTCTTCTCTTAAACCATCATGTCCGCTACAGTCTCTCCAAACGAGGACAGCTCCTCCACGACCGCTCCGCCCGTCTCCAAGATTTGTGAGTACTATCCTGACTCTCGTATTCTCTGCCTCTCGTCATCGTCGTTTCTCATGTACATGTTGGACTTTGGTGCAGTCAACGCCGAAACCGGTGGTGAAATCGTCTTCAAATCATCGGACAGCGTCTTGTTCTACATACATTCCAAGAACCTCGAGTTCATGTCCGAAGGCTTTCCTCCAGTTGACAATATAATTCCTCCCCGGCCCGAAAACCCAGTAGTGCTCACGGAAGATTCGACCACGCTGGAGTTCTTGTTCCAGTTTACCTATCCTCGTATGCCGCCTGATTTAGACGATCTTGGTTTTGATGGGGTCATGAAGTTGGCGGAAGCTGCTGATAAGTATGGTATACACCAAGCGATGGGGTTTTGTGTACAGGAACTCAGGTATGGATGGTGAAGCTTTTCCTGACACGGCGTCGAAGTCGATTAATGGTTTATACCAGGAGGCGATTTACGCAGAGCAAAACATTCGAAATATTTATACTTGCTTGCCAGCATGGTCATGAGAAGCTCATGTACGAGCTCGCTCCTCTCCTTGTCCATAGGCCTCTTTCGCAATTTGTTCACAAGATCCCTGTAAAACTCTATGTGCCGTGGGTGCGTGTCACTCTATTCAGTTCAACGTTTCAATCGACAGCCTTCGTCTCTGCCCCTGTACTACAGAGCCTATATCACGATCAATTCCGAGAGCAGCCTCTTCCTTTACAACTAGCTGAGAAGCACCTGACGGCGACAAAACAGTTCGGCAACCTGTTGATTCCTGCAGCTTGTATGGGAGCTTGCGTTTACTCTCACCATCATCAATTTTGGGCAAATCAAATTGAAGATTGGCGTAAAAGAACCATAGAAGAATGCTTGTCATGCTGCGCTATTGGCGCCATGATTGATAGTTCATATGCAGCTGCTCCCTCTGAAGTCCGCGGTGGCTGTTGCACGATGTACAAGCAGCTGATGGATGACCTCAAAAAAGAGTTCTCCAAAAGCTCTTCTATCATGGTGGCACCCCGAAGATTTGAAGATTTTGTGACGGAGTATCGAGAAGCACAGGTACGCTTCTTATGTCCTCTCGGCTTATATAGGATGTACTATGACAATTGAACTTTTCCCTCCGTGTCTTTACACTGTCAGGCAAGTAATTAAAGACTCTGCGTCATGTGCCAATAAGCTTCAAGTTTGCCGACATGAATGATATCGATATGTGGATTGAGTCGTAGGTCGATTGGTGATGTGCACAGCAGGGGAGCTCTTCCGTAGTAGGTTTCTCGCGGACTCATTCTGGACTGGTTCGACACCGAAAGAAAGTGACTCGAATTTATTGTTTGGTGGATATTTATTAGTACAAGTACATCGCAGCTGTACAAAGTGTGCGATTACGAGTCCTATTTATAGGACGAGTCTTATTGTGAGGTCAAATGGTCGCACTTATCGCATCCTGGGAAAACATATCTTATTTTGTTAACACGGCAGACTCGGCACCAAATACCTTCTCCGCAAATTCTCCGTCGAGTGACCAGAGCCTAGGATCTCTTCAGAGTCGATCGTTCAATTGATTTTGTGCAAGAGGATGAGGACTCGTACCTGCCGCTGTATACAGCGGCCTGCACTAGCATATTACTTTGAAGCAGAGCACTAATCGTCTGTCCACTCTCATCAATAATCCATGTCTTCAGCGGCTTGTTTTGCATTTTGGTTTCGTTACATGAGTAAGATGAGTAAGGAGTCGGTCACCAGCGTTGGTTGCGAGGAGCTGGCGGAGGGTTTTGATTTGTGTTTGCGGTGGTGGCTATCCTCGCCTACCTGGGCTACAGACAAGGAAAAGAAGATATTGAGATTGAAGGCTTGGAGCAGTGAGTCGACAACTACCGTTCCTCTTCCTTCGATAAATTGGAGTAATACTGAGTGAAAGTGTGGATAATATAAATCTCTGATCAAATAATCGAACCGGATTGGCCCCGATGCACCACTTGTGTTTGAACGTGAGCACCTGCTGTATTGCCTTTGCTTGGCCGCTACATCTGATTGATTCTTATACACAGCCATCCATGGTGCTTCTGCGGCTTCCACTCTCGCTGCATACCTCAAGGCACTTGACGAATCTCTGAACGCATATGAACGTAAAGTTAGAAAGGTTGTCTCAAGACGCTTGCCGCCGTAGTCACCTGCGTAGAGCTTTCAGACTTTGACTTCTCTGTTTTCGAGATGCCCGAGTCCCACTTTGCTCAGAAAGCATATCAACATATATAGTAGGTCTCAAACCACAATCTTTCAATGATACAACAGCTCATTTCGTACACGTTATTTGCTTCGATTTATGGATTTCCCGTGACTTTTTGGCAAATCCAGTTGCTCCTGGTTATCGTGCTGTAATTCCTGTTCCAGTCATCAAGGATGACCTGGTTGAGGAGGATGGCGTTGACAAGGAGACCACCAGCGATGAATCAGTAGTCCCGTCTCAGCTCCTTTCCGGCCTACTCGGAAACGCCTATGGTGGGTCCCTTTACGCAGGGCTCGCTTCTCTTTTAACCAACATCCCTTCTTACGAACTGTTCGATAAGAGGATTTCAATGTTCCAATATGACGGCTCCGGCTCTGGCTTTGACACGTTCTTCGCCATCAGAGTCAGAGGCGACACGTCTTGCATCAAGAAGAGATTGGATTTGAAGAACAGGTTGGCGAAGATGAATGTGGTGATGCCGATGCCTTTGTCTAGAATTGGAGGTGCCTGAGCTACAGTTGGTCAGAGAGCGTGCCATGGACGTTAACGAGTTCTAATCTTTCACGGGCATTGACAAGAATTTCTATCAACCCGTTTGAGACAGACCCGTGAGTTGATTCAGGGATTTGTAGTATGGTCGTGAATTCTTCAAATTCGGGGTAAGAGCTCGAGGGTACAGTGATATCTCCAAGAAATATATAAAATGATTTATTCCTACTCTCCAAATCTCATATCGCCTTGAAAACAGGAAATTCGCTAATCCTCAGCTTCGTTGACTAATCAAATGAAAAGACCGAATTCGTGATTAGCAAGGCAGGTCCACCAGAACCTAGACGAAAATACTCACCCCAAAGGGTGTCAACCTAATCGTCTTCTGCGCCCCAGTACACGCAGGATTCTCCGGAGGAGCCGAAGCAAACGTATTACCCGCAACACTCCACTCAATCGGGCATGCAGTGACCTCTATCGACAACGGCGGCAAATTCGAGTCAAACACCGGCGAAGGCAAGGTTCCAGACGAAGGAGGGTCATTGACAAATTGAACTGTGGAAGGGTCGATAGCATATTGCCAAGACACAATGGCTTCGAACTGGAGATCGACTGCGCGGGGTTCTTGAGCGTTTTGAGCAATGACTGTAGAATTTCTTGGGACTGACAGTGGGAGGTAAGAGTCAGGGCATGTGAAGATGAAAAGAAGATCATACGCACTATCAAATGCATAATGCAAAGGACCTCGATGTAACGCAACAGACCCATGTGGTCTGCTTTCTGGAATGAAAGCACAAGTCATCACTACCGGGGACAAATCACGCCAAAAGCCGCACTCACCAGTCGTAATCTCCGCTGGCAATTCCAACACAAACTTCGTCGTCCCAGCACTAATCTGAACAGCTTGTAGTCCCTTAGGATCCGGACTCAGCGCTTGAGCTTCACCTCCATTCATCGAGATAGTCCCGTCCTTGACCCAACTGGGAATGCGAACAAAATACGTGAAGTCTTGAGTTGCAGTGATAGTCGTGGTGAGGGTGTCGCTGAATGGATAGATCGTGTCAACGGTAACAAAGACATCGTTATCTGCCCGGAGTACCAAGTTATGAGAAGGGTTTCCAATACGGAGCAAGATTTTGCCAACGTACCATTTGCCAGACTCGCCGAAGTTGTGAAGGGTCCCAGATAGGCTTGCACCAACGAATTTTGATCTGGTGTCGTCAGGAATGCGTTCGAAATGAACTTGGGCCAGCCTTGAGGATGATTGACAGTGCAGCAACTGATGGAGGGAAGGATTAGCATTGATAAAGCATGGAGGTAGAAGTAGGAGCTCACGGATAATTCGGTTCCGTTCCAAAGACATTAGAGTAGGGTCTGAAAACAATAATCAGCCGTTTTGGCTCAAGACTGCCAGCTTCATAAAAACACGAACCCGTCGTTTGGGAATGGATTCCTACAGATACGACAAGCATCACTTAGTCTACAGAACCACAAAGCATACAGAGAGAACGAAACATACGGATCCATATTCTGTGCCGCAATCTGATTCTGCTGCTGCAGGTACTGACGAGACCAAAAATCTAATTGACAGTCAATGTATCACTCTTCAGCTTCAACAATAAGGAGTACTACCTCCAGTCAAAGTCGCAGGCAAAGCATTATAAGCGATTCGTTCAACCTGCAGGAATCATGATGAGATGTACAAGTAAAGGCATCCCATAAATTTAATGCAAAACGCACCCTGTCGAGATACTTGGGATCGCCAATGACTTGGTATAGATAGGATCCACTGGAATGTCAAAGAAAGCTCATGAGTTGCAATCCACTAATGCTCGACAACTAATAAACCCTCACGAGAACATCGTTTCCTGTCAACGCACAAACACCACTTCAACGTGAGCTCGGAATTTCAGAGGGCTGGTGAGACATCACGTACCACAACCTCACACAATTCCGTTCTACGAGACGAAACAAGTGAGTATGCAATGCATACACTTTCCGGGCATTCCCTCGACGTACCCTCTAGCAGCTTCGAGACCAGCCAAATATTCATCAGCAGCAAAAATACCAGACGGACGTCCGTGATACTGGAAGACTAAATCCCAGCCTTCGCTAGCCCGGTCCAAATCTGTATGATCGATTAACGATAGCTCGTTAGTCTACCTCAAGGACATGGATATTGCAAAGACACTGGCCAGACTGATTATGTGTGAAGCGGTACGTCGCAGGTAAAGCTTTGAAAGCTTCTGCAACGTTGACACCGTGCCACTAGAGAACGAAATCCATTGAGCTAAAACCGAACACCTTCATGTAAAAACAAGACTTTACAGCACGGATGTAGCCCAAGGGAGGGTTATCATCGGGACCTCCAGCTGTGGTTGTACTGGAGTTGAGTCTCTTCATAATCGGAGAAGATAGGCATGATGGACTGACTGGGGGTCTTGATGAAAACCTGTATATATACAATGGTGAGTTCAGAGCAGAGGCGAATAACGACATGAAAAATAGACGAACCTCTGGGCTAAACATCACCTCCCAAGGTAGACCGGTAGACCTTAACATATGCATGGTGTCCATTAAGAGGTCCTCGTTTCCATTTGGATGAAAATCGTACAACCTATTCCATCACGATGGCCCATCGTGAGCAAAGATTTCGCAACGACAAGAATGAACAACTTCACGTACCACTGCAAGGTGATAACAAAATCGTGCCAACGAGCTTGACCCCATTCTTCCACACCCTGAGCGTTGTTGTGTAACATTGTATTAGCCAGCTGAACGAATTTGTACAAGGCCGTGACGACTCTGTCCGTCAAGTCGGGAGTGGCTTCGACCATTTGGATGGCACCGAACATGAATGGGTATCTGAAGCAAAACGGCGCTCAGATCCGTGTCACGCAGGAGAAGAAGTTTACGCACCTGCCCCATAGAAATCGCTCTTTGTCTGTCCCGACTTCTGGCCCAAACCATCCAGTAGAGTCTTGATGGGAAAGAACGTAGTCCAGGAATTCCGAGATCTTCTGTTTGAGCTCCGTACTGTTTGCGAGGATCGCATTGGGCACTATGCCATTCTGCGAGCAAGAAATGTCGGCAATTGCGTTTCGACAGTTCGAGGACCACGTACAAACCAATAGCTCCCGGCTGAAGTGGACAGCAAATGTCAGGAGCTGATGAAGAACGACCAAGCCAGAGTACGCACCCTCCTCCAAATTGGAATACAACGCGTCTCCGCCGAGCCAGTCCGTCTCTGAGATGCTGTTGTAAGAGTCAGAGATCTGAAAACGTTGAAAGTAGGCAGACGGTCGTACTAGTGGTAAAACTCATGTTCGTGGCCGGCCAGGCCATTTGTTTGAAGCATAAGTTGATCGAAAAGCCATCCAGACGGCCTGACTTGCCCAAGAGGTAGAGTCAAGAACTGTTTAGGAGCGACTGCAGAGATGCGGTCAAGCAGGTTTCCGCTTAAATAAGATTGGAAACGAAAAACGTACGTCCAGTCTGACTGTAGACTCCAGCACCATAAAGAAGACTTGCAAACACAACTCTCGCCTGGAACTTCATGTTGAGATCCCGCTCGTCTGACGAGACTCTCAATTTATAGCCTGGAGATGCAGTATGTCTTGTGATTACTTTCACTGCGAAATTTTTGCCTCAATGGACGAAGAATAGAAGAGAAATACAACGCACCACCTCCTTTTACTGATTCTGCAGGGTGCAAGGAACGACGGTGCACATGCTATGGACCGGGAAACCATTGAGAAAATGCGTCATAGATCGTTTTTGAATCGTTCCGACGGCCTTGAAACATCATTCATCAAACGCCAGAGAGGTCACAAGCTGGGAGATTTGTTATTGAGAAAAGGACTTCAGTGTCAGATTACGCACCTGTCCTCTTCTAAGCCGTCAACAATGGAGACATTTTCTTTGCATGATGGATATCATAGGCCAGGGCTAAATGAAGGAGAAAGTCTGGAGGAAGGTGGAGCCCGGGAGGTGGAAGAATCTGGTTCACGCGGAAACCTAACTTCCTTGTTGATCTTCAAGAGCTCCCCTTCAAGATGGCTAAGAACTCTGAACTGCAAGGCTCTGAACAGCTTCTTCATCTTCAAAGAGAAAAAAAGAAACGCAAAAACTCAAGCTTTCGCTATGTTCGGAAAGTCTGCCAGCACAGGTGTCATGATCGACCATCCTTGACTAGTGCTCTCGGCTGACTATTGGTTGTCTGTCTTTGTGCGTGTTCAGGACCGACATACCCACCGGATGTCGCATCCATGGAACCATGAAAAGACCTAATTTTTTATACGATGCCGGCTGGATCAAAGGAATCATCTTAGCCTCTTCTTCCTTCACCATGCCTATCGTACACCCCGGTAATCTTGTCTCGTCCAGAATCGATTACCTCGTCGTTGGAGGAGGTACTACTGGTTTTGTCGTAGCAACCAGGTCAGTTTCGGTTTCGTGGTCGCGTGTTTGTTCCTCCGACAAGCTGCGACAGACTTTCCTTCCAGATTGAGCGACAGACCCGGAGCGCATAATGCATCGCCAGCAAATAGTTTCGGCCCTCCCCAGCTTCCAAATTTTACCGATATCAGAATAGATAAATACAAAGATAGAACGAGCATGCAAAGCAATGACATTTACACATTTCCAGATCACCCTTCACTTGAAACTCGAGATCCCCATTTCAAACCGGCAACGTCTTCAGTCCATGATCATCCTCGTCGTGGCTTGCTCCATTAAATGGTCCATGTTTGATCGGAACTTCGGTCGTCGTGTGCGTAGTAGTCGTCACAGAAATATCCAATATTCTCGGATTCCTATTCGACGCTACATTGGCGAGGTGATACGTAGCAGAGGGTTGGGAACTTTGCTGCTGCTGCAATACTGATTTGGTTGGGGTCCATGATAATGTTTCGTCTGTCGTAGTGGAACTGACATTATGTCCATTCCAGATACGAATCCTCGCGTTGAGAAGCTAAGAAAACAGTTGGAAAACAGGCTCGACAAGAAATTTTCAACTATTGTGGCGGAAAATGACGTACCACGAGGAGACTGTTGCTGTAGAATTTTGACAAACAGGTAGCAGGAATTAAATGATAGTTGTCATGCTTGAAAACGAGGAAGAAGGTCAGATCCAAGATAGCGAACGTGGACGATATGAGTCCAGTCTCAACGGTCAGTCGGATGAATTTGACCAGGATAGCGTTCGTAGCGCGGAAGCCGTTTCGAGATGTTGTTAAGCAGTAAAACATGGCCGTTGTGATAAGAACATCGCAGGCGGCGGTCCCTTTTTTTGAGAGAGGAGTTTCGGTATTTGATTTGGTTGTCACGGTGAAAAAAGGACACATACCTCCTAGCCAGATCTAGACGAGTCGGTAAGATGAGTGGATAAGGTTAAGTGCCGCGTACCGTATTAGAAATTAACTTACAATGGTCGGTGCTTGGTTCTCCTCCTGAAGATGCGACCATTCCCCAATTTCAGCAGCATTAATCCCTGCCCATAAGCCGCCCACCAATTGGGTTAGGGACATCTGTAGATTAGGCGAGTCATTCATCAGCTAGCGAGAAAAAGCGTGCTCGTAAACTCAGAGTGGACTCACAATGCAAATGATAGTGGGGACATATCTCGAACGACTGATGATCCAGATGCGCCACGCAAAGAAGAATTGGATCATGCTGCTCACTAGATTGGAGTAGTCGATCTCTAGGAAGGCAGTGGCGAAAAAGCGAAGAACTTACAAAGACTGGTCATGACCGGAATGCTGAACCAAAGGAGTCCAACTTGATTGAAGGCGATGGTATTTCCCCAACCCGAGCCAAAGTAGATGAAACCATCCTTTGTAGAAAGGACCGTCTGCAGAAGCTCAAGAATGTATACTGCGGCGACGATCCCTTTGGGGATCCAGCGGTCATTTGGAAAAGCGAGGTAGTACACATCTGGGAACTTTGAGGAATTTGAAACACTAGTCTTTCAGAACGGGATACCAACATGTTTGAACGCTGAGGGCACCGAACAGCCCCCAGTTAAATATTTCCCCCAGAAACTATGTCCCTTGAAGGTCAGTTCAAAGACATTATGAGCGAAGGAACGGTCTCACAATGGGACCTGTCCTACAAAGAGACCAAGAGCTTTAGTACTAGTAGATTCGTTTGGATAGCGGAAACTGGAGTCACAATTTGGCAATGTGGGGAGGAATGGGTGGTTGACCAGACATTCTGTACTGGGATTGTGGTCCTGAATCCAAGAGGATTTATATAATTTAAGGACATAGCTATGAATCTTGTTGGACATGTATGGAACCGGCGTTGATCTGGTGGTACTTACCCGTGCAGACCGAGAGTTGACCAAGAGGCTGGCATTCGAGTTGATAGTATCAAAGGACCCTCGAACTTGATTATGATTTACAGATAGCGTAAGTATTCGGAACGATACAAAGGGAGGATACGCCTCCAAATGTTACGGTGTCTCTCGTTGGCATGGTCAATCATCGAATATTCCTATCCAGTACTAGTCGGAGATCGGTAACAGAGGACTGGTGAGAAGAAGTTGTTTGGATTCGAAACGAAGAGTCTAAGATCCCAGCTATAGGGGGCTGAGGTGCCATAGAGACTGGGCCGCGAATGTCGAGCTGCGGATCAACAAGTTATGTATCTGCAAATTACTCAGACACACTAGAGCACTGTACCTTGAATGATATTCCTCAGCTGGAACTTTTGCGTGTCTCCACGCGAGAAGTTGGCGAGAAGGAGATCTAGTGACCTTCCGCCGACGATCGTCACGATTCTGAAAATTTGATATCACTACTAGTACTTGGGTAAAAGAAAAAGACTCACGTATAAGAGTATGCAACTCGAATACCGATCACTATACATTTCTGGGGTAGACTGCCTCGATGCCTTGGCCGTAGGTCCAGCCTACCCGTCGTTAAAAAAAAAAAAGTCGCGAGTCACGACGGCGTCGAGTAACAGTCTCGAGTTCTGGGAGACGTGACTTTCCCAGCACATGTCTATTCATGTGCGCGTTTTGAAATTGCCTTTTCTCTTGAACCACATCCTCCATCACCTATTCCAGCCATAATACCCACAGATTGCCCAAAGAAAGAAGGTCGGAAGGGGATGGAGGAGAAAGAACTTGCCTCAGGGAAGGATCTCGAACTCTGTGACGTACACACAGTGCCAGGTTATGGAGGCAGTGGGAGGCGTTTGGACAGGAATATCCGTATATCCTATCCGAAGTCCTTGGGTTCATCATCGATGGCTTCTCCATGCGTCAAACAACTCGTCCGTGACCTCCTGTGAGGTCTTCCCAATATTCATCGTTCAGCATTAAAGCTGTTTTGTCAAGCGGCCGGTATGCGCGCGCGGAGGCCGCGGGTGGATGTAAGGACTTCCCGGTAGGGAAAAGCACGGGTATGTGGGTTTTTGGCGGGTTAGGAGGTACGCGTACGGGTTTGGCGGGTACGGAACCTGCGACCCCTTGACGGGGTAATACACACGCCAGAGCATGCTGTATGTGGCCTATAATTGTAGTTAGTTAATCGTCAATCAGCAGACTGACATGAAATTGTCCCTCTACAGCTCTTTTTCTCTGTCTAAAATGCTTCTTTGTGTACGAATCCCCCGGGTTCTGTCTGTGAGCCGCTTCCCCCGTCGAAACCCTTGACCCGTCATCGATCATCACGGGGACGGGTCAGAAATTTTTACCCGCGGGATACCCGTACTGTTCCCTATAATTCCCGGTTTTGGTGAATGCACCGGACTTCTTGATGAACTCCGTGAGGGCCTCGAACTCGTCCTGAGTGCCTGATAGCTCATCTATGTCAAGCGGAGGCCTCGCGGTGTGTTTCGTATAGTGGGGAATTGTCGCGACCTTCTCTTCGTGCAGCCTTCTGTTCTGCCTACCTGCGACGAACAGGTCAAGATGTTATACGAAAGGCTGGAAGGTAAGTCCTTATATGCACTATGATAGGCATGTCTGAGGCTTGGAGTTATGCTGTAGGTCTCTTTAGTCCAGGTGATCCGACCTGACCTACCTACCGTTCCCGTCGTGGCTACTGCACCGCAAGCAAGTCAAGGGTTATCCAGGAAGTCTACTCTAATACATACCGTACGTGTTAAAACAGGAGTATCCGTGACGTTTCCTTTGGGACAAGTCCACTTCGCTTCCAGCTTTGCCATTCCATTTCAACATGGAATCCTTACTTGTTGGTCCTTGGAAAACCGTTGCCCTCGTTGTTTTAGTGGCCCTAGCTATCCGCATCTCCTTCAAGCCGAAGCGTAATCTCCCTCCTGGACCCAAAGGGCTTCCTGTTCTGGGAAATGTCTTTCAGCTACCAAAGACCCAGCAGTTCCACCGTTTGACGGAATGGAAGGAGGAATTCGGTATGACTTTCAAATTGCAAAGTAATCCAACATTCATCATCCACGTAGGTCCCGTATTCTCGCTCAATCTTGCTGGACAAACAATGGTGGTTCTGAATTCGCATAAAGTGGCTGGGGATTTGTTAGGTGCGTTCGGTTCATACTCCTCTTTGGATTGATATTCATGAATTGGCTATAGACCGCCGCTCTACAATATACAGTGATCGCCCTCGGTCAGGCCTTATTGGTGTCTTATCTTATGATGGCTCGGGATCTCATTTACAGTCTATTTACAGGTTCATAATGGTTGGAGAAATCCTCAGTAGATATTTGGCAATCCCTTTCTGTGGATACGGGGATTTGTGAGGCGCAAAGTTTCTGCTTGTCGGATTGGCCTTACTAACATCGAGTGCTACAGATGGCGAAAAATGAGGAAAGCAGCGCACGAAGGGCTCAATATTCGTGCTTCAGAAGTCTATCAGCCTCTACAAGAGAAGGAAGCCGCGATTCTGGTCGATAACATGCTCAAGGATCCCAATTCATGGGATGATCAATTGCAGAGGTTTTTTTAATGTGTCACCCCACCCAAGTATTTGCTGATATTGGTTTCAGATCAGCGGCATCCACGGTTTTAACGGCTGTTTATGGTATGGAATCCATTAAGTCCAAAGACGATCCGTTAGTTGCGCAAATCAATGTATGTGAGGTTTATTACAAGGTCCTCTACGGCGTTGTCTTTATGAGGGTACTGATGTAGTGTCTGACCAGGATTTCGGGCAACGAGTTACCCGTGCGGCTCTGCCAGGTGCATACCTCGTCGAAATCTTCCCAGTCATGAGATATTTGCCTGAGGCTTTGGCGCCTTGGAAGAAGGAAGGGAATGAATGGTTCCGAAAGGATACTGCCATGTTTAAAGCCTTGCTGGATGAAGCTCATAACAAGGTTCGTGGATGCTGGTTGGTTGTTGACTCGTTTCCGTACTGACTATTCTGAACAGAATGCTGGACAAGTGAAACCGAGCTTCGTCGCTACTCTTATTGAGCGAAAGTCAGGCCAGCTCAGTACGACGGAGGCTGCCTGGTTGGCAGGTCAACTGTTGTATGTATTTCACTGCTAGTGAAAACTGCCCCACTGATCTCAATCTCTTGTGTGTAGTGCAGCTGGGTTTGAAACCGTCAGTCATCATCTCTCCACATTCCATTGTATTTATCCTTGTTCTGAAGCTGACAGTCATTCCAGACCGCAGGTGCACTCACTGTTTTCATCCTTGCTATGCGATTATATCCCAACGTCATGAAAAGAGCTCAAGCAGAAATTGATGCCGTAGTGGGACGAGACAGGCTCCCAACTTTTGAAGATAGGGATCATCTTCCATATATTCGGGCCATTGTCAAGGAGGTGCTGAGATGGAGACCTGGTGTACCCTTGGGAGTGCCCAGGAGAGCGATGAAGGTACGTATATTGCATTTGGCATTTGTAGGAATATCTATACGAAAAGATCCTAGGATGATTTTTATGAAGGGTACTTCATTCCTGAAGGTAGCTTGGTCATGGCAAACATCTGGGCAATGAATCACGACCCGGCTATGTTCCCTGATCATGATGAATTCCGTCCTGAGAGATTCCTGGATGAGACAGGCACCGTCGATGTCGTTCCAGCAGATACCCGTAATCAAGGACATTTTTCTTTTGGATTTGGCCGACGGTAAGTACAGTGTCTGTAGCTTAGATGTCTTACTTGCTCATTTCTAACATCAGAATTTGCGTTGGGCTCAATCTGGCTAACCAAGCGTTATTTATCGATATCGCGTCGTTACTTTGGGCTGCGAATATTGAACCTGCATATGATGAAACAGGAGCCGAAATTATCCCTTCACGTACAGAATTCGTGGACAAGGGGGTAGTGGTGTAAGTCGTCACTCTTTACTCCAATTCCTAGATTGCTAACATGCAGGGTGCACAGTCGTCCTGTCTCGTTCAAATGCAACATTGTACCTCGATCAGAGGATGTGACTGCCGTGCTTGAGGTGGCGAAGACGAAAGTATGGTGATGATTCAGTTCGGCTCGTTGACAGTTTACCACTATTGTGAGCGGAGTACTTCTCTCCTATAGGCAGCAGGAGGAGGAGGAGGAGTAACCTGGCAGAGTTTTGTTGAAATATATATTTTCTTAGAGTATTTTACTACTAGTTTATTATTTATCTTACCCTTAATCAGTGCTCCTTCTACAATAGTGTTCTTTGGCCACCTCATATAAGCGTTCAGGGTCACTGCTCAGTTCCTTACTCTTCTACGATCTGCTCAGTGAAATGCTCTTGTTCTATCGATTTATAGGTCCGAGGCAAATATACCCGAAGTCCGAGGTATGCCTCGATGCTCTCTTCAAGTTCTCTTGCCCCGACGCGGCTCTTCAAAGTTCATAAGGATGATCAAAATCATTGAAAATGAAATCTGAAAATTTGTTATCATCATCTTTCCTTTCGCCACCTCGCCCATAAGTTCTACATATTTATTTGCATGTACTTACAGGATCTACGGCGTCTTTGGAAAAGGGCTCGACCCGTCAATATCGATACTATTGGTACCCGAATGAACGGCTCGCATTTTGCAAGAAGCTCGGATTCCAAAAAAACTCCCTGACGCGCACATGAAGTGCTCGTCTTTCCTCTCCTGGACACTCCCATCTCACAAGCGTTATCGCAGGCGCTCCGCGCAGATTCAAAGGTTGGGGATAGAGATATAACCAAGTGGCTTACGTTCTGGAAGAGCGAGCAATTCCTCTGAAATCGAGATAGGTAAGCACAGATGCATTATTCCAGTACTGTAGTCTGTATCAGATGGACCATTGGAACGAACGAGGATTACTCGAAATGACAGCTTCTAATGAGATCCGAAGCTCGTTCCGCCAGGATATAAGCCACTGCTTGTGGGTGATTCTCAGGTATCTGGGGCTTAGTAGGCGAGTGTCAGATTAGAGACCAGAGAAATGCAAGGTTCATACGCACGTAGACCGAAGCATCAACGATCCGCAAACCATTGACTCCTTTGACTCTCAAAGATGAGTCCACGACCCCATCAGTGCCATCACCTGGTCCCATTCGTGCAGTGCCAACACTATGATTGACTGTAATCGAGTTATTCCTAGCATAGATTGCTCGTTCCTCGTCATTCGAGAACTCCACAAACGGTCGAACGATATATCCCTCCCATGCTGACTCAGATACGAAAGTATCAACATCTTTCATGGCTTGAACCATTGTTTGTATGTCGAATTCAGTACTATAAAGCCGAGGGTCAATGACAGGGCTATCGAACGGATTCGTCGAATTGAGTGTGAGGGTACCACCTATGAAAACATCAGAGAAGTTGTCACTAATGAAAGAGAAGAGGTTCATACGAGATGTTGGTGATACAACAGCAGTTATGACTGTCATGAAACTTCCGTTCGAGGGCAGAGACGTAGGACCCAAAGGCTCGAATCCATTCTATTCACGGGAAGTGAGTTTTAGGTGTATTCCGCTACAGACCGAACAACGCACACAAAAGATCATCTCGATATTAGCGCTCTTTGGACCACTCGAAGGGTCGAATTTGGGAAAGAGGTCCGCTGGGTTTTTCAGGAAGGCAGCTGTATTTCCTGCTGCTGGATCTACCATTAACCCAGTTCTGTTAGCCTCCCACTGCCCCAGCAGATCCTCAGCAATGCTCCCATTGCGTAAGACACGTTCAAAGGAAGTATTGGAATTCACGACGAAGTAGTTGGCTAGGAGTGGATGATCAACCAAATGCTTGCCGACATCGGGAGAATCTACGACCACAGGTATGTGGCGCTTTTCGAGTTCCTCTTTGGGACCGACACCGGATAGCATCAAAAGTTGAGCTGTTCCAAATACACCTGCACTTAAAATGATTTCTCGAGAGGCAGTCACTTCAATCCGAGGACCTGTGTAACAACAAGTATCAATCCTCGTGCAAACTCATTCAAGGACGAAAATACCCGTAGCAGAGTGCGCAATTTCCACTGTATCAATGGTGGGTATGTCATTTTGAGCAGGATAGGACGCTCGAACTTTTGTAACCCTTGAGTGTATGACAACATCTAGATTAGGGCGATGTAGGATGGGCACAAGATACGCAGTAGCTGCACTGCTTCTCGCTCCATGTCCAATCGAGTTTTGAACGAAGCCTAAAATTGTTAGTCAAGGCATGCTCACTGGAATGGTCAAACGCACTTGTCCCGATCATATCTCCGGCGTTGGGATCTTCGTTGTATTTGAACCGTCCTCCGATCGACCTCGCTGTGCCTGATACGATAGGGTCGAGCTCCGTCGCAAATCCAGACAAACTTGTCAAAACGGGCCCATTGCCATGTGCCGAAGGAATGACCTCTCCCGTTGTGTTATGACCGTCAGATGGGGGAGTGAGACGAGATACCTGTTAGATGTCCACCCACATTAGAAAAGATGATTTCGACTTTATCCAATGTGCTTGCCTTCCGATAATATTTAGCTACAGAGTCCCAAGACCAGCCAGAGTCATTGCTAAGTCGCGCAAAATTGTCCCATACATCATCGGACCCTCTATTCCACGTCATGAAGTCTAAGCGCAGACGCCTCAGTCGACAGCTCGATGCTCCGTAAGTTCATTCAACATACTGATGCTGCTGCTGCCACCTAGCACAAATCCTCTCGGAAGAGGTATCGTTCTGTTGAACATTTCGGTTTGAGGGATCGATGTAAAATTCCAGTCAACAAGGCTATTGAATGCGCCAGGGCCAAGAAATGGTACTATGATGTCCTGTATGTTCGCGTTGCTGCATCCTGAGGTTAAAGTCCAGTTGAATGCTTGTAATCGAATGTTGCTCACTCAACACCGGCTTCTACGACAAGAACTTTATGCCTTCCGTCTTCCGAGAGCCGATTTGCCAGAACACTACCAGCTGTACCGCCTATTCAGTGCTTCTTGGTTAGATCTTGAAAGAGCTCCTGAGCAAGCGGGCTCACCACCAATGACTACGAAATCATATTTCAGATCATCCAGTTCACTTATCGATGTCAATAACCTGGAGAACGCTGGAAGAGCCAGAAGAAATGTCGATGCACAGAGAAGACGCATTGGACGACATAACAAACGACCAAACCTGTTTTAAATAGCTCAGGATCCTTCCCAGGCTTGCCACATGAGAAGCATTGAAATCTTGAGATGAGGAGGAACCCTTGGAGTACCAGTGTTTATTAGTAGAGATGCTAATGTCACTACATATCGTCAGATTTTAATGTGGGCAATGGTGGACACAGGGCTAGCATTACGAGTAAGTGGGCAGGCAACGAGGACGTGCAACATGACTGTTGTCAAGCTCCGGCTCGCTGCCGACGAGGGGTAAAGTATTGAGCCCTATGGTATAGGGGCTAAGCCTTCTTCAACAGAGTCGTAATGACCCAGGACCTGATTATCTTTGGCAAATCTTTGGGGTAATTGGGTCTGAAGTTTGATTGTTGGTACCTAGCGAAGCCAGACGTTTCTAGAGTAGAGGGATATGCTTGACCTGCCCTGGCAGAAAGTAGGCCCCACGTAGTTAACGTAGTCCCATAACAAGTGGGCTTTGACAAGCTTCGAAGTTCACGGCCCGTGCACTTGCGAAGACGATAAAATATGATGAAAGTGATTGTGAAAACTTCAGCCTGCAATATTGAAATGCCCTAATATTTGGACGCCCACTCTTTTGTATAGGACAAGACAAAAATCTGGATGTTGATCACCAGGTGCCTGCGTTTTCCCTGCCATCCGAAGTTGCTGGTACTTGATGAGATTTCGATTTCTCCGACCTGCCCGACGGCTCTGTTTCTGTATATACAGTAGCACCTACAAAATTCCACATTACTATTAGACATCAGAAATATACTCCTGAAGGGTACCTATATATTTGTTGTCAATAGGATTTAAGCTGAATCGAGTGGTGATATGGCGACACACGTCCTCGCGGGCTTTTGAGCCGTAGTTGTGGTCCGCAGCTTTGCAGCAATGTCTAGTTGATGTTGCGAGATGAACCTAGCATCGTGTTAGGAGGATGGTTTGAAAATAACACCGGACAAGCGCGTCGAAGAAGTCAGAAGGACTATTTGAAAACATGACAATGGTCATTTGATTGATGAAGACAACAGCTATACAAGAAAGAATCAATAGTGGGTTGCAAAGACAGCTTCGGATGATATAGGATTAACGCTCGTCATGTGTGGCAAGAGTAGCATCAGTATCTGCGAGGAAACGGTTAAGTGTGGTTACAGTACGGCTCCAACACGACACGTATCTCCTAACGCTCATCTAGAAGCAGAACGGCGTTCAAATCCTTGTCAAGCAGGGGAAAGGAAGCTGCCCCATAAAAATCGGTCTTTGTCTGTCTCGACTTCTGGCCCAAATCTTCCAGCAGTCTTAGTGTGAAAGGACGTAGTCCAGAGTGAGCTCGGTAATGTTGGAGGGAATCGGATTCGGCCCTATGCCTGCGAAAAGAAAATGGTTGGCTGTTGCGTTTTGACAAGAGTCTGAACACGACGAACAAACGTCAGGAGCTGATAAACGACCGGGCAGAGTGCGCACCGGTCGCACTAGTGGTAAAACTCATGTTCGTGGCTCGCTAGACTATCTGTTTGAAGCATGACTTGATCAAAAAGCCATGATCAAAAAGCCATCCAAATGACTTGACTGGCCCAGGATAGAGTCAAGAACTGTGTAGGATAGCGACTGCAGAGATGCGGTTAATCAGATTTTTGCCTAACATTGAACGCGATCAACGTACGCCGAGTCAGAATATAGACCCTAGCACCATGAGGAAGACTTGCAAACACAACTCTCGCCTGGAACTTCATGTTGGGATCCCGCTCGTCTGACGAGAAGGCTGAGATGCAGTATGTCTTGTGATTGCTTGAACTGCGAAAAACTTGTGTCGATGAACGAAGAATAGAAGAGATACGATACAACACACACTTGTATCTCTGAAGATGAAAATTGTTCGGAGTGCTTGGCCATCTTGAAGATAAAGTCGACGAAGACGGTTCCGCGCTAGATCACTAGCTAGCTTACATAATAGGAGTTTCGCAAACCTGCGCGTATTTCGATTCTTTTCCCATTTTCCTCCATCATCTTAACAGTCCACCATTATTAACGAACTCAGAGAAGGTACGTAATCTCACGCTGAACCTCTGCTTCCTTCAATAACAAATCTCCTATCTTGTGGCCATTAAGTATCTGTTTGATGAATGATTTTTACTTTAAAGCCATCGGAACGACCTATACGCGTCTTCTCAATGGTTCAACCTCATAACATGTGCACCGGCGCTCCTTGGATCGGGTTGAATAAGTAAAAGGAGAAAGAAACACAAAAACCCCGTCTTTCTCTCCGTTCGGAAAGTCTGGCAGGCGTTGACTCTCGGCTAAAAACGTGTCGGTGTTGTCTTTTGTGCGTGTTCAGGACCGAAATATCCAATACTGTTGGGTTTTTCATAGTATCAACGTAATCTTCGGGATCTGTGGAACCATGAAGAGACTGGATAAAAGGAATCATCCCAGCGTCTTTTCCCTTCAAAATGCCTATCGTACACCCCAGCAATCTTGTCGCGTCCAAAATCAATTATCTCGTCGTTGGAGGAGGTACTGCTGGTCTTGTAGTAGCAACCAGGTCAGTTTCCGTTTCATGATCGACTGTTTGCTCTCTAACGGGCTACGGTGAATTTCTTTTCAGATTGAGTGAAAATCCAGATGTAACGGTTGCTGTGATTGAAGCTGGTGTCAGTCATGCAGGAGATCCTAGCGTCGACATTCCAGGTGCAACTTGAGCCAAATTGACGAAATTTTCTCTAACCTACTTACAGGCTTCATGATCAGAAATGCTTGTAATCCAAAGTACGACTGGACATTCTTCACCGAACCCCAACGATACGCTTTGAACCGCAAGATCCAGAGCTCTCGTGGTAAGGGTCTGGGAGGCTCTTCGGGACTCAACAATCTTGCCTTCGTTCGTCCAATTAGCGAAGAACTCGATAACTTTGAGAAGCTCGGAAATCCAGGATGGAACTGGGATAATTTGCTAGGGTACATGAAAAGGGTCAGTTTTTTATCTCAGTTTCTACGCTAAGCTTCTTGCGCACTGATTACCATGGATAGAGTGAACACCTCTGCATTCCATCGTTCTCTGACCAAAAGAAGAAGACTTGGGCGGTCGATCCAGACCCAGCTTTTCATGGAACTGACGGTGTGTATGACGCCGCCAATGCCTATTGGAGTCTACTAAAACACCAGTTACAAGGGCCAATTGCGGTATCGTTTCCTCCATATATATCACCTATCCACAACAAGATTCTAGACAGTCTGGAGACCTTGGGCCTACCTCGTACCGGTGAGGCGGTGGGTACACACGACTCTCCGATGACAATACGCTCATTTCCATCTAGAATGCTGGTCGGAACGTTGGGTCATTCCTCGTCTCCACTTCGGTAGACCCAGTAACAGCGACTCGATCATACTCAGCATCCGCGTACTTGCAACCTCATCTCGAAAGGAAGAATCTCTTCATAGTGACAGAAGCGTTCGCAACCAAGGTCAGCTGCGTTCTGTCTCAAATTAATGAGAAACCACTCATGGCGTTCGTAGGTCCACTTTGATGACAGCCAAGACGGACTGAAGCGAGCTCGGGCCGTAGATTTCGTCCACGGCGGACAAACGTACACCGTCAAAGCAACGAAGGAAATTATACTGTCTGCCGGTGCATAACGTCATGTCCACATCTTGGCATAAGGCCTATGCTAACAACAGTGACTAGGTACATTCCAAACACCCCGACTCTTGGAGACCTCAGGCGTCGGGGATCCCCGGGTGCTAGAACCCCTTGGTATCCCATGTATCATTAACCTACCTGGCGTTGGAGAGAATCTTCGTCAGTATACTCAATGCTCGACGTTACCTTCGCTAACCTTTCACAGAGGACCATATGAAAGCACCAACCGTCGTACAAGTACAACAGCATCTTCAAACCCTTGAGGTCCTTCATGATCCCGAGGAACTCGAGATCCAGCAAGAACTCTAGTGAGTAGTCCTGCTCCTGATAACTTCTTGAATTACTGACAAGTCGGACCCACAACGCAGCAAGCAGAAGAAGGGTATTATGGCAGGAATGCTCTCGTCATGCTTCGCTTTCATTCCGGGAAACCTCATAGCCAGCCCCGAGGTCGTACAGTCCTGGAAGAACCTAGCCAAAATCGAAGGCTCTTCCCCCGAAATCTTCGCGAATACTCATTCCGACGTTCTCCGAGGTATCAAGAAACAATACAAGATTCTTGAGAGCTACATTGATGACCCAGCTCATCCGCTTGCTCAGTACGTGGTTTTTGCTCTCTTTCAGCTTCTGCCTCATCTGAAGGTACATATGTATGCTCTGTAGGCTGCTAAACGTAAACGGACACTTCCCAGTTGTTGGGTACGCTCCCGACAACTCCAAACGGTACATGAGCCTTATCGCAGCATACACGCATCCTTTCTCTCGCGGCACCGTCCACATCACTTCCCCAGACGCTCGCGTTCCTCCTGCCATTCAACCAAACTATCTATCCAACCCTGCTGACCTGGAGATTCTCTCAAAGTCGATCGAATTTGTTCTTCAACTCTATAGCACGCCCCCGCTCAGCGAGCTCACTGTTACGCCAGTAGCTCCACCTTTCACGAAAGCCGAGAGCAAAGAGGAAAAGGTGAACCACTTTGCTCGTGAAGTTATATCCACGGTGCATCATCCCGTCGGAACGGCTTCAATGATGCCTAGGGAAGACGGAGGCGTTGTAGATCACAATCTTTTGGTTTATGGTACTTCTAATCTGCGAGTGGTAAGTCTAAATCCTTTATGAAAACAAAGTTAAATGTCTTGGACTGACGGCACTGCTTAGATTGACTGCTCAATAATCCCTCTGGCAAGTGTCGTGGCTCTCTTCTATGCATGCGTGCTAACAATGAAGTCTAGCAAATCTCCTGTAATATCGTCACCTTGGCGTATGCCATCGGAGAAAAGGTGAGTCTCTAGTTTCAAAGGAGTATGTTGTGCTCATAGTCTGCCAGGGAGCGGATATCATTAAACGAAGCAGCTAAAATGATAATGGGCATACTGTTGATCTACGATGACAAGTATTAAGTATCGAAAGACAAATTTCAAGCCGTTTTTCCTGGTTCAAATTTAGACAAGTTTCGAAAGCTCGGACAGAGCACCTTCAGGATTGTCCCACATGGGCTGGAAGGAAAGAGTTAGATCCTTGTTCAACGTACAAGAGATAGCACCGACAAAGTGATTAGCCCCGCGGGTCATAGTGAAGTTAACAGCCAAATCGGACTTTTTTGCTTCATCCTCCAACCTCCATGCTGCCAGGTAAACATTCCATGGACACGCGTCACCAAATATATGCCACATTGTCATACTTGACCAAGTAGCCCGCACATCTCTGTCGAAAAGGGCCTTGTTTACTATACCCCATTCCACGTCAGCAAATGCAGGCTCACAGACCACTGTGTCGCATTTTTGGCCAGGGGCAAGATCAACGAGGGAAAGTAATTCTTGTATAGGAAGGTGTTCAAATGTTGGTTTTCGGTCAGGATCAGGGGTTTTGTAGTTCAACTGCATGGGATCGCGTGCGGACAAATCTCCGTGAACAAAATAGTAGGTGACCCACTTCCTGAATTCAACGAGACGAGCTTCTGGTGAGAGATTCTCATCCTCAAGTGGTATGTAGGTTCCTTCTGGGCTTCTGATCCCTAAAATTTGAGCAGGTGGATCTACACAAACGATGGAAGCACAGGTCTGTGAAGGCAAATCAAACAGACAGTCTCGTAACGCACCCCACATGATAGCCCTCTTTACAAATATACCAAGACGCTCTCGGGTGTCAGCTGGAAGACGGTCAACAGATGCTAGCATTGACAGCATGTACAGATTTCCCAAGGACCATCCAACGACGGCGACTCCTCCAGAGGCGGGAAACGAGAGTGTTTGGATCAGCCCATCAACCAACAATGCAAGGTTGGAGCCCCGTTCAAAAGCAGTTCAGAGCGTTGCTGGTCAGTTCCTTGGGTAAAAATCTTCAATTCCTCCTGTGTGTAGGGGCTGGAACCAGGATACTCTCGCCGGTTAATGGCGATAACTCTGCATGAATGAGTCTGTGCTCTTGAGAGCAGTGGCTTGAACAAAGCTATGGCGAGTGAGATAGATGAAGCATTGTTATCGCAGATGGAAGTGCTTCTTACCGCTGTGAAAGGTGTGTCCGTGAATTATCACAAAGGATGTGTAGTCCTGGATGCCATGAGGTGCACCGCTATCTTCGTAAAAGAAGCGAATATGGTTGGGGAGGCCGATGGTGGGCATGTCAAACTGACCCGAAGTTGGGAATTGGTCTCGAAGCTATGAGTAAAATTTGGTCCTTGATTACGTTGTCCTATAGAATGCTGGAATTGGTGTAAGCGATCAAAATCCACCTGTTTGTCCGTGAAGCCATCAAGACACAAAATTATTGAGGCTCATAGTTTGACCGCGGTGCGCAAATGTAGAGAAGGAGGAATGTCTTTGACGGCCTACCCCTTGCTCATTCCTGTAGGTGGTGTGAACTTCTCGAAAAAGCTGCGCGCAAATCTTCTGTTGCTAAAAGTCAGAAACTACAGAAAGGATAAAGATCGTAAGATAAGAAAGATACATCTAGAGAAGGGTAAGTTTGGTGAACTCACAGCGCACCGGTCGAATATCTGAACACATAGGATCTCCATTCTGACAGTGAAATTGAAGAGAGCTGTGGAAACCTCGCAAGAAACCGCAATGCGAATTTGTGGGACTGCAGCGTGCACAAGGAGGGCAATGAGCAGTGACTTCCTTAACCGGCACTGAAAGGCGTGTTAGCGGACAAGCAAGAAACCAGTGGCGTCAAAAGAGCTCACTGCGTTCCATCGTTCTTCCATTGAAGGCAGAGTCATGATATTGGTTCGCTTTCGGTTGGAACAGCTTCGTCGTTGCCGTACGTGATTGCTTGGGACATAGACAAGGGGTTGTATTGGAATGACTATAGCAGAAACTCTATATCATGTACGAGTGAGGTGTGTTCCAATAGTCAAAGTGTCAGGCTATGACAGATTCCTCGGAGTCGCTGGCGAGACATCCAGTCGGTATTTCTTCGTGCCTACAGTCTCCGTTGGGCATTCTTTCAATTCCCAATTCCATTCCGCTTCTCCGTTACCTTCTTCGCCATCGTATACACCTCCCAGATCTTCCCAGTGATCACTTTCCGAGTCAACTTCTTCAGTAGTAGATAGATGACCTTCATGTGCGCTTGGAATACGGAGAGGACGAAAATGTACCCGAAAGTAAGCTTGAGGTTGTCCGAACGCGATCCTTGCACCAGCATAAACTCTGTAATTGCTGCGATTTTCGTAAATGTCCTCGACAGCCTTGAGGGCAGAGACCAGATCGGTGAACACGACCTTGGCATGAGCTCTAGCGGTAACGTTATTCAGGCGACGAGATATTAGGGGGAAAAGTAGAAGACCTACTTTTTCCAATCACCAAAGACATAAAATATCTCCCCAAACTTGGAGAAATCTTGGTGTAAGCGATCAAAATCGACCTGTCTGCTCGTGAAGCCATCAAGACACAACATTCTTGAGGCTCCTAGTTTGACAGCAGCACGCAGACGTAGAGGAGGGGGAATGTCTTTGACGGCCCAGCCCTTGCTCATTCCTGTAGGTGGTGTGAAGTTCTTGAAAAAGCTGCGCGCAAATCTTCTGTTGCTAAAAGTCAGAAACTACGGAAAGGGAAAAATCGTAAGAAAGATATATCTAGAGAATGGTAAATTTGGTGAACTCACAGCGCACCGGTCGAACATCTGAGTACGTATAGGATCTCCATTCTGAAATTGAAGAGAGCTGTGCAAACCTCGCAAGAAACCACAAAGCGAGGTAGTTTTAGAAAGGCCACCCACGAAGACAGTGGATTTCCAGTCTTCCGGGATGCGAGGATCTTCAGGTTTCGGTAACGTTACGTGAAAGGCCAATTTCCAGCCCTCGTCGCGCAGTGTTCTTAATGCCTGGGTGAGCATTAAATGCGAACATGGTTGATATGAACCAAGCAACACACCTTAGAAGCCATCAATAGATGAAAAAAGTTCACTGTAGCACGCTTCCCACTTGGTTCCACCGAAACAGACTCGACTTCACCAAATCGCCTCATCTCTTCCCCCAGTTCCTCTGCCGTATAGTTCTTTGGGAGATTTTGGAAGAAAAGACTCCTAGAAGCTCCCCTCAGTCCAATGGCCGCAATCACCTCCATTGGAAGACGATGTCGCTCGACCAATTTCATTTGCAACCGGATGCCATTGAGCAACAATCCTCGTTCTCTGTATGCCGCAACGTGGGCGACGTATTTGGCGGCGGTCGCTTCCAGATAGCGTATTTCGAGTTGTCCTTTGCCCAGATCTTTGACGACAGATTCGAGAGGTAAAGCAGTGCCCGGCAAGGCGAAGAAGTCAGCGGTACTGGCTGTTGGGGGAAAATTGTCGATGAGGATGGTTCTAGCCGCTGGCTTCACTGGTGCAGAATACGATAGCTGCCGTAGATATCTTGAAGAGGTCCATGTTATAGTAGGTACATGACAGTGGAAGACGAGTGGAATGCGGACATGAAAGAAACTCATGTCACGCTTACCCAGATATCCATAGATACACACCAGCCAGACATGACATGCATGACATGCATGACATTTCAGTACGACAATATGTAAGGTAGCCAGAACTTCAAAGTGATATACTGCGTACAACTACTTTTCTTCTTGAATCCTGGATGTTATCTAATCCAGAACAGCTCAGTGTTGTATCTGAAAACACAGCTCGGTTAGTAGATGAACCCAACATGTGTCTTTTTGCACCCAGCATTTGCAGAATTGCAGGGTATGTACCGGTGCTCCCATCGTCATCGGAGCCAACAAAGTGCAACTCGGGAAAGCTTCTATTCAATATGTGTAGAACGAACGATATTCACATACTGGCCGAATTGCTACACAAGTCGCACGGACCTCGCACTGAGGCACAAGTACACCCGTCAGCTCAGACCAACTAAGCCCAAGCTCATTCTACTTGGCGTAAGATTGTGAAGGGAAGGCTAGCCCGCTTTCCTCGCTGGCATCACATCCAGTCGCATTCTCCCATTCGTCAAATCCAGCCGTTCTATCCATTCCCACTCTCCTTCGTCCGCGTACGAGCTCTTCAGGTCATATCCATCATCGCTTTCATCAATATTGGCAAGTACTCCCGACTTGACACCTTCGTAAGGAGCGTTGACGGAGATTGGTTCTTCAGGAAGCTGAGACTTGACAGAGGCTGGTGACGCGTTTCCTTGGTTGAAGGTAGACTCGTTCTCGGCTTGCACCGGACTATCCGCATACGTATCTGGAATGAGGAGAGGACGTAGATGAGGAACCCGATCCATCAGGCGACCAAATGTAACTCGTGCGCCACGATAGACGCTGTAATTGCTGCGGTTTTCATGAATGTTTTCAATGGCCTTGAGTGCAGAGGCCATGTTGGTGAATACAACCTTGGCGCAGGCTCTATTGAGGCCAGGGATGAGAATCAGTCAAGTATTTAAAAAAGACAAAGGACGTACTTTTCCAAATCTGCAAACACATAGAATATCTCCCCAAACTTGGAAAAATCTTCATGTAGACGGTCAAAGTTGACTCGTGGGTCAGTGAACCCATCAATAAACAATGTTCTAGAAGCGCCCAACTTTACAGCAGCGAGTTCAGCGGTACGAGGAGTACGGTCTTTGATAGCCCAGTTCTTGCTGGTTGCTTGAGGGTGTTCGTAGCTGTCGTAAAATTTTGCTGCGTTTGCTGGATCGCTGAAGGTCAAGAACTAAGAGTAAATTAGAATGAAGAGATTGTCGGACAAGTGGGTTTGGAAACTCACGGCATTTTTTCCTGACACTTGAGCTCTTATGGGATCTCCATTTCTGAAACGAAAATCCATATCCTGCAGCAGCTTTTGAACCGTGATTGGGGATGAGAACCATATAAAAACGGTGTGATGCTCATAGTCAGATGTCTTGAAGACTGTTGGCAAGTTTTTCCGGAATGACACTGTCCAACCCTCGGTGCGGGCTGTCTTGTAAGCCTAGGGAAAGCAGAGGAAAGTGACGATGAATAAAGCTATGATCGGACAGCACTACTTCATAGACAACTCACCTTCACAGCCGCCATCAAATGACAAAAAGTAACCACTGCATGAGGCTTCTCCGCCTTTGGGTCCCTACCAAACCAGACATCATCAATCTCGCCAAACCGTGCAAACTCTGTCTCCAATTCCTTCGCCGTAAAATTATTCGTCAAATTATGGAGCCTGACACTCCTGGAAGCGCCCCGAAGTCCAATAGCCGCGACCACCTCTACTGGGAGACGATGTGTCCGTGTCAACCCCACCCGTAAGCGTTGATGGTTCAATCTGAGTCCGGGGTATTTCTGGGCCATAGTAGAGACATATTGGGCGCTACTGGCTTCAAGATAGCGGATTTCGAGTCGATCCCTCTCTTTGTGCCTCTTGACAGATTCTATAGGCCCGCCAGTGCCGCGCAAGGCGAGATAGTGGGGTGTAATAGCTTTGGGAGGAAAGTTCTTGATGACGACAGTCCGAAGGGGTAGTTCCCTACTGGCAAGGCTTTTTGAAGTAGACAGCGACAGCCAACGTGGATTTTTAGGAGGAATCTGAGATAGACATAGTCGGGAGGAACGAGTGGAATGGTGAAAGATGTTCATAGCATGATTTGAGGTTTATGTTCGTTCCCACGTAAAAATTTTTGAAAAAGGGTACGCGTCTCGACGCGTCTGTCAACGTTTAGAAAGCGGGTATGATAGCTTTACACAAACATATCGTACAATAAACTGGAAGCTACACGTACTACATACTAGAACGAGACCCATACCATAAGAATTATTTAATTGCAACTTGTAATCTGTCAACATGTCAGCCAACTAAAAACCTCTACTGTGCAAAGGGCGACCTACCAAAAAAAAACATTATAAAAGACTGAAAAATTAGCAAGCGAGATCCCATTCAATAGTCACTGTCATAATCCCCATAGTAGTCTCCTCCTACTTCGGCGACTTCGAACTTGAGAGTACACTTCATACTGTTCTTTGAGTACTCGACATGGAGCGTACGAATCTTGACTTCACAAGCTCCTTGCTTCATGGATTTTGAAAAGGTCGATGACCCAAATCCGAAACCAAAACCACGGCCAAAAGTGCGAGTATGGACACCTGACAGACACATCTAGAGGTGAGTAAAATCTCCCGGGGCAAGAATATGCGGTCACTCACCTCCCCGGCTCCACCTGTAGCCCTTCAGGTCCTTCAGCATACTGCCAAATAGGTCCTGAATCTGTGCATCATTCTAAATGCCCAAGGATACTTAGCAATGTCGCAAAAAAGCAGCAACAACACACTCACGAAATTGATAACAGTAACGGTACTCTTCGGCTTGTTCTGAGGTGTGGGCTGAATGAGAGTTCCCTTGCCCTTGAAGATAGTTTCAAACTCGTTTTCTTCAAGAACCTCATCAAGCTTGATGGTTTTGGGGGAGCCTTGGAACTTGCAATTGTCGGATTTGCATTCCTTGGAGAGTCTATCGAATGACACGTTCGATTAATGCCTGGGCTGGAAAAAAGCACATAGCATACTCACCGGTCAAAGAACTTCTTCAGCTGCGCCTTCTTCTTCTTCTCACTGGCAGCCGAGCTACCGCCAGTAGATCCAGAGGCAACCGGCGCGTCGTCGTCGTTGGCTGCGACAGTAGATTTCCTAGCGCGTTTCGCAGGGGGTGGTTGTTGTTGCTCAACTTGGTCCTCGAGCTAGCGAGAGAGAAAAAATTAGCCAAGGCGCGACAACGCAAAACGTCCTGAAGCACACCTGAAGAATACGCTGCCTCATCGCCTCAGCAATCTATCCAGGGGTCAAATGTCAGAAAACGCGTCTCGGAGATAGAGGGAAGGCATCATACTCACCGCGGCATTTACAATGAATCCACTGCGAAGATCAACGTTATCTGATGAGGCGAATATATTTAGTCTCAACTTCTAATTCATACCACACGCGTCTAACGCGTCTAACGCGAAGCAAAACCGACTCACCTCCAGACACCAAAGTGATAGTCCTCTTGCGGCCTTTCGCTGCTTTTGACAATACAGGAAGCCTTACTAGGCCTGTTGTCGCGTCGGTTGGCTTCACAGGTGCCGGAGCCGGGACAGGAGCGCTGGCGGCAGGGCGTGGGCCACTCAATGGCAGCGGCACCGTCGTGGGTAAAAGCGCGTTTTCCTTGTTGTCTGTGGTCGCTCCTTGGTCCAGGACTGGGATAGAAAAAATAGGAAGGATATTTTGGTCTTCCATGACACGAAAGGGGAATTTGGACGTTGTGGGTTGGAGGAAAAAAAAGGCAGAGGTCGCAGACCAGGATATTTGAATTAAACGCGTTTATTGTTCACACGGTCACGTCGCGATTTAAAGCCACGCCACACTCTCGGTCCCTCATGGCTTCAGTTTGGCTTCACTGTCAGTCACTTGTTCCAGCGTAGGTAGTAAAATAATAAGCCTCATGTCATGGTCTCCGAGTCTTTAACAATTTTTGAGCTCTATTGTCTCCGGAATGAACTTACTTCGTATCAGCGGCAATCTTTCGCCTGGGCAGTATCTTTGTCAACGCACGTGCTGGATTGCAGTGAGCGCCCGTCGCGTTCTGCTGCCTACGACTTAGGAAGGGAGGTTAGGAAGGGAGGTGAGCAAGAGGTGAGTCCTTTGCATTCTGATAGACATTTGTCTGAGGCTCGGAGGTATGAAGGTCTTTTTGGTCTATTTATAAGGAACGCAAAAGGAACGATGTATCGGAGAAGCTATACGTCAACTACATGTCTACGTTCTGCAGCTCATTGCTAAATACGCTATCTTCCATGGTAAAACAACCCACTGGTATCCTTTTGGGGCAATGTGACAGGATAACTGTCATCAGAATACCTAGTTCAAGCAAACCGTTGCCGTCGTGACAACCAGCAAGTCAAGAATTGTAATGAAGTTCACTGAGCTAGCTAGTTCGCTCCCGATAAATGTGATACGCACTTCAGTGGAGGATCCCTGAAAACGTTTTCCTTTAAGACCACTTTACTTCGTTTCAGCTATGCCATTCCATTTCGACGTGGAGTCCTCCCTTGTTGGCCCTTGGAAAACCCTTTTCCTCGTTGTCTTAGTAACTTTGGGTGTTCGCATTTTCTACAAGCCAAAGCGTAAACTCCCTCCTGGACCCAAAGGTCTTCCTGTTCTGGGAAACGTCTTTCAGCTACCAAAGACCCAGCAATTCCGCCGTTTTACGGAATGGAAGGAGGAATTTGGTATGACCTTCAAATTGCAAAGTAATCCAACATTTATAATCCTCGCAGGTCCCATCTTCTCGCTCAATCTGGCTGGACAAACGATGGTTGTTCTGAATTCGCATAAAGTGGCTGGGGATTTGTTAGGTGCGTTTGGTTCAGGCTTCTGTTCGTATTAATATTCATGAATTGGCTATAGACCGTCGCTCGACAATATACAGTGACCGCCCTAGGTCAGATTTCATTGGTGACATATCCAGACGGCCCAGGGGTCTCATTTATGATTTAATGCAGGTTAATAATGGCAGGGGAGATTCTTACCAGAAATCTGGTGCTTACCTTAAGTGGGTATGGAGATTTGTGAGTGGCAAAGTTTCTACGCGCTGGATTGGGCCTACTAACATTGAGTGCTAAAGATTCCGAAAAATGAGAAAGGCAGCGCACGAAGGGCTCAATCTTCGTGCTTCAGAAGCCTATCAGCCTTTACAAGAGAAGGAAGCCGCTGTTCTGGTCCATAACGTGCTTCAGGATCCTAATTCATGGGATGGTCATTTGAAGAGGTAGTAGATGTCCTTTTTATGTATCATCCCACCCATGTATTTGCTGAAATTGGGTTCAGATCAGCTGCATCCACGGTTTTAACGGCTCTTTATGGTATGGAATCCATTAAATCCAAAGATGATCCATTGATTGCGCGAATCAATGTATGTAAGATATATGACAGGGTTTTCTACGACGTTCTTTTGAGCGCGAATTGATGTGTTTTCTGACCAGAATTGCATGTGTCGGCTTGCCCGCGCGGCTCTGCCAGGTTCATTCCTCGTCGAATTCTTGCCGATCATGAAATATTTGCCCGAGGCTTTGGCACCATGGAAGAAGGAAGGGAATGAATGGTACCGCAAGGATACGGCTATGTTCCAAGGATTCCTGGATGAAGTTCAAAGCAAAGTGGTTCGTGAATTCTCGTTCCCTGTCAGCATTGACATAGTTGGGTCAATGTTCTGAACAGAATCCCGGACAGGCAAAACCAGCTTTCGTTGCTGGGCTCCTTGAGCGAAACTCAGGCCAGCTCAGTAAAGCAGAGGCTAGTTGGTTGGCAGGTACAATGTTGTATGTGTTTCACCAGTGAAAGCTCACCCGTTGATCTCATTAATCGTCTCTTGTGCGTGTAGTATGGCTGGTTCTGAAACTGTTAGTCATCGCTTCTTCACGTTCCACTGTATATTTTTTTCGCTGAGACTCATTCCAGACCGCGGCTGCACTCACTGTTTTCGTCCTCGCTATGCGATTATACCCCAATGTCATGAAGAAAGCTCAAGCAGAAATTGATGCCGTAGTGGGACGAGACAGGCTTCCAACATTTGAAGATAGGGATCATCTTCCATATATTCAGGCTATTGTTAAGGAGGTATTGAGATGGGGACCTATAGTACCCCTAGGAGTGCCCAGGAGAGTAATGAAGGTACGTAAATTTGCACCTGGCCTTCGTAGGAATAATCTATACGAAAATATCCTAGGATGACTTTTACGAAGGGTACTTCATTCCTAAAGGTAGCTTGGTCATCGGAAACATCTGGGCAATGAACCACGACCCGACTATCTTCCTTGACCATGATGAATTCCGTCCTGAAAGATTCCTGGATGAGACAGGTACTGTCAATGTCACCCCAGCAGATACTCGCAATCAAGGACATGTTTCTTTTGGATTCGGTCGACGGTAGGTCCAGTGTCTGTAGCTCCTTGGATGTCTTGTATACTCATTTGTGCGATTCAGAATTTGCGTTGGGCTCAATCTCACTAATCAAGCATTATTTATCGATATCGCGTCGTTGCTTTGGGCTGCGAGTATCGAACCTGCATATGATGAAACAGGAGCCGAAATCGTTCCTTCAGCTATGGAACTTTTAGACGAGGGCCTAGTGGTGTAAGTCGCCATCACTCTTTATTTCAACTTTTGAACTTACGAAATTGCGGCATGCACACAGTCGTCCCGTTCCGTTCAAATGCAACATTGTACCACGATCAGAGGATGTAAATGCTGTGCTTGAGGTGGCGAAGAGGAAGTTATGGTGATGACCTTCGGCCCGCCAATATCTGACGTATTTTTTTTATTTGAGCGAAGTACCAGTCTTAAGATGTATACTTGTTAAACCCACCACAGCTCGTGCTCGGGCCAGTTGACGTGCTACTAGTACAACAAGTAGCTAGCTGTCATCCAAATGTCATCAGACCTAAACTACCTTGATGCAGAACAGAATTTGTTTGACGTTCGCAGAAATAAAAACACCCGCTTCAAAATCTCCATTCTCGGAACCATGCGTCCAGCACAGACAAGCAAGTCTGCCGGAGTCGTTGTACCGCCGAGAAAACCGTAGCTTATACCTGGTTACTGCACCTGAAAATCACTGATACCAGGTAATTATACAAATGTACATTGCTGGAGTCATCGTCGCTCCAAGCATTGGACGAAAAGGAACGTCAAACATGCATAGATTGAGAAGGAAGGTAGTCGAGCTAATCATGAGACGTCACCATGAAAACGGCACTTTTTCAAACTACATAGTACATAGTACACTTTTTAGGCTAAGGCATCCGACATGGAGACAATACCTCACACGACCCCAGGCTCTTCACTACTCCAGCTCCTTTCCGACTGGCCTCCAAATCCAAACGTCGCTATAGAATCGGCCTGCGAAATAGGGGACGACAAGTCATCTGGCTTTGGTGTACCAACATTAGTATTGAGTGCCAGCCGAGGGGGCTGAGTATGATGTTCGGAGGCGATAGAGCCAGAGGTAGAGAGAGAGCTTCGATCTTCTACAGACAATTTTGTCTCCGACCTAGGACGTTCCACTGCACATCTCGAAACCGGTCTATCATTAATGCTATTAGGCCCAGGCGTCAACGGCCTCCCTGAAGATAAAATTCGGCCACCGTACTGGAGGTATGACGGGTCGTATGTGTAGGAATCAGCCATGGCCATGTCCATCGTGTCTGAGTCGTCGCCGGGTCCATTAGCCCAGATGCCATGGAAAGCCTCATCGGCGACAACGTAGACCCCAACTTCGCGATTGCTACGGGGTGTGCGACTGCCGCTGGCAATAGCTGCGTTCATATCCGTGAGGATGTAGCTCTGGCTACTCCGCTGCTGCTGCTGCTGCTGGGGCGTAACACGGTGTACATGGTCCAGGTTCTCGTCCCGGTCCAGGTTAAACTCCAACTCATCATCCCTCGAAGCCCTAGATCTCCACGAAGTTAATGGTGACAATCTCGATATCGAGGAGTGGCACGAGCGAGAATCCAAGACTCTGCAGTCTCTGTTGCTAATGGGAACTCTCCTAGATGAGCTAGGGCCGTCCGAGTTGCTCCTGAACCTTGCTCCGACTCGGTTGGGAGGCAGAATCCGGGAACCCAAACCACTGAGAAAATCATCCTGCTCTTCGTCGGTAGGTGATTCTAAATCCAGATTCAACTCGGGGATGTCTTCATTTGCTGAAGTTACTTTGTTGATGTCTTCTTCTGAGGTGTCGGGTTCTCCCTATACGTGACGAGTTTTAGAACGTGTGATTGATTATCATTCAGTCAGAAGAACAGAACAGAACATACCCGAATATCAAGATCGACCACCGAAAACCGACTTGGCTGACGGTGACTGCTACTATAGATCTTCCCCGGGTCCGACTGCCCTGGTGCTTGTGCTTGTGTATGATTGTCTTTGAGTTCGACCCCGGAAACCAGACCTCCTCCTCCTCCTCCTGCACCAATCCTATCAAGACAATGCGCCCGATCCCATACCTTTGGAGGTGGAGATGGACGTGTAATCACCGCAGACAAACCAGTGCCACGACGTTGAAGAAACGACATCGACGTCGCGGTTTCTAAATCGCTTTTCTTGCTCTTATGAGAGTCACGGTCTCTGGAGGTGGAGATGGGAGAGGAACGCCAAGGCGGGTACGTCCAAGTCTCAATCGGAGGCGGAATCGGAATGGTGGATTGCCTTGGTTTTAGTTCGATGTTTCCGTTGGAGTCATTCAAGCTGTCACGGTACTCATCAACAAAACTCGGGCAGACGGTGGTCGAGCCAAATTGAATAGTACTAGATGCCAATGGGTTCGTAATAGACAAGCTAGTACCGGTAGCCGTAGAGTACTTGTCCCGCTCCCGCTGATCACGATAGTGTTGGTGTTGGTACCCACTAGCAAAACTTGTGAGTTCGAGCCCGACGGCTTTGGTATTGATGTTGGTGGTGGAGCGTTCAAAGCCAAGTTGACCAAAACGGACAGACGACATTGAGCTGAAAGGGACGACTTTGGGGTGGCTGATTTCGTCCCCTGACACGCGAGCTCGGAGGCGGGTCCGGACGTTGAGCGTGGCCAAAAAGGAGTTGGCGTAAAACCGGCCAACTGGAAATTGTGAAATCAGGCCTTAGGAGGAGGAAGAGGAATGAAATTTCGGGTTTGGAGACGTACTGATGAAATAGAAGCTAATATAGGTGAGATTATTCTTCAACACGATAATCTGAAAAACATTAATCATCGAGAATACTGAAGATGAGAGGGACAAAACACACGAAAAGGAGAGAACAGCAGGCGCAGATTGAGGTAACTAAGCCCGTGTTGATGGAGAACAACATCTATTTTGATAAATTTCGATATGAGGATTTTGACTGATGTCGGGCACACAGACAGACATACCAAACGATTCAAGATGTGATCACTCCAGGCCCCTCCAGTCTTTGACGCATTGAAAATGGTACAAATAGATCCAGATATCAAGAGGTCTGTGACGACTGCCATAACATTGATGGACATTGAGAGTCCTTTGAGGTGTTTGAGCTTCATCGTGTCGTCGAGATGTTGGACGAGGCCTTGTGTTGCGTATGCTATGGGGAAAAAGAATTAAGGCTAGTCAATTCGTCACATTATCGGGAGACATACCAATAGATACAGCGAGACCACCCAGAATACACAAACCCTGTTTAAGCAAGAAACGACGACGATGTAGCTGGGTGAAGAACGAAAAACAAAAGCGGGATGTCATACTCACCAGGACACTCAAAAGCAAATTGTCTCTTCTGACTGTCGAGATAGAGTGTCAAATCTATGAAACCATACAGTGATTGAGGACATACATTGTCTGATTCTATATGCAAAGAAACACTGAACCATCGACGCAGTGAAGGCGTTGAAGATGACTTCGATATAGATCCCTGGACGAATCGCACTGGCGTGTACAATATCTCCGTAGTAGCTGATCGTGTAGGTATACACTGTGGGCAAATTAACCGACGAGATACTGTTTCAGAAAGTTAGATAAACCCACCAATCTTGCATATGATCCCTTGATGAATGGTATCGCTGAGGAAGACCAATCCCACCTAAACAATCATTCGCGTAATGAAGAGTGGGATAGGATGATAAGATAGAGCACACACCAGGATCTTCATAGCCCGAGTATCATACTTGTAATTGTCATAGTAATACCACGTCTGGATACATGTAACGCCCCATAGAATGAGACCGAAAACCATCCCGAAGAACATAGGTCCAATCCTGTGCAAGTCAAGCAGATGGTTTAGAAACTGGCGCGTACAAGACCTACGAATAGCGGACGTCAACGGTAGGTGCCATCTCGTAATCGAATCCTTGCTAGAAACTTGGGACTCAAGACGAGATGATTTCAACTGGAGACTGCAAGGAGACTGTGTCGACTGCTAATGATGTGGGTGGTCGAAGTGAGGTTCTGCAGGTTCTGCATGTTCTTTGAAGGAAACACGGAAACAATTTTTAGGGGGATAGGAAACTTTCATCCGTCGATCCGGATTCAGAACGCGAATTTCCGCTATCCGTTGGAGATATTCGTCATATTCAGGAGATAAGTTACCTACCTGCATTACAAACAGAAGTAGAGCAAAGACAGTGCTTGGGACAACCGGGAGGTAAAATTTTAAAACTTTGAGCAAAGATTGCAGGCAAGGCATTCGGCAACCGCGTTATCCAACGGCACGTGGAAAAAGAGTTTAATGCGAGAAAAAGCGGAATAGGCTGTCGGGCCGCATCGGGGACAAAGTCGCGGTCGATGGCTTGCAACTGTAGGCTTAGCTCAAGTCGAGATCTCTCTATCATGGTCATTGGTATCATTCATGAAGTTGACTAACACCCTTCTAGTTGGTGTACCTTGCTTCAGAAAGCGTCGAAAAAGAAAGAAAAAAAAAGCAATGGCCAAGTGGTATCTACATAACGCACTTTTTCTGCTTTGGGTTTTCTGGTAAGGTACTTAGCGGTGTATCAATCTATCTATCTTATCTTGGCTGGTGCCCAGTGTGCGATTTTGAGCTACGTATGTATGCAAATTGAAGCTAGAAGGGATACCATAATGTCATGGAAACCCGAAGAGGGCCACTCGAATCTTGTCGTCGGTACTCGGTATACACTCCTTGTACACACTCCTACTCCAGAGCGAAGCAAATTTTGGACGGGGTTCGGGAGAAGTGGTTTGGATGAGGCCGACTGCTAATACTAGAGGCTGCTTGGTGCACCATCTGCCCAGGGATGATTTGACTTTAAGTTCATGAGCGTCTGTCGCCTCTGTCGCTGTGGGAATCTTCTGCAAAATTTCAAGCAGGCTGCTGTATGTTACGCTCTCCTTCACCATCATTACTCTCCACAACAACAAGATTTCTTCTTCGTCGCCACAATTCTCACTTAGCTGTTGTCCGTCAACATGGTCCACTACGCTCCATCCTCGTTCGAAACCTTCCCCGCAAAAATATAGATCCCAAAACCGGAAGATCAATGCAAGAACGACTCTTCGCGTTAAAGGGTATGGGACGTCCAATTGAGAGTACTAGGATTTTTCGAGGGAGGAAAGGCAATCTCGAGAACGACACGGATACATATGCTATCATACATTTTCTCTCGCCTGATTCTGCGAAACGGGTCGTGGCGCTTGGGGCGAATGGAAGAGCTAAGCCGCAATGGTTGAAAAAGGAAGAGAAAGAGAAAGGAAAAGAGGAGAGTGTAGGTGGAGATGGGTTGTACTTAAACGGACGTCGTCTTAGCTTCAAGCTGATTCCGAGTCACCGACTACCCGTAGAGGTTGTTGCGGCTGTTGGGCTGAAAAGTGCTGTGAGGAGGATTATCATCTTCATGGACGGGGGCAAGGGCTTGGCCTGGACAAGCCAAGAAAAAGAGAAGGGTAGAGACATCTCTATAGAAGGGTTGCAAAAGGAGCTAGCGCTAGAAAGGTTTGGAGAGCTTGATTCAGTGTACTTTGATTCAGAGAAATGTGCGCTGATGCGCTTTACGCATTTGATGAGTGCGACGAAGGTGAGTATATTCACTAGTACTGGTGGCGGGTGGTAATGTTGCTAATTTCATCTTTCCTTTAATCTTTTTCTGCTTTATGTTCGTGTTTCCAGGCCCTTAGAACACTACGTCAAGAAGGTTGGCGAGTCAACTACAGTAACAGCGCGTCACCGCGGTCTATAAGACCAGTAGACGAACCCCATTGTCTACGTTTGGCTCCTGTCGACTCTCCGCTCCCCAAGGCCTTGAGAGATTTAGAGAGTCGCATGGACCTTGACCAGAATCCTTGGCAAGATATCTTAAGGGCCCATGTATACAATGGTCGCCTGGTGAGTTAGCTTTCAAGCTTACCTTCACCATTTTCATTAACATCGTTCTAGTTCCTCCACTTCTTAAAACCGGCCCATGCAAAGGCCTTTTATGACACCTACGAAGGTCCTCTTCGCAAAAGCTGGGATCCCCAGCAAACACCACCTTTTGGTTTCCAGATACACGCGGTTCATCTAGGTGCCTCGAGGGTTTTGTGTATCGATGGCTTCACAAACCCAGGCATCACTTTCGACCAATTACATCGAGATTTCTCCAAGCTCGGGGAGATCTATTATGTGTTTGCGGATTGGCAAAGGTATGTACATATATCTATTGGCTCTGGTGTCTAAGGGACAGTACACCTAATTGTTGCTACTCTTTTCTATAGGGCTTGCGCTCGAGTTGTATTCACCAATTACACAACTGCTCTCAAAGCCATCGAAGATATCTACGAAAACCCTGAAAAGTACGGCATTTATGTGGGTGCGAGGTTCACCTTTGGTGATATCAGCAACCTGAAGAGGTACAGCCATCTACGTCCTCTGAAGGTCATGCCGCCCGCAGTTAAACTGCCACGCCAGGTGGGCGAAGCAACGGAGACACAAGCGTTGTATGATGTACTGCAGAGCTCGGCCGCTGAAAATTTGGTGAAGCTTGACGAGGATGATTGGTTGGATGCAGAAGGAGAGAATGTGGAGTATGGGATTAATACTAGAAATGTGGTGTGGGTGGAACAGAGGGATGACAACGGAGGTTGTCGCTTTGATGTCCACGCCCAGTAGATGATAGTCGGTTGCTACTTACACTACATTTCCCCTTAATGTAGACTATCATACTTCCGAGTCTTTCATACGGTCTTCGGAATACTCTCATGACCATCACTCAGTGGGTATATAGAAAATAAATATTGGAGTACTACGGCTGTGTGGGAAAGGTCTAGAAAAGTTGCCTTTTGATTCCCTACTACGACTGCAATGCACTGACGATGCAGTCCCTCCTTTTATTTTTCTTCTTCTTCTACTTTCTGCTCGCCGTCGCTTCCCAGCATCTCCAACCATTCCATTTCCAGCGACGGTTTGCAGCCCATTCACATCCACATGCTCAACCACAAGACCCACTCGACCCCTTCTCCGAGCTAGAACTCCTCGATATCGTCCTCGTAGCTTCAGTCGATGGCAAATTTCACGCTCTCAACAGAACTTCGGGTCATGTTCTTTGGAGCATGTCGTCCTTTCCAGATGCAGACGACCCAGACGCTACCAACTATGCCAACCACTCGGTACCGAAAACGCTTGGACCTCTCGTGCGGACGGTTCATCCCGGAGTTGGTGTGGAAGATGAGGATGAAGATGAAGAGTTGTCTTCACGGGCGCCGGCGCCTTCGCATGAGGTGTTTATAATCGAACCCCAGTCTGGAGACATCTACGTTTTGAAGCCTTCCCAGTCGGTTAGAGATGGCCAGGCACCCTTACAGCGCTTCCCGTTCTCAGTCCCAGAACTGGTAGACATGTCTGCTTTTCGGCTGCCAGATCCCGAAGCTGGGTACACGAGGATCTTTGTCGGGAAAAAAGAAACGAGTTTACTTCTCGTCGAATTGGAAACGGGAAAGGTTAAAGCGACTGTGGGAGCTGATGTTGGTTGGGAGGGTTGGGAGGATGAGTTGGAGATGAAGCAAAAAGAAGATGGGAAGAAGGATAAGGACAATACGGGCTTTGAAGCTCCAGTGGATCTAGACGAGCTTGAAGCGGAGTATGCTTATCATTTTGATGACGACGAAGAAGAGCCTCTACCGACAAAGCCTAAACCGACTGAAGTCTACATTGGAAGGACCGACTATCATATTTCTATTCATACTCGTCCTCTCCCTCCTTCCTCTCCATCTTCGTCACCTCCACGTAGTCTCCCACCTACGCAGCACCTCTCCTTCTCGGCTTATGGGCCTCCGACTCAGGATCTACTCTTACAAGCCGCATATACAAGGCCCAAAGATGGTGCTTATGTGCAAAGTCTACCTGGTGGTGAAGTTGTGTCCTTTCGGGCATGGCAGTCAAAGAAGAAGGCCAATGGTGACAACGATAGCCAGGATAATCCTATTGACTGGGCACAAGACTTTGAGAGCCCAATGTGAGTGCATGCTTTTCTAAAAATGCGCTTCCCGAATCCCATCTATCCGCCATCCGTCCTTCAGTTCATTCTTTTTATAGAACTCGAGAGACTAATTATATCCATTCCCTATCCATACCAGTGTCGCAACATTCGACGTCCTTCGACGCTCTTCTCCCTCTTCCAGCCCCGACTCTCAACCACGTCAACACTCAACACAGCCACATGACAACTCTCCGCATTCGCATACCTTTGTGTTGTTACAGCCTCAGCCCAGTCTACATGATTTCCATCCTTCGTTAGCACAGCACAAGGCTGATACGGAGACAGCTTCAGGCGCTGCATCTGCCAGTGCCAGCGGTGATACCGGTGCCGGTGCCAATGCCAACGCCAATTCGGGCGCGAAATCTGACAACGACAACGACAACGACAACGACAACGGTCAAGCCAAAGACCAGAAACCAAACTCGAGCAATTTTTTGCCAAATGCCGATGCCGCATATGTGGGTATGGTCGAAGAAACTGGAAGCTTGTTTGCCATGAGTCCTGGGAGGTTTCCGTTTGTGGCTTTTGGTGGGTATGACTCGAGTGGGAGTAATGGGGCTAATAGGCGAGGCGGAAAGGGTAGAAAGACTAGAGGGAGAGGACAAGGAATGAAGATGATTGATGCTGGGCCTGGGAAGAAAGGGCAAGGCACAGGCAAAGGCAAAGGAGAGGATAACGATGGAGAGGAGGACGGGCCTTTGGGTGTTGATGAGATTACTAGGCGGAGGAAGGAAAGGGAGGAAAGAGAGCGTTTGGGGTTGGAAAGAGAAAAGGACAGGGAAGAGCCAGAGTCTAATCCGGAGAATCCTCGGGAATCTAGTCCCGCCGCAACTCCAGAAGTACCACTCAGGCAAGGACCAGAAAAGACAAGCTCGCACACCAACCCCAATACCGACGCAAACCCAGACGTATGCCCGCGTCCCAAAGCATTCGAATGCCTCGTCGGAATGTGGAAATTGGAAGAAAGCCCTGGTACTGACGGCAGTGTTGGATTTGGTTCGGGGTATCCTGCGTATCCTGGTTATCCACGATACCCTTATTCTCATCCTTATCCTGGTTCTCCTCCCGGTGTTGGCTATCCCGGAGCTATCGGTGGGAACCGAAACGCCTACCCATATTCAGGTCTACCATATTCCGCTGCACCTGGTCAAGAATATCGGTATTATGGAGATCATGATCCTACGAGACATGTTAATGATCCTGTGGGGTTGATTGATGGGCCTCCGTCTGAAGTTGAAAGGCTTATCTCTTCTTCCTCATCTTCGTCGTCGTCGATGTCGAGGAATGAGATCTTGGATGGTGTTGATAGGGATGGAAGGACTGAATATGGCCACGGGTCTGAAGGACATCCTTCTTCGTTCTCTTGGAGTGAAGAGACAGCGTTGGCTGCTGTGGTATTTTGTATTCTGGGGCTTTCGGGTGTTTGGTTTTGGATTGGGAAGTTGCGCAGTCGAGGAGGACTTGGTGGTGTTTCCATTGGGAATGTCTCCCTCGACAATGCGTCTGGGACTCGGAAGGCTCTCATCAGTGAAGTTGAGGTCTCCGAGAATGGTAGTGCCAAGCAAGATGTCAAGAAGGAAATTCATGCTGCTACTACTTCTGAGCAAGAGTCGTCCCAACAACATTTGCAGCCATTCCCTAATTCTACTTCTAGTTCAACTGTAGAACCCCCAGCATCTACTTCGACTTCTTTCCCGACTTCAACTTCTTTATCTCCCAAACTGACATCGACACCGAGAAGAAGAAGACAACAAAGACCACGTACATCCTCATCAGTCTCTGCAGCTCTGTCTACAGACGCTGACGTTGACGCTCTGGATACTGATACTGCTCAGCAAACAGACAGTGAGCCTGTCAACGCAAACAAATTAGAAAGCGAAGTAGAAAACGACGGAGATGGCGACGGTGAAGTGGATGGTGAAGGTGATGTTGATGGGCCTATAGATGCTGAAGGAGGTGGAGAGAAGAAGAAACGAGTGAGACGAGGTGGAAGGGGTAAGAGGAACAAGAAGGATAAGCAGAATCAGCAGCCACAACAGCCGGGGATGGCAGCAGCAGTGGTTCCTCCTACACCTACGCCAGCACCAGCAAGAACAGCACCAGGAATGACCGGAGGTATACCTGGAGGACGTGGAGTGGTTGTTGTAGCAGCACCAGCTACAGCAGTAGGAAGTGCTGTGGAACAACAGTCGTCGTTGTTGGTTTCAGATACCGTGTTGGGTACGTCGTTCATCTTCAGTGTTTTCAAACTTCAATGTCATTCTAAACGTATCTCCAAACTCACGCAGGCTTTGGTTCACATGGCACCGTGGTCTACGCTGGATCGCTACAAGGTCGTGCTGTCGCTGTCAAACGCCTTCTATCCTCGTTCGTCACCCTGGCCGCTCGTGAAGTCAGTATCCTCCAAGAAAGCGACGACCATCCCAATGTGGTACGGTATTATTATCAAGAAACTAAGCCAGGGGGAGAGTTCATGTATATCGCTCTTGAACTCTGTCTAGGGACCCTTGCAGAGGTCGTAGAAGGGTCAAGTGCATGGACACCTGGGATGGCGTTGAATCTGAATCTAGACAACGCCAATGGAACGCTACAGGGTGGTGCGAGTACCTTTGGTCCATCTGTACCCAATGGCAAAGCTGATCTCATCAACATACGAGAGTCGGTCATGCGGGATCCAAAGAAGGCTCTTGCACAGATAACGAGGGGTTTAAGGCATTTGCATGCATTGAAGCTCGTCCATAGGGATATCAAACCTCAAAACATTTTGGTGGCCAAGGCAGTCGGCAAGCCTCCTTCAAAGTCAAAAACAAATGGAATCAATGGAAGTGGAAGTGGTGGGGGTTA
>JAACJM010000151.1:0-203136 GCA_013368315.1 Tetrapyrgos nigripes
ACCAGTGAATATGGAAATGTGAGAGTGAAGGAGTAATGATGAGAGGAGAGATGGAAGTTCTCTAGATGTCAAATAGTGAGGTGGGTGTAAGGAGAGTTCATTCAAGTGTCAAGGTTGCTGATACATTCAGATAGGCCACCCAAGTCACTCAAAAGACAAGAACAAGATAGTAGATTGATATAGAGATAGAGGGAAGTGAGCTAGCTAACTAGGCTCAACGCTGTGTAAACAGATGTACAGAGTGGAGACAAAGTGAATGAACTGGGCAATCAGTTACAAAGGATCATATGTATATATGATAAAGTCTAAGGGATGAGAACAATAGATCAAATATGGATAGTTATAGATACCAAATTGTAGAAGAATGATTGGCAGTTATTATAGGGTTTGACAGAAGTTATAGGGTTTGCTGAGTATGAATCTGAGTGTAAATCAATGAGGAAAAGCAAGAGATGAATGATGAATGAATTCTGAGTTTAATGACAAAGTAAAAGAAGGAGGACAAAGAACAGTGTTAAAATAAGTACCAATTGAAAGCAGTTCTGAAGCACATCTTTGTTTCGTTATTAAAAGACAATAAATAAGTTGGTATTATAGCATTAACAGTCAAAAAAAGGGGGGGAAGATGAAAAAAGGACCCTGGACACCTAGTGACAGAGTGACAGGACTGGTTGCTATCATGGACACTATCAAGACCCAGGTGCTGCTACCTACAGACACCTCATGGGCATGCCTGAACACACAAGTCCCATATATTTGGCAGGGATGGTAGGCTACCTGGTTTTTAGGACCTAATAGGCTGCTCAACTGCTAGGTTTTGAACAGCCTAAGAGGTACCCCCAGGGTGGTTGCCTGAGGTGTTTTTGGTAAGAACCTTTCAGGGATACTCTGCAATCCTTTAGAGTCATGAATCCTGTGGATACACCCTCCTATGCATCTCCTCAGCAGCCTCATTCTTGGCCACCTCTGTCACACACCATTTGTTACAACCCATATTATTATTACCCACATTCTAATGCTTACCAGTTTAATCCTCCAGTGCAACCTCATCAACAATTCCCCCTGAGGGAAAAATTGCTGTCAGTATGTGAGCACCCATTGATGTCTCTTCTGGGCCTTGTCATTGCCACATTTACCTTGTTCAGTGAGATGAGTGATGGTTTGTGTGTGTTTAAGGTGATTCTTTCTGAGGAGAAGGAGGAGAGGGAGGAAAGGAGATGTTGTTGCTCAATGTCATCATTGTCATCAAGACTGTCAGTAGTGTGGATGTGGTGTAGAGCACACACTTGGCTCAAGCAGTAAACATAGATGGAGCAGCAGTAGACAGAAGACAATGAGAACCTAGTCCCAAGATGAAGTTAATATTGAGTAAGGATATAGTACAAGAGATGCTCAACTAGTCCCAAGATGAAGAAGTCAAGATGGGGACTAGGGAGCTACAATCCTAGGTTTATATACATGAAACAGAGGACGAGGCAGTAGTGGTAAAATCAAAGGAAAAAATGGTAACTGGATGAGGCAGCAAAAGGCATCAGAGAACAATCCAAAATGATCAAAGTACAGCCTACTGTCCCTGTAAGAGATGCATCAAGAAAAGATGAACAAAAGATGAAACAGGGGATAACTGGCTATGCCTGAATGATGAACCAGGAAGGATGAACAAAGATGAAATGAGACACAAAAGATAAACAAGTGATGGCTAACTTGATCAACAAATAATGAGGAAAAATGAAAGAAAATACCCTAAAATAATAATATCACAACAGTCGAGCTCATTGTGGTCAACAAACAGCTAGAAGTATTTTTCTCATAATGTTAGTGACATCAATGTTTACATCTGTACAGACCCAGTAAGTAGTCCTGATCATTTCACATCTATCATTCTCAATGTTGTGTCAGCATCTGGACTCACATACCACCCAGATCCCAGCTGTCCAGAGTAAGCTTGAGCGTAGTATGCCCATTGTTTTGACTGTCATTCTTGTTATTGATGAGGCAGAATCTCAAATGAAGGCCTGCACCAAGGAAGATTATGGGAATTTTATGCTGGCCAAAAGCTGAGGTACAAGCTATGTTCAAGGTGCTTGCAGAAGACTCAGAATATGGAAATTAATTAGTTTGAGGGGCAGGGTGAGGTCTTGTTGGATGGTGTGAGGCCCTTCATACATGTATGACTTGGCCATGATTGATTCCTTGCCTTATTTTCCCCTCCTTTCCTTCTTCTTACCTCTTGTGTTATGCATCAGATTTTATGTAGTTCCTGGCTGCATATATGAAACTGTCTCTTCACCTTAGACACATGGTTGGTGTGTAGAGAGGCATCTCATCATATTTTATTATTGTTTGACGTCACAGTGTTACAGACTACACTTAATGTATCATGTATGCCTCTAAGGAGTAGGACTGAGTATGTAAGACAAATTAACATTATTTACTTGTGCAGTGTAGTATCAGTTACAATCCTTTTTCATTTTAATTTTCATGACACCCATGCACTTGAGTCTACCAGCTTGTAATTTATCAACTTATTGACACAGTATGATGGAAACTCAGTACTTCATTGACAGATTTCAATTGGTAGACTGGTAATAAATGCTTACTATGTTTGACTTACTAATCATAACCATTTCATTTCACAGCTGAACACAGAGACATATACACAACATTTGTTGTACTGGTTGTACAAGAGTATGTATAGTGTGACTCACTAAGCTTGCTAACAAAGGATCAGAAGGTAACTTTTGAAACTGTTTCTTCAGGCCAGTTTTTCACTTCAAATTCTGTACATAGTGCAAAACAGGTGAGGCTATATATTCCAGAAGATTGGGCAGTAAATGTGATGGTCTACTGGTTCATTGTCCATAAGTGGAAAAATAATTTTAGGATCCTCCTGAAATACAGTGAAAATAGGATCTATTGCAGCTGCTCCCGTCGGCATCAACAGGTCAAATATCTCTTGATTGCCTTGAAAAGCAGCAGCCTGAATGGGACTTCCATACTTGCCATCTTGGGAATTGATATCTGCCCCATTATTAAGCAGTATTTCTACCTGTTTGAGATAGTCAATACCATAATGGTAATTACCCTTTTCTTTTGCAATACAAGCTGCCTGCATAACAGTCCCATATTTACCTCCTTCAACATTAACATTTGTGCTGTTTTCAACCAGAAAGTTTACTATGTCTGTTTCTCCTCCATATGAAGCAGCCTGAAGAGCATTGCCAAAATAACCACCTTGGGCATTGATATCTGCCCCCCTTATCAAGGAAAAGCTTCACAATTCCTATATATTTCCCAAATTCCCCCATATATGAAATGGCCTGGAGAGCATTGCCATATTCACCACCTTAAGCATTGATATCTGCCCCCTTCTCAACCAAAAGCTTCACAATTTCTTCACTTCCCTCATATGAAGCAGCCTGGAGAGCATTGCCATATTCACCACCTTGAGCATTGATATCTGCTCCCTTCTCAACCAGAAGCTTCACAATTTCTTCTCTTCCCCAATATGAAGCAGCCTGGAGAGCATTGCCATATTCACCACCTTGAGCATTGATATCTGCCCCCTTCTCAACCAAAAGCTTCACAATTTCTGCACTTCCCTGATATGAAGCAGCCTGGAGAGCATTGCCATATTTACCACCTTGAGCATTGATATCTCCCCCCTTCTCAACCAAAAGCTTCACAATTTCTTTACTTCCCCGATATGAAGCAGCCTGGAGAGCATTGCCATATTCACCACCTTGAGCATTGATATCTGCCCCCTTCTCAACCAAAAGCTTCACAATTTCTTCTCTTCCCTCATATGAAGCAGCCTGGAGAGCATTGCCATGATAACCACCTTGAGCATTGATATCTGCCCCCTTGTCAAGCAAAAGCTTCACAATTTCTTCCCGTCCCCCATATGAAGCAGCCTGGAGAGCATTGCCATATTTACCACCTTGAGCATTGATATCTGCCCCCTTCTCAACCAAAAGCTTCACAATTTCTTCTCTTCCCCAATATGAAGCAGCCTGGAGAGCATTGCCATATTGACCACCTTGAGCATTGATATCTGCCCCCTTCTCAACCAAAAGCTTCACAACCTTTTCTCTTCCCCAATATGAAGCAGACTGGAGAGCATTGCCATATTCACCACCTTGAGCATTGATATCTGCCCCCTTCTCAAGCAAAAGCTTCACAATTTCTTCACTTCCTCGATATGAAGCAGCCTGGAGAGCATTGCCATATTGACCACCTTGAGCATTGATATCTCCCCCCTTCTCAACCAAAAGCTTCACAATTTCTTCACTTCCCTGATATGAAGCAGTGTAGAGAGCATTGCCATGATGACCACCTTGAGCATTGATATCTGCTCCCTTCTCAACCAAAAGCTTCACAATTTCTTCCCTTCCCCAATATGAAGCAGTCTGGAGAGCATTGCCATATTGACCACCTTGAACATTGATATCTGCCCCCTTCTCAACCAAAAGCTTCACAATTTCTTCACTTCCCTGATATGAAGCAGCCTGGAGAGCATTGCCATATTGACCACCTTGAGCATTGATATCTGCCCCCTTCTCAACCAAAAGCTTCACAATTTCTTCACTTCCCTGAAATGAAGCAGCCTGGAGAGCATTGCCATATGGACCACCTTGAGCATTGATATCTGCTCCCTTCTCAACCAAAAGCTTCACAATTTCTTTACTTCCCTGATATGAAGCAGCCTGGAGAGCATTGCCATATTCACCACCTTGAGCATTGACATTTGCTCCTTCCTCCACTAAGATCAATATCATGTTAAGCAAATCAGTCATGCTGGCATAATACAATGGAAGGGCAGAACCAGAATTCCACATATAACTGCTTGACCTCATCCATGCCTGACAGGATTTATTGGTATATGTGAGCAAATGTAAACTCAAAGACTTGACTGGCTCTTCCAGCAGTTGTAAATTTCTAACATGTTTTGGCCATTGCTGTACTGCATATCCTGCCAAAGGAAACTTCTTTTCATCTATAGATCTATCTTTTCCACAAACCACCAGATAAACCATACATGACTGAGCAATGAATTTATGTGCCATCTGGTCATTTACCTGGAATAGCTGTGCTGAACTTTGCAGGATTGCTTCTGAAACAATATACTCTTTTACAGATGGATGTGCAAGCTGCAATATGTGCTCTTCTTCATCTTCCTCATCTCCCCACCATGCTATTTTCTGTACTTTTTGAACTTGAACTATAACTAATGTTGAATCAATCATTTTATTCACTTCCTTTGCCTCTATATTATCTTCAATATCTTCTAATCTTTCATCATTGAAGTTGATCCTGAATATTTCAGGAAGCCATATTAATTTTAACTGCTCATAGCCAAAGAGTAGCCACTTCAACATAGCTTCTGCCTCCTGCTGGTGCTCCTCTGGTATTTGTTTTAATGCATCAGCATAGGTTTCTGCAAGATCTTTGGGAAGATTTTGTACAGCACTGAGTATAGCCTTTCGAGTGACCAACTTCTGCAAATGCTGAATTTGACAGTCCACCCATCGAATTCTGAGCAATATGTCAATCATACCAAAAGATGATATTAGGGGAAATTATACTTACTGCCCATGTGCTCCAATCAGTAGAGCCTCTGTCACTTCCTTATGAACATCTACAGATAAAGGCCTATCATGGAACACTTGTTGAATGTGCCTTTGAATATCTGATTTTACTACTTCTTCATCCAGTGATATTTCATAGGTAGCAGAGCTCAGCCCAACTGTACTAGCTGCATGTCTGCAGGACACAAAGATATGCATCTTTGAACCAAGCCCAAGTAAATCCCGAATGAGGTTTGCAACCAAATGCCAATCTGAAGCTTGGCATTCATCCATTGCATCAATGAAAATGCATGTAGTTGAAGGCTTCTGGACCAGAAGCTTGAGAAGAGTTGCTTTCATAACATCAGCAGGCATTTTGATCCTCCCTTTGTTATTTTGCTTATAGAGGTCTTTTATGTGCTGCCAGTCTGATTGAAGGCCTACATCCAACATCAGGGAAGATAGCATTCCTTGATAAGTTCCCTTTGATTTGGTTTGATCAAGAGTGTCAAAGTAGAAATAGACAACTTGATGCTCAGCACCGATGCTGAAGATAGCCTTGGTGCTAGAAATACAGACTTTATAAGTCATTGCTATAAGTATTCAGTTGTCAAATTAAATGCTTACCATAAAAATGTTTTTCCAGACCCAGCTGCAGACATAGTGAGTAAGCCTATTTCCTTTATTCAGATGAGTAAGCTTGTACCTTTGCCTTGAAGCCATAACAAGCTGCCGTTATTTTTCCACTCATTAAATCTAGAATCTTCAAGGAGCCACACTCCAGTGCCTTCAGTAATTTTATTATATGCAGCATTGAAGTTGACTGAGGGATTAGGAGCATCAATCCATTCCTGAATTTTGGAGCCTATAAAAGGATGAGTAACATTATAATTATCTGAAATCTGTACTTACTCTCATTGACATTGCGAACAAACACATTATTGTTGGAGTTGATAATGTGACGGTTATCATTGTGGATATTTTGAGTCTGATTGCCTTGAACATTGTTCCAATTGTATGTGTTCCCTCCTGCATTCATTCTGACACCCTCATGATGCATGGCTTGATTGATACTTTCTGCAGGAGTCAATGCTACCTCATCTGTTGAAGTTGCATTTGAGACTTTGACAGTGCATTTGATAAGCTGCAGTAAATTAAATAATGAACAAGAAGCTGACATACCTGGGCCTGTATCCTCAGAGTGTGTAGTTTGATGGATACTTGCTGCAGGAGTTGCTGCTACATTGTCCAAAGTATTGTCTGTTGAACCTTCAGTTGTAACTTTAAGGGCGCACTTCACAACCTGCAGCAAATCAAACAAGGAATATCTACCTGAGCTTGTGACTGGTGTATCCTCAAGTTTCCCTTCATTTGCTTCAACATTGTCAACTAGATGTGTATCAACGCAGCAGCGCTCATTAATGATATGGAAATAACCTTAGTCACAGTCACACACCTGATTTGACTACTTCAGAACGATTGACACTGTCTGTCTGGCTCTGATTACTTTCAACTTGATTGCCTTCTGGATATGCATGAGTGAGTTTTATAATTAAGAGCGCATTCGTTGGTTTTCCTACCTGCATTCTTCCCTCTTTTGCCTTTCTTCTTGGAACCGGAAAGTTTGCCTTTGACGCTCTTGAAAGCTCGCTTCATGTCGAAAGATGGTTGATAGCACAGCGCACGAAGTTTGAAAAGTGTCCAAAGTCACATGAGTGTCTATCAGAAGCGCAATGAGGCATGAAAGATAAGGCCTTGCGAATGTACCTGCTGACCTTGATGTAATTCAGTTTCAGCGCCTAGATAAGATATAGGGCGCGGGCCTCGATTTGGTAAGTCAACTTTTTTGACTTGTCGCGACTCGCGTCCCTCCTCGTCTTGTAGACAAATGGTCTTTCAAGAGTGACATTGGAGATCTACGTCTTGTATTGTTTAGTCTGACGAGTCTCCCTCTTGACAACCTCCACTTCGAAATAAACCCAAACTCCACTGAACAAGTCTCAACTGTAGTCCAAGCAGGAGTGAAGCACAAAATGGAGGAGTGAGTCTCACTTCCCAATTTCTACTCAACACTGACATTTTCTCTTTCGTGTCTCATGTAGCACATCTACGTCGCCAACGGCTCTCTCATCGTCGACCTCAGTTAAATGAGGAGTATCACTATCGACGCCGATATCTTTAACGGCATGTATCGAGACGAGGCATCACTTTGGGGATGGGGTTTCGTGCTAAGGATATGGGGGGACACATTCTTCTTGTGACGGTCGTGTTGGCAAAGGGGCGATAGCAGAGATTTCCGAGATTTCGGTGCGTCTGCCCTACCATCTTCCCCCTCTCAACTAACTCGTCTTCACCCAGGGCATCCACAGCTCCTCCCCCTCCCTCGCCATAACAACGTCCCTCCGCTTCCGCACCCATTTCGTCCCTACCTCCATTGCTACTCAAACTATGAAAGCTACCAACAATTCGCCCTCTCCCCTAACGTCACCAACTCTATTGGAACAGATTTCGGAGTACTCAAACGAGCGTCAGAGAGGGGTCGTGTGAGGCTTCTTCTGTCGACGACGTATTTCGCGGTGACACCGGGGCTGAGTGGGGAGGAGGTAGAGGCCCGGTTTAATGAGACGCTGAAAGGGTTTTCGGACGCGTCTGGGTTACTTCAAATCAGAAAGTGTCAGAGTCACAAGTCTGAGACTTAGGTATGTGCACGAATGGCCATTATTCTTGTTATTCATAGTAGGTAGAAGAAATGTGTGTACTATACAAGAAACTAACAAGAGCAATGATTTTGACAAGGTATGAGTCAGTAGTGATAAGAATCAGAGTGTCTGCAGGGTGTCTGCAGAGTGTCTGCAGGGGGTGTCTGCAGATTTCTGATACCCGTGCGTCTTCGCCAAATAGTAGTTTATTGCCTTATCCGGAGGAGGGATTTGGGTTCACGGACAATGAGTCACTTTTTTTGCTGGATTGTGGGGAGAGGTTGGCAAGGTTTGACTGACAGATACGACTGCGCTATTTAGGTATTGTGAAGAGTATAGTGGATAATATGCTGCCCGGATGGGAATATCGGTGCGTCTTCTTTTTTTTTGCCTTGCTGACTTTTATCTAATGTTTTGACAGCGCATACCCCAACTACATTGATGACTGGCTAGGAGATTGTATGTTTCGTTTCTCCTCCCCTCTTTCGCCTCCTCCTCCTACTCTTTTGTCCTCTTCTCCTTCGCTCGCTCGCTCCCCCTTCTTCTCTATCCCATATTGTTCCTCACTCACTGACGTATTTTATATGTAGAGCTACACCGGTACTACGGACCTCACTACCCACGTCTCAAAGCTCTGAAAGCGGTGGTGAATCCAGGAAATGTGTTTCAGCTACCTACGTCGATAGAGGAAGAGAAGAGCCTCAAGGATAATCTGAGGCAACAAGGCGATGTTGGGGGGATGTTGAAATGGGAGTAGGATATAGTGAGTTAGTGATGCATCAGGGAAATCCCCAAAGGCACTTTCATGCAATAGTAGCATGAATTTGCATGAAAACACATAAAATTGCATGATTATGCAAATTATGCACCTCATGCAAGTCCCCTGATGAGATCCATAACTTATGCGTGATTTTACAATTTTATGCAACAGAAGGCATAGATTATACTCCTTCACTCGCGATATTCCAGTGATATTCATAGCCAGATGACAACTCAATGGTAGCAATTGACACAAGAAGGGCAATATGAACAGGTAGAAAGGCATATATTAGCAATGGGTACTAAGGACAATGATAGTTCCTAACAACACTATCTATTATGCTACACTACATTGACAGAACTGGAACACCATCATGATAACCCAATGAAGCACTGGATAGATAATGAGACGGGGAACAGAAACATACCTCAACATGTACTACAAACAAAGCCGACCCCTGCTTAGCAAAGTTTGAACGACACAAAGGATCTGGAGCCTAAAGGTCAGCGAGCTTCAATGCGAAAGTATCATGGACGTACCTGAGTGTACTGGAGACATTCCTAGCGCGGGCCAATGAGACAGGGAACAGAAACATACCTCAACATGTACTACAAATAAAACCGACCCCTGCTTAGCAAAGTTAGAATGACCCAAAGGATCCGGAGCCTAAAGGTTGGCGAGCTTCAATGTGAAAGTATCATGGACATACCTGAGTGTACCAGAGATGTTCCCTACATCCTGTTTGCCAGCAAGACCTAAGGCTTGAAGGTAGCCTGGCTGGTGACCTATACAATAAGACAGTAAACCTTAGGCGTAACACATAAGGGCCTAAGGAGGATACTCACTGAGTTGTCAAGCTTAAGGTTGTGTAGCTGAGCACTGCATATGAGGGTTGAAGATGGTGCTTGAGTTCAGTCGTGCAAGAAGATGATGCAGATAAAAAGCCGATGAGGGACAAAGGAGGAGACTGGGGAAGGCTGTTTGAGTTGGTGGTTGCGAGTCGAAAGTCAACATAGTCAAGTGACCATTTGCTGACGCGTCTATTGCAGTGCAGGAACTGTACAGTTTTGCAGCGGAGTTTTAATAACTCTATTCGGAAGAAGTCGCGGCTCTCTCATTCAGGTTAGGGTTAATTACTTCGCAAACGCGAATGAAGAGCTGTCAAGCCAATGCCTGGCCCTCCATGTATTCACGTCAAATGCATCTGCTATGTATGATGCTCCCTGTTCCCGTTCACTTCATTTTTGTTGGCTGGGTTTTTTCTCAAACTGTTTGAAGGTTTTTAGTCGTTGCGCGATGTTGTTTACATTCTATCTTGACCTTAAATTTTCTTACTACACGGGAGTATTACAGCCCTGCAATTGCCTCGCCTGTTTGTTATTCACTTACCTCTATGTTGAGGAATACTTAATGATCATTATATATGTGGTTGTGTATTGGCACAATTCAATAAAGATATGCTCAAAACCATAATTCAAGCAGATTTTGACCATCCTACTGTGAGCACATTCGAGACAATGTTATGCATCTGTTATTCAGCAGATTGCATGAGGATTCAATAGGTGCATAGCTATACATCAATCTGCACAATATATGCAATGTGTGGAATGGATTATACACAATTATACATTTTTCATGCCAAAATTGCATAATTACGCTACTTTTGCATGAAGATGCCTCTGAGCATTTCCCTGATGTGGGGTTTAGGATGGTTTGGATTGACGGGAGAGGGGGGGGTTGGGGTTGGGGGAGTGGAAATAGAGGGGTGAAGATCGGTGGGGGGATTGTGAGGCTGTTGTTTACGGGGTACAAACGATTTTCGGTTGTTTTTCATAATCACTGTCTATCTAATGTCCCTTGAACTTGTGATAACCATTTTCGCCATATATTACTGTAATACAACTTGGCAGTTGTTATGCGCAGCGATGGGGACATGTGTCTCCTTCACTACTGTGATTTCCCATTCATCACGCTAATATCCAACTACAGCATTCTTACATTGCCAACGGCTTGGGGGTAAAAATGGGTCTTTAGTTGTCGACCTCAGTCAAATGAAGGATATCTTTGTGGACGACGATACATTGCACGTGCATTGTGCCAATTGAGACTGGGAATCACCTACACCGCCCACCCGACGTCGTCCAAGCTTCAACGGCCACAGACGGAAAGAAGTTACGTGATGTAACCCAACACTCCATGAATAAAGCCAAACTCCGTCATGAGTCAACGTTGACCACAACCTAGTGGGGATGACAAGCTAACGGCAAGAGCAACAGCTTCCATCTCACATCCCCAACCTCGTTACTCGTTACTCGCCGTCATTGCTTTCTCCTCAAAACCTCAGGAGAGAAAACAAAGCAAAATGCAAACGCGACGAGGAAAAGAAAGAAAGCAAAGTAAAAGGGTCAAGGACGAAGGATGAAAAAAGTAGAAAGTAAACAAAGTCAAAGAGGAGAAAACGAAGAAAGAGGGAACCCGGAAACCAGAAACCCCAAAGAAACCCAGAAAAAGGCCGTAAGTCCAACTCGCCCAACTCTCCAACTCCCAGGTCCAACTCGCAATATCTAGATACGACGACAACGACAGCATCACACCAAATCCCATACCCACCTCCACCTCCACCCCCTATGCCTCCACCTCCAAAAGAAAGAAAAAACCGAGAACGAAAACCAAAAACCAAAAACCAAAAACCAAACGCCCAACTCGCCAAATCCAAGGTCCACCCCAAACCCATCCCCCATCCCCACCCCGTACGTGTCCAGCTCCAAAAGAAAGAGAAAACCGAGAATGAGAAGCCAGAACCAGAACGGAAAACGAGAAGCCAAAAGCCAGAACAAAACACCCCACGTCTAACGTCTAACATCTAACACCCAACACTCGGCGTCCACTCCGTCCATCCCGTCCCGAAACCAAAACCAAAAACGAAAGCATAAAGGGTTACGAAAACACGAAAATTCAAAACACAACAAAACCAAACCCCCCAAAAACCATTAAGGAACAAAAACGAAAAAGACTCACCCATATCATCAACCCTCTCCTCCGGAATCGTCCCATTCATTACATACTCTGTTAAATTCCCTCCGAAATAAGAGTCTCCAGAGTCGAATGTGATGTCGCCAAGCATTGTCATCTGTGTCAGGTCAGCGGGAAGCGATGGTTTGGACGAGGGTATGCCCATTATCCCATGCTGTTAGGTTTTTCCTATCTCCCTCGTTCCTATCGGGACTGAGGTATTGTTCCCCGGAATCACAGTTGATGAAGACGAGAGCAGCGTCTTTACGAGCGGCTTGGGAACGTAGGGAAGTGAGGGCACTAGGAGTGAAGTCGTCGAATTGCCAGTCGAAGAGGGTACTTGGCTCCATTGGCAACGATAAAAAAAAAAAGCCAAAAAAAAAAAAAAAAACAGAAAAAGAGACAATCCACTCACCCACTTCCCCACCCCATCGCCAAATCCCCTCATTCCCCCCCTGATCACTAAACATATTCGGTCCCCCCCTCTGCGGCGCAGCATCCAACCCAGCAACCAACACCGCTCTTTCCCTCCCCGTCAACGGTAACGCAGGTCTGTCCAAATCCGTATTCGTATGGGGGAACTTTTGCTTAGGTTTCTCATTCTTAAGAAGAACAATCCCAGCACGGCCGATTTCGCGGACAATTTTGTAGTGGTCGGCTTGGACGTTGACACGCTCGTTGGTAGCTTCGTCGGGGATGTTGAAGGCGTTGAAGTTGGTTGAGGGGTAGGAGGGGGAGTCTTGGTGGGCTAGGTACCAGGCTGCTAGGATACGGGTTGCTGTTGAAAGAAGAAAGAAGTCGGTTAGTGATCGTCGTGGAAAGGAGAAGCTTAAAAGGGAAACGAAAAGACGAAAAGTGAAAAGCGAAAAAATGAAAGCAAGCCCATAAGTTGAAAGCGAAAATCACACTCAAACACCGCCCACCCGACGTCGTCCAACAGCCCAGACTAAACGGCCACAGACGGAAAAAAGTTATGTGATGTAACCCAACACTCCACGAATAAACCCAAACTCCTCCACGCCATACGTCAACGTTAACCGCCACCTAGTGGCAATGATAAACTGACGACAACAGCGACAGCGACAGCATCCATCCTCCATCCCAACGTCATCGTTACTCGTAAGGCTCCAACCAATTACATTACGATTACTCAAAATCCAGTAATTAATTGGAATTGGTAATGAATATATTAGTAATCAATTATAATGAGTAATTAATTAGTTTCCCAATTCACTACAATGGCATGCCACAGGAGGTTGTTCTGGTGGTCCTAAAGTGCCATTATCCATGTCATTTGTGCTTTCAAGTCAATGTACAGTGATTGTACATCTATGGTCTACCTTGTGACGACTAATTTCTATTTGTCATGTCTTTATCATGTGTAGGTTAGTAGTTATGATGAGGTTTGGCCTTTGTATGGTCAATCCTGCAGTGTGAAGAGTAAATTGTGGTATTATTAGATGACTACAAGTCAGTATGAAGTAGACTTGAGGCACTTGGCTGAGCCTTCTGCTACTCTAACCTGAAACTAATTAATTACTGATTACTACCAATTAATTACCCATTACTGGGTTTACCATAATCTAATTGTAATTTTAATTGGATAAAACCAATTAAATCAGTAATTAATTGGAACTGGTTGGAGCCTTAGTTACTCGTCGTCGTTGCTTTCTCTTCGTTCATAAGCTCTTTCTCCTCATAAGCTCAGGGGAACAAAACGCAAAACGCAAACGCGACGAGGAAAAGAAAGAAAGAAAGCAAAGTAAAAGGGTCAAAGACGAAGAATGAAAAAAGGTAAAAAGTCAAAGTCAAAGAAGAGAAAAACGAAGAAAGAGAACGAAACCAGAAACCCAGAAAAAAGCTGTAAGCCCAACTCGCCAAACCCAGCCAATCCCTACCCACTCACACCCATAAACACCCGGCTATTGGCTAACGTGGAAGAAGCAAGAAACCCATACCCCATACCCAGTTCCACCTCCGCCTCCAAAAGAAAGAAAAAACCGAAGACGTGAACGGGGAACGGAAAACGAGAAGCCAGAAGCCAGCAAGCTAGAAACCAACGTTCTACGTCTAATACCTCCACCCCGTTGCGAAACCAACGAAACCACCCAGACGCTAAACACCCACCATCCACCGCCCGTCCCGAAACCAAAAAACCGAAAGCATAAATAGAGAAACGAAAACGAAAACACGAAAACACAACCAACTCCCACCAAACCCCCCCCCCCCCCCCCAAAAAAAAACCAAGCCATTAAAGAAAAAAAAAAAAAACACTCACCCATATCATCAACCCTCTCCTCCGGAATCGTCCCATTCCTTACATACTCTGTTAAATTCACTCCGAAATAAGAGTCTTCAGAGTCAAATGTAATGTCGCCGGGCATTGTCATCTGTGTGAGCAACAAAGTCAGCGTCAGGTCAACGAAGACGAATATGAGAAGGGAGAGAAGGGAGTAAAACCAAGCAAGACGACCACGAAGAGGGAAGACGAAGAAGACTCACATCCAACCCTCCCGCAACACTCCCAAACGTACTCAACGTAGCTTGCCAATCCGACATCATATACCCTCTGAACCCGTACTCTGATTTAAGTAACGCGTTGATGGTGGGTGAGTTTTTGCAGGCGTAGGTTGAGTTGATGGCGTCTGTGTATCATAAGGAGATGCGCGTCAGTATTAGGCAGCAGGTACACGTAGAAGGGGAGACGGGAACGAGACTTGGAAGGAAACCACGTACTATAACTACACATCGAACTCCCCACACCAGCCATAACACTCCTCAAAAACGGGTGCCCATAAATCTCATGTGTGGTTCGGGAATCGACAAAGGAAGACGTGGTGGTTCTTTTGTGTTCTTGTTCGCTTTATAGAAGGGTTAGAGTCAGGTCACTCGAGATTGCAGAGAAGGAAACTCACTTGAACATAAAATGTTTTGCACAAGCTGTGATACCCGCCTGTTGCATACCCAAAACCGTCTCATACGCAGCTTCACCAGCCAAAAATGGATCAGCTCCGAAACCTTCCCAGTTTCTGCCTTCTTGGGCGATGCAGCCTGTATCACAACGCAAGTCAGCTTAGCAAGAAGACGCTACAAAAGAATCCACCTACCCATATTCATCATAGGCCCCAACGCAACATTGACCCCCTTACCCACATGTTCCCTCCCCATCGCCAACCCCCTCTCCCTAATCAACCTCCTATTCCACGTACTAGCTGCCATCAAAGCCATTGGAAACGCAGTCACATAATCCGCAAACCTCACACCCAAAGGTGAGTCTTCCAAACACAACCCAGGAAAGCCCTTTGCTTCATTAGCAGGAATGTTTCCAACACAAAGTCCATTCTGCCATCCTACGCCAGTGGTGATGTTGACTTTTTCTTCGAGGGTGAAAGTGGATCAGACCATAACACACATTTTTTATAAAAGTATATAAAAATTGCATGGTCTAACCATGCAAGACGTTTTATAAAACCAATGGATCAACCATAGACACTTTTATAAAGCACGTCCGCTCGCACGCGATTTTTTGAAAATCCAGCACCCCCTGGACCTATTCTCACGGCCCTAGCGTCACCGGTCCATCGTCCATTTCCCATTTCAGAAAGTGGCAACATCCCTCTGATTCCGCTTGTTCCGTTATCAGTTGCGCGGCAAATGTTACGAGGCCCTTTAGGCCGAGTTAACTTATGTCGTCTTCGCAACTTTTCCACGCCTGCAATTTCTATTGGCCAGTCTCTATGATGCCGACAACTGAACGAGGATGCCGTCAGCTTTTTGATCCGACCCAAGCTGTCGTCAACCATGAACAAACAATGACATAGCCCAAGTCGCATCGGATTTTCATAAGTCCTTTCACCTTCACCCTACGGTGTGCTACTACAGGCCTCGTAAATTGCCATGCGAAGCAGTGGCATCTTTCCCCAGTTAACTTATTTCGTCTTCGCAACTTTTCCACGCCTGCAATTTCTATTGGCCAGTCTCTATGATGCCGACAACCGAACGAGGATGCCGTCGGCTTTTTGATCCGACCCAAGCTGTCGTCAACCATGAACAAACAATGACATAGCCCAAGTCGCATCGGATTTTCATAAGTCCTTTCACCTTCACCCTACGATGTGCTACTACAGGCCTCGTAAATTGCCATGCGAAGCAGTGGCATCTTTCCCCAGTTAATAACTTAGGTCGACTTTTGCTATCTTCCCACGCCTGCAGATTTATATTGTAGTCTCCATGACAACCGAATTGCGGTCTGGACCGGGTCCTCCAAGGACTAATGAAGTCGACAACCACGACGTCATGTCTCATTTCTCCAATGTCCACCCTCCTCCATCCCTCAAGCTTGCCTTCATCTCGAGTACAGATTCTCCAATGAAATCAGCTCATGTCCATGGTTTGCACATTCTTACATTTTCAGCAATCACAGAGAGTCATGGCGGATGGTAAACGAACGTTGACAGGGAGCGGAATGGTATATATTTATATATATTATTATAGAACACTACGGAACCACGGAGAAAGACGGAGAAAGATGGAATGCAGGTGACCTCGATGTGTCACCAAGTGTCGGGTGGGGATTGAGCACAAGACCACATCCTCTCAAAATGCAGATGAACAGGCTATCACCGAATTGTGAAGTATATCACGATGATCCTGTTCAGACAGCCAATACATCGCGCAGCAAGCTGCCGACAAGTACTCGCTGTTTGACGAAAGTTTGTGGGAAAGCAGTTACGAGAATTGTGCGGGCCGGCGGGCCCATGCCTTGGATTAGCTGTATTTCTCAGTACACTACATCCAGAAAGTTGTACACAGCCAGGATAGCTTTTTAGGGCTTTATCTACATTATAATATTTTCTTGGCTTTTTAAACCCTCAGCCAAGTGCTGCTAAATGACCAAATTTCGAAATTTTTGATCAACATACTTATATACTGATAATTACCGAGGATCTGGTCATAGAAAGAATTCAAAGGATATCTGTGCGTTTTAAAAGCATATTCCGTCAATCTCCGAGGTACATATCTGCTTGTTAATACAAGCCGAGTCGAGGCAAAGAGAGAACGGGGCTCTCAAGAGGCGTGGAAATTGGCATCGTGTAGCCCCGAATGACGTCGAGACGAGCTTTTCTCAACGTTGAAGGTACTAACGCATGTATATTGATCTTTCATTACTTATAAGCTATTTTCCTAAGTTTTAAATGCAGCATTGAGCACAGATAGCAATAGAGAGCAACAGTTAGTTAGATGCGTCGGGTATTGGCTGGTCCCCACCTGGCCCGCACCTGGCCCACACATAGTCCCAATGATGTCATATGTGCGGCCCGCACCGATGGATCTGCGGGTCAGTTCTCGACATGGGTGCCACTTTCCAGGTCACACATGTACAAAATTTGAACTTGTAAGAGTAGGTACAGGCCTTCATACTTGTACTATTCATCTTCTCGTACTCGCATATACATATCTATCATTTAAGTATCTGTTTTCAAGCAGGGATTAGCCTGATCAAACTTGAAAAAGAACGTATTAATAGTGTTTGCTAACTACATTGTCTAAGAGACTCAGAAAGTGGATCAGACTGCTTAAATAGGGAATTTTCGTTGAGATATTCTTCAGTATGCATTTCTACATAGTGGAGGATAATTTGAACTGATATTTTGGTGGCACGCACATACACAGCCACTGACCCGCTAACCTGCAGGGGTGATCTGCACAATCCTACACACCGTGCGGGAAATGGTGGTGGGCAAACCCTGCCAGCGGCGCGGACGCTTACTAAGCTTCCCATCAGAAAACCCCTATCGCAAACCCGCGATGCTCAATAGCTTTTTCGTCTGCTCATGGGACATCTCCGGCAATTCATGAAAAAATGTCTTAAGTATACCGCAATCTTGCTACAATAAAAAATCTGTATACAGTGGGTCAAAAAATTGTCCACATGTTTCGCATTTTTGGAAAGATTGCCAATTTAAGCAATACTGAGTAGAGATATTGAAATGTGGTCAGTGATGGGCAGAAAGCCCTTGATAAGAGCTACAATAATCTGTTTTATTTGTCCTATTTGGCTCAAAACTCATGGAGATATGATTGATTTAAAATGGTATGTCATTTGGACAATTTTTTGAGTTGCCACTTCAAAATCAGTATTGTAACTATGTGATGTCTCATAGATGACATCATAAGTGGAGTTGTACAATGATGCAATGGCTACATCATAATGATATCATAGCTGCCAGCTGGACCATATATAAGGGCATCCAGTTGTTCTATAGCCCTCATCAAATCATGAGACCCATCACATCCACCCAGAAAGACAATATCCTCTCTCTCCTCCAAACTTCTGCTTCATCCAGGGAAATCTCTGCTAAAACTGGGGTATCCAAGTCAAAGATTGCTTCTCTGGCCAAAGAGATGTATCCTGACAAGGAGAACCATCAAGCAGGGCATCCTAGAAAGCTGTCTACCACTGATGAACGTGCTGCTATCCAACAAATCAACACTGGCAAAGCTGAAAATGCTACAGAAGTGGCCAGAAACATCAATCCCCTCCTTGACCAACCTGTCTCCACCCAAACCATTCGAAATTCCCTTCTCAGGCATGATGTGGACACATCTAAAACAAAGAAGAAGCCCAAACTCACTGCAGCTCACAGGAAGGCTCGTTTAAACTTTGCACAGAAGTACAGAAACTGGACTGTGGATGACTGGAAAAGGGTTATTTGGTCAGATGAGACTAAAATCAATCGATATGGGTCAGATGGACAGCAGTATGTGTGGGGGAGGAAGGGTGAATCCTTGGGAGAGAGAAATGTGGTGGAAACAGTCAAATTTGGAGGAGAAAATATCATGGTGTGGGGATGTATGGGGTGGGAAGGAGTTGGAAACATGGCAGAGGTGGAGGGCAGGATGAATGCAGAGCAGTATGTGGACATTTTGGAGAACAACCTTCTGGAGAGCATGGATATTTTGGGTGTTGATCTGTCATGAATCCCTTCATGCCTTCGCTTCTAGACCCTGTTCTTTGTTCTCCTTTCATCATTCTTCTCCCTTCCATCATTCTTCTCCCTTCCATCATTCTTCTCCCTTCCATCATTCTTCTCCCTTCCATCATTCTTCTCCCTTCCATCATTCTTCTCCCTTCCATCATTCTTCTCCCTTCCATCATTCTTCTCCCTTCCATCATTCTTCGCTTCTTTGGTTCTAGATCATGTTTCTTGTACCTATGGCTTCCATCTTCTTTGATGCATCATTTCTCTGATTGACAGATCATATCTGTACCTGTTACACATATTGACATCACTTAGATACCTGATTATCATTCCTTGATTGTTTCCATCAGTACCTGCTGATCTAATCTTGTTCTCCTTCGCACTTTTGTATATATACTCCAGGGCTTTGTAGATAGTTCCTCAGTCTGTCCACTTCTGTCCCTCTGATCCATACTGCTCAGCATTGTCCTCAGTACTATGTAGACTCTGGCCCAGTACTGGCTTACTCATCTATACCATCTATTTGCCTTATTGCTTCGTCTTTGGTTCCTGTGTGGTGGCCTGAGAGGCATCCAGTCCCTATCTGAACCTGTTCTTGACACTTGGACAGACTCTCCCTACTCTCACTCCACCAAACTTCGCTTTTCTTGTTCTTTCTTCCTCCTGGATCACTGCTCTGTTCCCCAACTGTTATTGCCCACTATCCTCACCAGTTCATTGGCCTCTGTGCTTCGTTCAATGGTCCAGCCATGCCCTATGGAGGTTTAGAAGGTTTTCTCTGAAGACTATGGAGGATATGCTGCTGTAGAGTGTACAGCTAGGTCTACAGGTGCATCATTCATTCTTTTGACCCAGAATCATCCAGTCAAAGTCACCCTGTCCACAGACCATCAACAATACTGTCTATGCAGCCTTATCATCCCCTTCCACTTCAGGTTTTCCTCCCCAGTCATCCTCACATGCAGTTACAGAGTGTTTATCCTCTTTCCCTTCGACTTTTTACTTTCACAATGCCATAGTCATTTGCTTATTGTTTTCTTTTCATCATTGCACCCCCTTCTCCCTTTACCTTTTGACTCACTGTTGCACCTGTACACAAACCCACCAGAACCAGAACCAGACACCAGAACAGGGCCAGTGCTTTATGCCAGTGCCATTATTGAAACAGAATGTGTGTTACATGGTATGCTCAGTGATCTTACTGTCTACTTGACCTCTTGGGGGGGAGGTTGTTATTGTCCCAAATGCTTGCTTGATTTCGTCTCCAGACCCTGTAATGCCATCACTGTTTCCATCACTTCTTTGATTGCTTCTTTCATGTGTCCATATCTGTCTTTGATCACCTGTCCCTACTGCTTCTTTCTTCACATCAGCTTCTTTGATAGATATCTTTGACAGTTGTCTTCTTCCTTCGCATCAGCTTCCTTTTTGGCATCATAATTCTTTGATATACTGTCTTCTGCCTTCGCCTTCAGCTATCTTTGACAGGTGGCATCATAGTTCATTGATACAGTATCCTTTGACTTTGCTTCCTTTGTTCTTACTTGCTTTCTTCACCCTTCTACTGTCCTCTGCTTCGCTTTCTTCATTCTTTCTTCATCATTGATCACTCCTTCATTCCCCAACTGCCATCACTAGTCCCTTTTCCCTGATATTGGCCCTATGTGCTTCGTTCAAGCACCCAGTCTTGTCCCATGGGTGTTAGAAGAAGTTCCCTTGGAGGTTATAGGAGATAGGTTGCTGTGGAGTGTGCAGCTTCGTCTATAGGTGCATCATCCCTTGTTTTCAACCAGAACTACCCAGTCAAAGTCACCTTTCTCTCAGATAATCAGTCCTACTGCCCATGCAACCTTCTCATCACCTCTCACTTCACCTTTAACCCTCCAGTCATGCTCAGATGCAGTTCCTGAGTGCTCAACCTTTTACCCTTCAACTTTCCATCATCACCATGCCCAGTCTATCGCTTTTTTCACCTTGGATCACTCTCCTGTTCTTCAGCTGTTGTCTCTAGTCCCTACATCATGATGTTGACCTCTGTCCATCGTTCTATCACTCTGCTCCATGGATGTTTGAAGAAGTCCCTTGAAGATTAATGAAGATGGGTTGCTGTATACCTTACAGCTTGGTCTACAGGTGCACCACTTATATTTTGCTCAGAATCATCTAGTCACAGTCACCTTTGTCCCAGACCCTCAGTTATACTGTTCATACAGCCCTCTCCATCACCTTCTACTTCAAGTCTAGTCCCCTATTCATGCACAGACACAGTTATTGAGTGTTTATCCTCTTTATGTTCGCTTTTTTATGGTTACTGTTACCTTTTTTCTGTTACCCTTTGTTAATGATAATGTCCCTTCATTGATTCTTTGATTTAACTGCTTTTATTGTCACCAGTCCACCAGTCATGTCTCTAATATCCCTCATGCCTTCATTGCTTCCATTCAACTGCTTTTGATGTTAACAGTCCACCAGTTTCCTTTAATCTTCATTTAGTTATTTGTTTATTGTTTCTTTTGTTCATGATACCCTTTCTCACCTCATCCTTCATCCTCTCTTCCCTCCCTATGGACATATTTCAACAACCAGCTACTTTGTCAGGTCGTTATGGGCTTGAAGTTTTTTGTTTTTGATTTATTTTGTTTTGGAACCCTTAGGAAACCAACCACTCTGTCAAGTCATTATAGGCTTGGGGTGGGATGCTCTGGCAAGTCGTTATAGGCTTGGAGTTTCTTTGGCCACTATGGGATACTTTGTCAAGTTGTTATAGGCTTGGAGTATATTCAGCAACAATCTATTGGCAGGATATGGAGATATTGAAAGAGATTGTGGATTAATGGGAGTGGACTTAGGTTTTCCTTTTTGTTTTTCTTTTCAGCTATACTTTGTGTGCTTCGGTGCAGCACACCTTGAAAAGGGGGTAATGTCATGAATCCCTTCATGCCTTCGCTTCTAGACCCTGTTCTTTGTTCTCCTTTCATCATTCTTCTCCCTTCCATCATTCTTCTCCCTTCCATCATTCTTCTCCCTTCCATCATTCTTCTCCCTTCCATCATTCTTCGCTTCTTTGGTTCTAGATCATGTTTCTTGTACCTATGGCTTCCATCTTCTTTGATGCATCATTTCTCTGATTGACAGATCATATCTGTACCTGTTACACATATTGACATCACTTAGATACCTGATTATCATTCCTTGATTGTTTCCATCAGTACCTGCTGATCTAATCTTGTTCTCCTTCGCACTTTTGTATATATACTCCAGGGCTTTGTAGATAGTTCCTCAGTCTGTCCACTTCTGTCCCTCTGATCCATACTGCTCAGCATTGTCCTCAGTACTATGTAGACTCTGGCCCAGTACTGGCTTACTCATCTATACCATCTATTTGCCTTATTGCTTCGTCTTTGGTTCCTGTGTGGTGGCCTGAGAGGCATCCAGTCCCTATCTGAACCTGTTCTTGACATGATCCAGAGGTGGCCATTTTTCAGCAAGACAATGATCCTAAACACAAGTCAAAACTGGCCACCAAGTGGTTTGAAGACAACAACATCCATTGCATGAGCTGGCCTGCTCAATCTCCTGACCTGAACCCCATTGAACACCTCTGGACAACCCTCAAACACAAGCTCAATGGATATGACACAGCACCCTCTGGAGTTTGGGAAATATGGGACAGAGCAGCTGAAAAGTGGGATGAAATCACAGAAGAAGATTGTCAGAAATTGATCAGGAGCATGCCTAGAAGGATTGAGGCTGTGTTGAAGGCCAAAGGAGGGCATACCAAGTACTGAGCTAGCACTTTCTGTATTTTCACTTGCATGTCAAAAAATTGTCCAAATGACATACCATTTTAAATCAGTCATATCTCCATGAGTTTTAAGCCAAATAAGACAAAACAGACAGAATATTGTAGCGTTTATCAAGGGCTTTCTGCCCATCACTGACCACATTTTAATATCTCTACTCAGTATTGCTTAAATTGGCAATCTTTCCAAAAATGCGAAACATGTGGACAATTTTTTGACCCACTGTATTGTACATAGGAATCTATACTTCAGGCCGATAATAACCATTAAAATACTACAGAAACAAAATTTCTTATTGTACATCCATTTAGACGCCCGCAAAGAATGATGCCTGAAATTTTGACGAGCTTGGCTGGGAGTCTCGAGAAGCTATTGAGCGATAAAGATGGACACGGTAAAGCTCAGCAAAATGTATTACGAGGCCTTTAGGCTGAGTTAATTTATGTTGTAGTGACCTCCCAAAGCTTTTCCATGGGTTCAAACTCCCACCCCTGTTCATTGCCGCTCGTCGAGCGCCCATCCATTATGACGTTGTTCATGGGTTTCTCGGAACAACTGGTAACCAAGGCAGCGTTTGCGCCTTGCCTTCGACGCTGCCTTTCTTCCCTGTTTCCCACTGCACCTGGGTCTCTCCACTGCCGCTTCATCCTTTCTCAAATTCAATATTGACCATTTACGAGGCCTTTAGGCTGAGTCAATTTTCAATTTATGTCGCAGAGCGACCTTCCAAATCTTTTCCACAGGTTCAATCTCCCACCCCTAAGTCGGTCTTTACTCCTGACAACCAAAGGTCGGAAATGTTTAGACGCGGTCTGGTTCAGATCCATGTGACGACAACCACGACGTCATGCCAGCATGTCCAGACTCAACCTTCACCCTCACGACCACCTCCTCTCCCTATCTCACCCTTCGCATTTCACGGCTACTAGACATGGCCTGGCCTAGGCAAAGTCCTTATCTTCCGAGTCACGCACAAGACATATACACACAGGCAAAACGATAGCGAGGCCCCGTTGGTGCGTATTTTTGTCATGTTCTTTTATTTAGCTTTTCTCTTGTCTCGTACCTCCATCGCGTACTTTGTACCTCTCTATCGTCTATTTCACAGAGTATAAAGAGGTCTACTCATACGTCTAGGTCCAAGCTGAGAGGAACTGTTACACTGTTCACCTCATTCTACCCGTCTGGGCCGTCCCACTCCTGGACCCACCTTGAAGATCCAGCGCTTCATGCACAGGTGACAATGTTTACCACCAGTTGGTTTTTTTGCATTGGCCTTTGCTGGTATGGCACAGGCGCAGGTGTTATTGGGAAACGGGCTGCTCACGTCATTGACCTTACTTCCTAGTTAAAGTTGGGTTGTTAGAACTGTTGGTGGTCAGGATGCCCATCGTTCTCATTCATTCTGAAACATCTATGATCTTGGGTGCTAACATTGATGTTTCTTTTATATATCGGATGCTGAAGTCATTTCTGTATATATTTTGAATCCTTATGCATTATTCAATGTTGAAAATTGTTCATTTACTGTTCTCTGTCTTACAAGTTCTGGTATAGTCAATATTATGTGTTTTGCCTCACAATTGCTCTACATGGAAGATGTAATTTTGGTCCTGCTGAAGACCATACCAAAGGAAGGGGCCTCGTAGCTTGCCATGCGAAGCAGTGGCCCCTTACCCCAGTTTAGACACACGTGGCAGCACAGCATCTCCCCTGCTCCTCCTCAGCTCGCCTCGTTGCTTTTCGGTTGGGCTTTTATTGTTTGCCCTCTAAATTGCTGGCGTATTCCCCCTGTTCATCTCTGATGTATTAACGCGAGGCTTTGATTGGGTAGCGTCACCTTGATTTTTGATTCGCAGTACTAATCAATTCCCGTGTATGATCGAAATTCCAATTGTATGACCAAAAATCCTTCGAAATGCTAGTAGCAATCCTATTTCCCCAGGAAATGACGACGGTTATACAGTGCTTCGCAATTTCGCAATTTCGAGAGTAAGAAAGTGTGCATTCAAGGCCCAGTACTTGCAATTTACGCCGTATGACTGAAATTCTCATGTATGACCGAAATTCCTTCAAAACTGATTGATGCTAATTCCGTACATAACGAGGATATGTCTCACAGATTTGCCATTCAGAAAGCAAGAAATTGTGCGTTCCAGGTCCAGTGTGATCAATGTATGACCGAAACTACCGTGTATGACCAAAATTATCGTTGTATGACTGAAATTCGTTCAGAATCGAAATACCGGTACCGTTTGCATACGGTATGGTAATTATTTTACAATGTTTCATTCATTTTCAACACTGAGAGCAAGAAACTGTGCATTTAAGGTCCTGTACGAGCCGGTGTATGATCAAAAGTATGAGCAAAATCCCAACTCTAGCACTGTTGAATGTTTGTAGTACACTTACTACAGTTGATTATGTCGAGCCTACAACCTGCCAGATCTCTTGAAATACACCTCAGGAGTATTTCTGTTCAATTGAAAATATTTTTATTTGGACAGCTCATTATGTGCAAATGGGACCAGAACATGGCTTGCACCACACTGCGCCTCTTAGTCTTTGTAGTAATGGTATTGAAGGTTTATGTGGAATCATAATGCCTCTGTGATTCCTACACTCAATGGTGAGATTTAATACAGTACTGATACACAATAGAAGATCAATGCCGTGCTCAGGGTGTACAAAGGTGGGGAATGTTGGTCAGAAGTTGAGTTTCAGTCATACAACTGAATTTTGATCATACGCAATCAGAATTCTACTCATGTATGTATCTACTATTGGTGTGATTACTTTCATAGAAAGCAAAAACAGTATTTTCATGTAAGGAACTCATGGACAAGCACCCCTTGACTGGGGGGAGTTGAAAAGAGGACCCTAGCTGGATTTCAGTCATACACTCCAAATTCTGATCATACAAATAATTTTGTGCCCAATCATGGTGCATGCTGAGGCTCAGGTTATTGGAGGACTTGGAGTAGCATCCACAACGAGTTCAGCCCGAGTAAATCTCCATTAACTAGAAAATAAGACGGACCATATAGCAGATGCGTTACGCGTTTGTGCACGTCTAACCACCCCAACATTCACGTGATGCAAAATTGCTGACGCATGGTGTCGACACGTCATGGTTCCCTGTCAGTTTCCCGTCAACATGTCAACACTGCTTCTTCCTCCAACCTTCTTCTACTCTCCTCCTTTCTGACCTGTGCCCAAACCACAGTATCTGCAGACCACCCAGCTCTACAGCCAGAATCAGCCCTACTACCCCTCACCAATCAGCGGTTCTCCATACCAGCTTGATACTATTATTTCAGAAGCTCAGACCCTCAGACCAGAGCCGTGGTACTTTTATTAGATGCCACTAAGGGCGGACGAGGAGGAGGAGGAGTTTATTACCAGCTTTGGACCAAGGGATGATGCACTGGGTCTCGCAGCAGCAGAAGACTGGTAGAAGATGCCACATTTGCATAGTGTATGGTACTTACTTGATTAAGAAGTTGTGGACCTACCGTGGACCTTGGTAAAAAGTCATGGACCTTGCCTGGTACATGGCCTGAATAAGGCCTGAGCGTCATATGCTTATGGATAGCTATGGTTATTTTGGTGGTAAGTTTTATAAAAGTGCTCATGGTTGAACCATAGCTTTTATAAAACGTTTTGCAGGGTTACGCCATGGATTTTATAAAACCCCCGCGTCATGGGGTGAGTGGATAATAGGGATTTGGCTTTGGAGTAGGCGTTGTCCCATGCGTCTTGGAAAGAGGGGATAGTAGGGGGGTCGGTACTGGAGGTTGGGGAGGAGAAGTCGAAGACAGGAGGGGAGAGAGGGTCAGTGGGGATGAAGATGGAGGAGATGGGTTGGTGGGATGGGATTGGGAAGGGGGTGAAGTTGAAGGGGACAATGGGGACAAGGTGACGGTTGACGGGGCACCGAGTGGAGGGAAGGGGACATCGGAGGAAGGGCTGGAGGGAAGGGGACATCGGAGGAAGGGCTGGAGGGAGGTGCAGATGCCGACAAAGGAACTGAAGACGACACACTGGAAGCCACTGCAGGTGCAGATGCTGATGAAGGAGCCTCAGACAAGACAACGGTAGGCAAGCTGGAAGCCGATGCAGACACAGAAGTCAGAATAGAAATAGACAACACTGCAGAGGACGACGACAAGGGCAGCAACACAGAGCTAATCACTAGGGAACAGCATGGGGATCCCACGGGGAAAAAATTCTGACCCGTCCCGTCCCTGTCGAAACTCTTCCCCGCCCTCACGGGTCAAGGATAACAACAGGGCAGACAGGTCTGAGACAAAACCCGTGGGTTTACGGGTATATACATACAGATACAGTACATCTACACATCACTAAGTACACCTACAATATCATCATACCCCTCTGGCATCTCAATGTCCTCTGCATCCTGATCAGCAGCCTCAACCTCAGGGAGCTTCGCAACAGCCAGGACATCCTCATCATGTATAAGACCCATTAAACTCCACTGACCCAGACAGATACTAAGAGCACATGTAGAATCAGTGGACAGGCGATTGTGAACATAAGGTCAAAGGAATTGGCCTCTGCTGAAAACACACTCAACGTCGGTGGAGGTGGCTAAGAATTGGCTTTTGCCATCCCAATGGACTTGCATTTCTTCTCTTTCATCTGGAGTTTTTCGGGATGGGGGCAGGGCGCATTGTTACTTTGAAGCAGAGGATTTTTCCGGGCCACCAGTTTTTCAAGCTCACAGTCAAGCCACCATGGCTTGAGTAGCTTGAGGGTAGCTTGAGGGTAGCTTGAGGGTAGCTTGAGGGTAGCTTGAGGGTATCTTGAGGGTAGCTTGACTTTCTATTTTGAGTGTGGCTGTGTTTACCCCTTGTGTTACCAACTTCATTACACTTTCACATTGAATGGCACATTCATTGACGAGATACATATTATTCACACTACATTCTTTGTTGCACCTCTGCTGAGTCATGTACATAATTCTTTTAGAATTACAGGGATAGAATGCTCAATTTTTTTCCAAATTTTGACTCTGTTAGTTAGATATGGTGATTTAGGGGAAACATGTAGAACCTTATTAATGAAGCTTTATGATGCAGAGACAATTGAAATAGAACTCCAAGCTGAGAAGAATAGGTTAGACATATACAAGAGAATTTAGGGCATATCAAAGACATATCAGGGCATATACATAGGTTTTGCATCATTTTGACATGATTCAAGAGTGGCTGGAGGAAGCTTGAGTGTGGCTGGAGTGAGTCTGAGTGTGGCTTGAGTGAACTTGAGTGTGGCTTGAGGGTATCTTGAGTGAGCTTGAGGGTATCTTGAGGGTATCTTGGGGGTATCTTGAGTGAGCTTGAGGGTATCTTGAGGGTATCTTGAGGGTATCTTGGGGGTATCTTGAGGGTATCTTGGGGGTATCTTGGGGATATCTTGAGGGTATCTTGGGGGTATCTTGAGGGTAGCTTGTGAAGGTAACTTGAAGGTAGCTTGAGGGTGGTTTGAGTGAGGCTTGAGTAAGGCTTGAGTGTAGTGTGTGGCTTGAGTGTGCTGATGTGACTTAAGGGTTGTTTGAGTGGCTTCAGATGGCTTGAGGGTAACGCATCTCGTCTACTACTCTGATTTTCCCATACTGGATCAATAGCTGAAACGGATTGACCTGTGACTGTATTACCAGCAGCCAGACCAGATGGGCCCACATTCTTATTGCTTTGGACAAGTTCAGTAAATTTCTTCTGCCCACACCTGAGTGGATGCAACTGGTGTGGAAGTCTTGGATGGTTGTGATCATTAATACCATTGAAATATCGCACACCACCAGCCCATTTGATTATCATAGCCACATTTGGGGAAGGAACATGTTCCAATGCAGCATCACAGTCACATTTGCCATTTGCTTTCCCTATCTGTGTTGTGACAGCAGAATGTGTTCCAGTATGAGGTCTTTTGATAATGGCACAATTTTCATTGTCACACCGGATATGCCCAAGGCATTTTCGTTTGGTCATAGCTACATTCTCGATATTCTCTGCATTGATACTACTGTTCTGTCTCTGCCTCCCATTGGATCCAACTGTATTTGTTGCCCAATGAACTGACAAATTGTTATTGTCCTCAAAAACATCCCAAGTAACATCCATTGCAAAATTAGACTGTGGCCATACATCCCATCCACCTTTTAGGTCCTCAAAATGTAGATAGACTGTTTGGCTGTCACAGCACGGTCCAGTGAGCGGTACATCAGGCATTTGTTTGCGAGCCAGCTTAGCTGGTGTTTTGAATTGGTTATCATCTCTAAATGCAACATTGTGACTGCATTTACGTGCACTGTCTATCTCCTGGCAAGGCTCAGAGTTGCTGCTTTTACCAATGTTATCATTTTTGGTCTGCAAAAAATCTGGGGTTGCATTTTCAGGTTTCAGAGCATTGACACTACTCTTAGAGTGGGGCTGAACACTGATAGCAGATACCATTGGTATATTTTGAAAAGCCTGTGGTGGCCCAGCACCTCCCAAATGAGCCATAAGTTCTGGATTCATGTAGTTAGCAAATGGCATTTGGAAAGGATTCCAGGGATAGGCAGGAAAGGGAGCATTGTAAGTGAATCCTGGGACTGAGGAAGGAGCTTTTTGAATATCAGGGCTAGTATTGGGTGGTTTCTTTCGTTGAGGATCAAGAAAGCTAGCAAGCCGCTGTCTGAATTTTGCCTGAATGAAGATGACATTGAATCTATCAAAGTTCAACAATTCAGCCGCAACTTACCAGCATTTTATGTTGCTCTGTAGATTCAGGAAAGCTTGCAATCTATGCATACATAAGTTTAGTAGATGATGATATAACGTTAATGCCTACCAACAGCGTAAAGACGGAAAGAATAGAAAGTGTCACAGACACATGACTGTGATTTTGTGGACAAGCACCGGATGCAATCATTTGCCACATGTGTACTAAATATAGCCTGACAGTCACTTGATGGTAGCTTGATGGTAGCTTGAATGTGAGCTTGAGTGTGAGCTTGACTCGTGGCTTGAGTGTGAGCTTGAAAAACCAGATGCCCGATTTTTCCTGTGTATGTAATTTTTGCAAGATCTACCTCTGAGTCTGGCTAAACATATAACTATACAGTTGGTTGCTGTAAAAGATTATGCCGAGGTGACCTTCTACCAGGCGGCGGGTTGGTTTACCCGTGTGGCGGGTCGCGGGTTTGGCACGGGATGAGATAAGCAACCCCGTCCCCGTCCCCACCATACCCCGTCCCCGCGACCCGCGACTTAACCGCTAACCCGTGCTATTCCCTACTAATCACCACCAACGAACTCAGCACTGCAGACGTTGAAGCAATGACTGACCTGGAACTCTGCACAGACACAGCAGACACGGCTAGGCCCAAGCCAAAGCCTAGCGTTAACAACATCGTCGTCGGTCGTCGTGTCGCGTCTTCCTTGTTCCACTTTTTTAAAACCCCAACCTACTACGTAACTCCATTCAATTGGTCGTTGATCAAAGGTGGGGTTGACAGCGTTCTGATCGGGTCCTATGATCCACTGCTTGGTACATCAGTAAAATAACCGTTTTATAGAGAGTATAGAAGTATAATAGGTATAGGTACTTCAAATTTCTATACACTTTTTCTTATGCGAAGGATGACACCTCATGTATAGAAAAGAGGAATGACAGAAATAGTGTAAGTGTAAGTTGCTCACCTCGCTTAAGTTGCGTATTTTAGGGTAAGTTTGATTTGAGTAGTGTAAGTTGATTTGATGTGTGCAGATTAAAAGAGTGTAAGTAGAGCACCTCCCGGAGATAAGTGAAAGCGCATCAAGCGTCATATCCGGATGCCAAAGCGCTGGCATATCCAAATTGGGAAAGCACTCCGCTATATCTTGTTGGATCCTGGAATGACCTTTCCCGTTGTCTCCTCCATTAAATTTCCATTTTGGTAGGTCCTTTGGGATCTCCCCTTCACGGGAAAAAATGTATCTGGGCAAATCACTCAATGGCACCGATTCAGGATTATACTACAATGTTACGTTCCCACGCCCTCCTCAGCCGGCCCAGTACAGGTTGTACAGCGACATTTCTGCGTATATAAAGGCAAAGGACACTGAGAGGGAATTCAAACACAAAATAGGCATTTTACAGCATACTTATCTATATATTTCTCATAAATATAATTAATTTCCTTCCCTCCATAGGCTTCTACTTGTTTTTTTCCTCTCGCGGCGAGTCCCTTCAGCTAGAATATTTTTCTCATCTACTTCCTTGCGTCCAACAGTCGCATCAAGTGGAACATTACCGGTGGAGTAACCTGAGCTGCCTCCATTTTCATCATAGGCCTCAGTGTTACTATCAGACTCGTTGTTTCCGAATTGCGATGGTGCAGGTAAGAATGTGAAATCCCTCCAGTCACCCCAGAGATGGGTTTCCTCTTGTGTATCCGTGAACGGGGGCATCCACAGGTCACTCTCTGCCGAGTTATCTGGCCTAAATTAGAGGTCAGTATCAGTCTATATTGAGAGAACATAGACATACCTGGTCGGTGGTGTAGTACTCGGCAATGGATCGTTCAAGTACACGTCGAAATCTACTTTGGAGATACATAGATAAGTAGTTTCACAAAGAGAAAATGATTATTCGAACATACCTTTCTCACTCAACAATTCAGCTTGAAGCATGCTCAAATCATTATAAGTCAGATTGTAGTTTGAATCTATGAAAAGCTTCAGCAAGAACAGAAAAGAGTGATTGTAAGTATGTCAGTTGGAAGAGCTAATCCGTTATTGTTATTGACTCCAAGTTGTTCGGTATTGCATTCGTCCAAGCTACTAGTAGAGCTGATTGTTTCTGATGCTAGCAATATGCTCAGAGATGAATCTTATATGTAGAAATTAGTGAAGTAGTACTGCGCACCAAGATTGAATTCGGGTGATGCCTGTGCCTCTTTGAGCGTGTCAGTATCTGAGTTGGAATCAGTCTGTACCATTTCGAAGCCTATTGATGCGAAAAAAGCGTGAGCAGTTATATGAGCATTATATGAGCGTACCAGGTTCAATGTCAAATGGCGGTGTAGCTGCTTGAATCCCACTTGAATTAGAAGCACTGGCAGATTCTAGCAGATACGAGTCAGTGACGAAGATCTCAAGGCAGATATCAAAGCTGGTCATACCTCTCATATCTTCAGTCGACTCATATCGTCTCCCGTTGATTCGGACTCCTTTCAAATTGGCGGAATCCTTGAGATTTTCCATTTCTTGTTTCAGCTTTTTTTGCTGCTGGATAAGCTTGCTCCTTAAGGCTGATTCTTGCTTGACGACTTCGGCCAGGTCTTTGAATTGTTGAGATTGAGCAGCACTCCGTTCACTTCTTGCCACAGCCCGAATGGAGTTCAAGATACTCTCATATTCCCTCTGTCGCTGCAATGATTCTTGCCTCTGCGCACCATACATATCATACTCGGACTTCATCTTTAGGACAGCCTCAATGTTCGAATCACGGCTGCGTTGCTTTTGAGTATTCCAGATCTTCCTCTGACTCGCAAGCTTCTCCCAATGCGCAGTGGTGTTTTGTCGTGATGCTAAAACGTCTGAGGACTCCATCTGTTTGAATTCCTCGACTTTCTCGTCGTCACGTTGCCTGGACCTTGGTACAATCAGTCAATAAGTATATAAGCAGATGTATGCAGAGGAAAATCGAGAGATACTTACTCCAAGACCGCCTCCACCAATGTTTTCTGAATACCTGTCTCCGCATTACGAGCTGCGTGGCCACCCTCAACCATATTAGTGTTATGCGATGTGAGATCCCATGCTTCATTACTCATTCTTGAGAGATATATATTAAATGCAGGAAGAAGCCACGAGTACAACCGCTTCTGCGCATACCAGTCTACTCAAAATCAATTGTTAGACAACAGACAGTGTACTCACTTTGAAGCGATGGATCACTGTGATTCTGACAAAATTCATGCCAGTTTTGAATATCTTCTTCAGTTTTGAGCCCTCTAAAAGACTTGAGACGTTGAATATCATCTTTTGAGACCGTAACCGATAGCTTGTCAATATTTCTGACAAATCAGATTCATGGTTATGAACAACACAACAGAAGAATCGAGAACCAATTGCTCACCGCTCGTAATGAACAGCACAGAGTTTAATGACGTGCAAGACAATTACAGAGGGATCATCGGTTTCAATACCACTCAAGGACGGGTTGTTGAGTTTAACAAGGAAGTCTGCAAGCCCAATAGCTTGTGCAGGCTCGCTATCTAGAATAATAGCCAAAAGGTTACCATCGGCTGGGTTCAAAGCCTTGAACTTGAGTGAAGATCCAGTAGTAGACTTGACAGCCTCGTCCAACTCAGAGAAAAGATAATAGAATGCTGCCCTTTCAAAAGAGTTGCAGTATAGACTTGCGAGTGTGAATCCTTAGTAAATATAAGCATAGTGTGAGTATTGGTGAAGAACAATCATGGTGGATACTTACTTCGACCGTACTGATCAGAGTAAGCCACAACTTCCCACTCATTGAACTCGTCAGATGCAACACGCTTAAACGTAAAATCTGCTTGAAGTTCACGGACTTTATGAGCGAGAGGTGCCAACCCAGGATGCATAGTCACTGCGATCTTGATATGGCCACGGCAAATGACCGAGTGAATATAGCGCTTTGAAGGTGGGAATTTGGAGTCTTGCTGCTCAAACTCATACACCAATCCTATTAATGATCAGCCATTCAAACTCCCAAAGAAGACCAATGAACAATCTGTACCATCCCAATGTAAACCTTTTGGAAATCGTTCTGCTTTTGCGTTAACGATCTCTTGTCGTATGAGTCGTTTATCAATGTATACTGGACTGCCTTGGGTAAGGGAGACTCCCTCCTCTTCCGCAATATTGGACGATGTTTTGGCTGCGATAAAAAGCTTGATCAGTGCCATGAATATCATTGAAACATAATCTAGAGTTTACCATTCAGGAGGCGTCCTGGAGTCAACCCTATGACTCCTGCGGCATTGATCAGGCGTTGAATTCGGAGACGATCATCCTGCCCAGGCTTGATATTCAGATAGACTGGATGGTTGTGAGGATTTCGTAGGAGCACAAATGCGAATCGAACATTTTCGTCGACAGGAATGAACATAATCATTTTAGTAGGGCAAGGTCTCTGGATCATACGTCCCTTCTGAGAGAAACCGTTGACGACATGAGAAAAGGCTAAAGTGAATAGATCATAAATAAATATTCATATTGAGATCAAGCAGTACAATACTGTGCTACTTATGACAGTGAGCTGAACGGTGCTTTGGATGATTCACATTGCTACATTTGCCCTCCAAGGCATCCACATCCGAACGTGTTAACTTCCCGCCACTCTGCATCATTCCCATAAAAATATGCGGGTCGATTCCAGGAGCAATCGGGAGCCACAGATGGTCGTAATATTGCTTCTTAGACCATCTGCTACACCCGACAAAGTATTCCGTCTCGTGCGGGGGCAATTACTGGACAGCAATGAGGTCCTACATACCCGTTGTGCCTCCGTGGCCTCATTATACGTCTCTGTGACTTCTTACAACGTTCACACTTGTTTTATATTCCTCTTTCAAGTATCAACTTTTATGTATCACATCTCTTACCTCCTCCTCTCTCTTACATCCTTATTCCTATGCATGTTTTACTTCTTATTTGATTTTCATTATAGTACTTAATCTTACCCAAGAGACTCCCTCACATATCATCCTTCTCCATCTTGCCATTTATTTACGAGTCTCTTGGGTAAGTTCATTCATTCTTCTCCTCTCTTTCAGTTATTTACGAGACTTTATAGTCATACCTGATCTATTTCGAGTTAACAAATCTAAACATCGCTTTGCTCATCCTTTATGTCTGCCCGTGTCCCTCCTACTTTGCAGTCTGCCGCCGACAACCTTACCTCTCGCATCGAAATTTTGAACCAGCAAGCTCAATCCATCGTCGATACCACTCCTAATGACCAAACTCAGCCTACTGGAGCGACTTCAGGATCGTCCTCGACCGAGCCTGGAGGAGCGGCTTCAGGATCATCCTCTGCCACCGTTGACCCCCAATGCACCGAGCAGTGTATGGATCAGATCAAGCGTTTCGAAGCCGGAGACGCGTCTAAATTTGACGCCTGCACCCGGATCCAGCGAATCCTTAACCAGTTCATGCCCGGGCCAAACGTGGCGCAGCAACGACGAAAGACTTACGAAATGTACTTCGGTCTTCTCGATCAAGCCGACAGAACCCTCAGGTCAGCTGAAAGCTCTGGGTCACGCCTTGCCAAGCCTAGCGGGTCGAAGAAGCGAGGTCGTAGGGATGAAGATGAAAGTGGATCTGATGGAGAGGGAGATTCAGTTGTTGAACGTGATGACGAAGGGAACTACGTTGTTAAGGAGAAGGTTGACAGGAGGTTACTTGCATGGAAGTGGGCAGATGGCGAAGGACCTCCAAACACATTCCTCACGAAATCTAACTTGGAGAAGACTCGACTCACCTATGCAAACTGGCTCCGAGATCCCAGGCTTGTCAAAACCTCAGCCTTCAGTCACATCAACCGACCCGAATTCCCAGATTCCGAATGGACCAACCTCTTCAAAGGAAGGTTCATCGACTTTGACAGCGTCCTCACGAGTCTCAGCACCATCGACTGCGACGATAAAGGTACATTCAAGGTTGGAGGAGGCGAATTCCGGATCCCAGGGGCCAAAACAGTGTCTAGAAAGGTCAGAACCCACGGTGATTGGACAATCGCAAGCGGGGCGTACCTTGACGTTATCCTATTCGCATTACCCTGGAAGGAAACAGAATTCAGGGTCTACTCGAGGCACATCAACGGTTTATTCAAATCGTTGTTGGATATGTCCCAACACATCAATGTCATTAACTACGATAAAGCGGTCCGCCAACGCATTGCCAATACCAACAAACTCCTCCTATCAGACATCGTACAGTTCTCCGACCTTTACCTACACTGGGTCATCAACGTCCCACCACCTGCCAGTCGAAACCAACCCTCTTATTCCTCTCCCTTCAGACCAAACCCATCTCAGTGCAGACGATTCAATTTCACCGCTGACGTATGCCGCAACTGGAATGATGGAAAGTGTACCAAGCAGGCCAGAGATTGCAACTGGATTCACGTCTGCTCCATCTGTCGAAGTGGAGCCCATACCAAGGATAAGTGTGACTCGGGAAAGAAGTGAAAAGGAGAAGAGTTGGGTAATGGAGGTGAGGGAAAAACTGGAGAAGAGACCAAGGTTTTTGAGGGATTTGGTATGGGGAGAAGAAGAAATTGACGGTAATGGAGGTAGAGGCGAGATGAGAAGGAGGACATTGGCAGATGCTACAGAAGTGATGGAACCTTTGCCGGATGTGCCTGATCACGAGAATAACAACCTACTTGCTTTGAATACTATCAGGAACAATCGAGATCTTTTCCGAATTACGACCCCTATCAATGTCAATCGTCTGGAAGAACTGGCAAGAACTCATCCCAATTGACCCTGGATCGAATCCCTCTTTTGATCTCTTTGCAATGGGTATTGGCCATGGGCGGACTATTCTGCCTCAGACATTCCCAACACCCTCGACCATTCCTATCCCTTGAAAGATCCGGTGCACCTCAAATTTGCGCGTGAACAACGCGACATTGAAATCAGTAAAGGCCGTTTCTCACGATCTTTCCCTGAACTTCTTCCTGGAATGCATGCCGTCCCTGTCGTCGTCGTCCCCAAACCTAACTCCGACAAACTTTGTATGACGGTTCACCATAGTGCTAAACCATTTCCCATCAACACGATGATTGACAAAAGCAAAGTGTCAGTACCGCCCGACAACCTTCACGATCTCAGAGCAGCTTTAATTCGATGGAGAAGGCAGTTGTCAAGAACGTTGTCACTTAGCAAAGCCACCCAAGTCACACAATGAACGAGATAGATTCGGCGAGTTACAGTGAGATGAGATAAAGAAAGAATGATAGAGACGAGAAGAGATCGAGTAGCTGACTATGCTCGACACTGCACTGTACTAGGAGCGGAGTGGAGACGAAGTGAACAGACTAAAGAACCTGGCTACGAGATCTACGATATATATAGAGAAGGAATGAATATGTGAGAATGTCCGAGGAGTCTGGGGATCGGAGGAGATAAGAATGTGAGTCAAGTAAAGGAATATGTACGTGAGAATGTCCGTGGAGATGAAGGAAACGGAGAAGTGAGTCATAGATCTAAAAGACGATGATGAGAAGTGATTAGTGTTTATGGGTTTATGGAAGGTGATAGGAGAGAATAGAGAGAAATGAAGGAGACGGGGGACGATTCATGACAGCAGTACGGATATGTCAAGCTTGTAGTTTGGAAATCGGATGTGTCTGAGGCATATAGGAGGTCACCAATGCACCCGTTATGGCAGATCAAACAGGTGGTACGCATAGGAGACACCTTTAATGTCGACCATTGCAACAATTTCGGGAATAGGGGAGCTGGAGGAGTACATGGGTCTTGGATGGGACTGTTAGCTTGGATTGGGAAGTACGTGAAAGGAATCAAGGATGTTTTTACATATGTGGATGATAATTTTGGGTTTGAGGAGGCAACAAGGATGGTATGGTACGAGAAGGGCCAGTGCTTGATGCCAGAGAAGCAGAAAAGATTGTTGGAGCTATGGGATGAGTTAGGGGTTCCGCACGATGGACCGAAACAGATTTATGGTGATGTTCTTATTATAATCGGTTTTGAGGTAGATCCAAATGCCATGACAATCTCAATGCCGCCTTCTTCAAAAGCAGAACTCATCGCAGCAATCAGAGCTTTCGCAACACCCAAACAACGACATACCCTTCGAGAATTCCAAAAAATCGGCGGCTGGTGCAATTGGTCCTTCAACGTTTACCCTCTCTTACGGCCAGGTCTATCTTGCCTATACCAGAAGATCTCGGGCAAATCGGACGGAAAGGCACCAATCTGGGTGAACTTAGCGATGTGTAGAGAGTTGGTGTGGATGGCGGATCATATGGACAGGTTAAAAGGGGTTAGGATGCTTCGGGCTGAAGATTGAGGGATTGAAGACGCAGAGATCGTGCTTTTTTGTGATGCGTGTCCGGAGGGTATTGGATTTTGGACTGAAATCGGTAATGTCAATCTAGGTTTTCAGTGCCGAATTGAGAATCGTTTACATGGTATCTTTTATTTCGAGGCTCTTGCTGTCGTGTCAGCTTTGGCTTTTGCACTCCAATCATTATTTCCCTCGCCATCACGCATAGCGATCTTCACCGACAACTCGAATACAGTCAATATGTTCAACTCGTTGAAGGCATCTCCCACATACAATCCTATTCTCATCACAGCCGTCGATCTCTTAATTCAACACGATGCTCAGCTACGTGTATTCCATATTCCTGGTACATCAAACCAAATCGCCGACTCTTTATCTCGTTTCAATAATAATTTGGTTTACGACTTATCCCCTTCCATCACCATCAATCCTTTCACACCCCCTCGAGTGACGCTGGGGGCAGACTTATCATGAATACAGCGCCGCAGCAGTCCAGGCGGAGAGTAAAGAGAAGGGAGGTCTGGACTAGGGAGAGGCTAGTGAGAGAGAGGGCGATAGCACTGGGGTACAGTACGGATCCTTGAACAAAGAGTTCATATTCCTCGGCTACAAAATCATACATCCAATTTTGTCAGAATCACAATTTCGATATCAAACCAACAGAAGACACGTTCAGCCTATACGTCGCATACATGTGTCATTTTATCAAACCACCATCCGTCTCCACGTACCTTTCGGGCATTTGCGACCAACTCGAACCAATGTATCCGAATATCCGACAAATCCGTATGAGCAAATTGGTCACAAGAACTTTGAAAGGTTGCAGGAAGAGGCATTTATATGCAAAGAGGCAGAAGAGGGCTTTGGAAAGGGAGGAGTTAACAGGGGTCTTTCAGGATTTGAAGGGATCAACAGACCATGACGACATGCTATTCTTGGTGATCCTTTTCATCGGGTTTCTGGCAGTAATGAGGCTTGGTGAATTGGTATGGCCGGACACTATAGCTCACAGGGAGTTGCGGAAGGTGGTCATGCGAGCATCGCTCATCACTCAGCCTGATCATATCGCATTCATTCTCCCTACTCACAAATCGGATCAGCAATTCGATGGCAACAAGATAGTGGTGAAGGCGACAGGAGAAGAAGACTGCCCAGTAAAGTTGGTCAACCGCTACATTGAATCTCGAGATCACCTATTTCCAGCACATCCTAATCTTTTCGCTCGCAAAGATGGGTCAATTCTGACTAGACAATGGTTCATTAGACGTTTACGGCACTACTTTCCTGAAGATGTCGCTGGCCATTCTTTACGTTCAGGAGGAGCAACTCACTATGCTTTGGAAGGCTATTCATGGGAGGAAATTCAGACTCTGGGTCGTTGGTCGTCAGAAGCTTTTCGACTCTATATCCGCAAACACCCTCTATTTTTCACGGCTTTGTTAACCAAACGGACTCGAACCTGAACACTCGACTCTCCATCACATCTTTTCTCACTCCATCTTTTTACCCACACACATCTACAACCCTTCTCTATCATTCCTTAGGCTTCTTAGCGCCTTTCGAGTCTCGTTTCGAATATACCCGGGGGAAGTCGATGTTTCAGGACTCCCCGCATTTTGCCTATTACTCCTCTGCCGTGAAATTCTTCAAACGAACTTTAAGATGATTAGAGCAAGCAAAAAAAGACACTTACATCTTTCACCATGCGGACTTCAGGCTGACCATCACAGGACTCAAGCTTGCATTTCATACCTTTGACACGATTGTAGAACCTGGAATATGATCGTCAATAGGAGTGAATTATTGTATCTTGAATGACTCACCGAACATATTGGGCAGCAACTGAATGAGCCTCAGCCTCCCGTAAATCTAGCTCTTTACTCCAAATCTCTTGAGCTTGTGAAGGGTCCGCGGGTCGTAACGCTCGATTCCATCAAGCAAATTTGTGTCGAGGAACTCGCAGTGACGGACACCGTTGCATCGAAGAGCAACACGGCGACAAGACGTTGTAGCTTCAGCACCAGTATTAGGAACAAGACCAAAGACTCGACTATCAGCATTCTTATGTCCAGTTGAGCCTGTCCAGGAGTCTTGATCCTGTCGTACAAGATTTAGAGCTTCTCTAGAGAAATGATTCAAGAATCAAGCTCGTACCTGCTGCCTGATGTACGCATCTAAAGACAATTTTAGCCCACTTCCACTCTTCTCGCGAGGAATTTCATCACTGGAAAAATTGACGCGATAGACAGCGTCGTTCTGTGGAACGGTCCAGGTCATAGGAACCTTATCCAAGTCGATGATCTCATCTGCATATTCCTGCTTCGTGATTTTGATACCCGTCCAATGTTTTTTCGATCGCCTGGATGGAGCTAGTGGCATAAGGTCAGAAACCTCGATTTCAGGAGATAATGAACGCTTCAAAGAGACTATGGACCCGACATCAGGAATGCTGAGAGAGTCGACGTCGATTACATCGTTCCCGGGAAAGATTGAGGTTGAGGAATCCGGGAGCAAAGACTCCAAAGTACGAGCAATAACCTCTGCGTCTGCATCAGAGATAAATGGCTCATCTGAGGTGAAATGATGATCGCTGAGTGACTGTACGGGAGACGAAGGATATTGACTGGGGTTTGAATCGAATGAGGCAGATGAGTTTGTGGACATGGCCAACCCAGGACGCGAAGGTAGAGAGGTGGATGAGTATGTAGACATTGCTGACCCAGGGCGTGAAGGTAGATGACGTCTGCATGTAGTCCATTGATTGAACATTGAGCTGTTCAACCAAGAATTCATGTTTTCAACGGTAAAGAACTGGTTCGATGCAAGGCTTGGCATCAAGAACTACGGAAACGGTCAAATCAAGTTTCAAGAAGTGCTTGAACAAGTTATGACACATACCAGGCGTCTACACTCTCGAAGATCCTTGATTGAGGCATCATCCATGTCCAAGTCTGGTGGTGCTTGGTCCTGGTCCTGGGTTTCGCATGTTTGAAGAAAATCAGCCCCCTCCATGGAGATCCAATCAGCGTAGCTGTCAATGTCAAGGATGTTGGAATTTAATGATAACGATCATATTACTAAGCTACTACGCATACGGCAATCAATCAAGTACTGCGGACATACGGTCAAATGATCATACGGATATACTTAGATTATTTATATTGTTATACTACTCTGATTAATGATATATACTTGAGAGTCAAGCGAGATACGTTCGCACGCTCTTACCCCCCACTTTGTGACTCTCACTAAGACTATTCGCTAAGATAACCTAAGTCTAATAGGTTATGGGCCCCGCCTAGCTTGCTATAACTCCGATAAACACTTGTTCTACTCTGCTTTACTCTCTACTCGTACTCTGTTCTTGGACTAGTATATGACTAGTCGACAAACTCGATCTCAAGGATCAGCCCCAGATATCCCACTTCCTACTACCAGTCGCCACTCTAGTGCACACCCTTCTGGTACCCAAACTCCTACTCCGCCCGTATCATCTACTTCACAAGCACAACCACTTGATCCTCTCTTCCAAAACCCTCTTCCATTCCCACTTGATCCCATTATGTCTGATGCTGGCGAAAATACTAGGACTGATGTCCGGGATACTGCCCCTACTTCACCATCATCTCCTCCATCTACCTCTACTTCGTCGGTCGCATTATCTGTGCCCGAAAACACAAACCCCAACTACGTGATGCCGCTCAGCGACATCAACAAAGCTTTTGATTCCCTGACAGTTCTTACTGGCAGTGAGAATTGGAAAATGTGGTACTTCCGCGTTAATAACGCTATACGGGTGATTCGTCACCAACACTTTAAAAGTTCCGGGTTACATCCTGGTAATACTGTCAAACTAGCCTGTTTTAACGCTATTACAGGCAAGATTGATGATAAAATCATGATCCACTACATCGAAGAGTCAGACGCGATAGAGCTTATCGAGAAGCTCAAACAACGTTTCGACCCTTCATCCACAGTTCAAGAGTCTAACGAGCTGTGGAAACTCTTCAACTTACGTAAACCAGTCTGGGAGTTTGATAAGCTCCTCGACGAAGCTCAGGATCTGTGGGCTTCTATCAAGAAAAGAGACATAGATGTCTCAGATCAAGTCTTTTACTCAGCTCTAGTGGGGATTATTCCTCCACACTATCACTTTGTTCGCAGTTCTTACGAAGCAACTGTGGATGCAGCTGCAGCTACATGGGATGCCACTACTGCAGCTGAAGGGGAGAAACCCCGTATACAGAGCCGTCGACCTCATTGCACGACTAAAGAAGGAATTCACTAACTATCGTTTGAGCAATGCTCGAACGTATCCTTCGAAGAAGTCTGACAAGAAGTCCAGTAGCACTAGTCAAGGCGGTGCTCAACGATCGGACAAGTCAAAAGGGGAACGCGCTAACGCCGCAGTGCCGTTCCAGAAGCCTTCTGATGTCAAAAAGGATCGGAAGTGCTTCAACTGCAACAAGATGGGTCATACGACCCTGACGTGCCCAGAACCATGGACTGAAAAGTCCAAAGAAGCTATGAAGAAGAAGGGGATTACTAAACAATCCAACAAAGGCAAGACCAAGGAGAATGCATCAGTTGCCATCTCCATGCCTGCGTCTTCTTCTTCTCAAATTGCAACTACGTCAACTTCGCAATCGGACTGGGTACAGTCAATTTCTTCGAGCGACGTTGAGATGGAAGACTCAGAGACTCCAGTGAGTCATCATATTTCCCTACCTGCTTTTACCGCGATCTCTGACCAAGATCATACGCATATCATTGATTCTGGTGCTACTATACACTGTACACCGTATCTTAACTTACTTTTTAACATTCATACTACGCCTGCCATAACTTTAACTGTTGCCAATTCAGAGCATCTAGATCTTCGATTAGCAGGCGATATGCGGGTAGAAGTTAGGAAGGACAATGGTGAGTCTTCATCGATCACTCTTAAAAATGTATACTATAACTCAAAACTTCCGTTTACTTTAATCAGTATTTCACAAAAAGCGGACTATACTTTTACTTTTCATGATCATTTATGTATAATACGGAATGACAAGGACAATTTCATTGGCGTTATACACGAGAGCGCCAAACTTTACTCCATCACAACTAAAAAATTGAGTGATAACGTTGCTACTTTAAGTTTATACGAACTTCACAAACAAATTGGTCATATGAGTTATACAAATCTAAAAACATTACTAAAAACAGATAAATCTATTATTACAACCATTATTGATGATTGGACAGAAACTCAATGCGAAGACTGCATCATCAATAATATACACAGACTTTCTGTTCCGAAACAACGTACCTCAGAATTAGCAGAAAACTTCGGAGACCATTTTCATATTGATATATTTGGTCCATTACGAACTGCCTCTATCGAAGGCTACAAATACTGGTTAACCATCGTCGACGACTGTACGCGTTGGTTAATATTATCTCCACTTAAAACAAAAGACGAAGCTTATACCCAATGGGTTACATTTACTACTGAACTATTTACGCAATATGGTATCAAAGTTAAAATTCTACAATCAGACAACGATGCCGTATTTACTTCGGGTGCATTCAAAAACTACCTGAAAGCACAAGGTACAATTGCACGTTATACAGTTCATGACACGCCTCAGCAAAACGGAGTTGCTGAAAACATACATCAACATATCATGAATGGTATTCGTGTTAATCTGCATACTGGAAAACTACCTAATCGTTTATGGTGGCATGCAGGACTTTATACTATGTACATACTTAATAGATCTCCGAAAACTGCATTAAAAATGCAAACTCCCTATTTTAAACGTTATGGTGTTAACGCAAACTTAGACAATCTACATAGCTTTGGTACACCTTGCATTGTATATGACGAAGCAAGAACTAGTAAACTAACTCCTAAAGGAAAACGTGGAGTTTGGTTAGGCTTTGACGATCATTCAAAAGGCCATTATGTCTACTTTGGTACTAAAGTGAATGTAGAACGCAACTTGCAATTCTTAACGTCCAAATCGCAAGTTGAAGGGGAGTTACAAAACAAAAATCAAGAACCATTAGAAACTACAGAAGAAAATACAAATGAAACTCCAACTTCTCAGGAACATGAACCTGAACCAATGGATGTCGACGAAGACGAAACTAAACAACCTGATGGCCCAAGACGATCAAAAAGGATCCAAGAAGCCAGAGGTTTACTTTACGATGAAGTTGAACAAAACATTGCTTTCTTCTTAACAGAATTCAATGTTTACTACGCTGATAACGTTGGCGATCCAATTTCATTCAAGGATGTACTCAATCATCCACAACGTGATGCATGGTTTGATTCCATGAAAGCTGAGATAGAATCTCTAGAAAATCTAGGAACCTGGGAATACGTCAAACCTCCTGCTGATGCGAATATCATTGGTTCCAGATTTGTCTACAAAACTAAGTACGAACTTGGCAAACAGACCAAATTGAAATCTAGACTAGTAGCACAAGGCTTTAGTCAACAAGAAGGCATTGATTACTACGCAAATGATATCTTTGCCCCTGTAGCACGCATGAGCAGTACACGTTTTATACTTGCTCTTGCAGCTTCATTAGACTATGAAACTACTCAGATTGATATTAAATCTGCCTATCTTTACGGAAACGTTACTGACGAGGAAACATTATACCTTCGTCCACCTCCGGGTAATTTACTACCTAACTTACCTGAAGGCTACGTACTTAAACTCAGAAAGACTCTATATGGGTTGAAACAAGCTGGTCGTCGATGGTATGAAAAATTATGCAATATTCTCATAAAGTTACTAGGACTTAAGAAGTCTACTTACGATAATGCGGTATTCTACCGATATCATGAGAATAAACTCATTTTAATACTATCTTGTCACGTCGATGACATTACTTTATGTACTATCAACAAAGCTACTGCACAAGCTTTTGTTACTGCACTTAGTGGACACGTCCAAGTCACTGACGGTGGAGAAATCCACTGGATTCTCGGTATGGAAATTCAACGAGATAGGAATAATCATACTATTAAACTCCGTCAGAAACATTACATTGAGAATATTCTCAAACGATACAATTTTGACCAATTACATTCACGCCGTACACCTATGCTACCCGGGCAAAATCTTAGCCCTAGACCTGGGAGTGAACCGCAACGGGACGCCGCTGCTATTAAACACTATATGTCACTAGTCGGTGGTTTACGATATGTCGCTGACTGTACTAGGCCAGACATTACATATTGTACTGGTCAACTAGCAAGATACCTTAATGATCCAGGTGAAGAGCATTACGCTGCAGCTAAACAATGCTATCTTTATCTAAAAGGAACTTGCGATTACTGGCTCAACCTAGGGAGCCCTACTATTACTTCTACTTATGGATTTGCCGACTCTGATGGTATGTCCACGTATGGCAATAAACCAATCATGGGCTATGCATTCAAATTTGCTGAATCGCTTATTTCTTGGTCAAGTAAGCGAGGCACACTGGTAACTTTATCAGTTACTGAGGCTGAACTATGCGCACTCGCTCATGCCTCACAAGAAGCTATTTATTTGAAAGGTTTTATAGAAGAAATTCTAAATGCCGAACAGGAGCCAGTACTTATCAACTCAGATAGTGCATCTACTTTGGCAATTATACGTGCTCCTGAAGAACAACATACTCAGAGAACTAAGCATTTCAATATCCGTAAAAATTTTCTTACTGATCGGATACATCAACGATACATACGAGTTAAACATGTGTCAACTAATGATCAACTTGCGGATATACTTACGAAAGCTCTCTCCGCTGATAAGATCAAGCGTTTCTCCCGATTACTAGGGATATCCGCTTGAAGGGGAGTGTTGGAATTTAATGATAACGATCATATTACTAAGCTACTACGCATACGGCAATCAATCAAGTACTGCGGACATACGGTCAAATGATCATACGGATATACTTAGATTATTTATATTGTTATACTACTCTGATTAATGATATATACTTGAGAGTCAAGCGAGATACGTTCGCACGCTCTTACCCCCCACTTTGTGACTCTCACTAAGACTATTCGCTAAGATAACCTAAGTCTAATAAAGGAAGTGAGGATTGTCCTTTGCAGAGAGGTCCGAGTGAAAAACCTGGAAAAACGACAATCAGCATGTTAATGGTGTGAAAGAAGACAGCTCACTGATGCCCTATATCTTTTCACAAATGACAGAGGAAGCTCAGAGATTGATAGGGCTATTGAGTGTAGTAGGTAGAAAATCAACAATACACTCTGTAAGACTCCTTAAGCTCAAAGGGGTCTCGAATGATAAGTATTGATAAATTGAGGATCAACACTCGTAAGGGATGTTCTCGAAAGGTGATTGGGTTTTTAGGGTAAGATGAGTTCAATTCTGATGGAGATTCCTCAGTGACTCTCACTGCGATTCCGCAGGTTGGGATTCCCCAATACAAATCAAACTCTCAAATCCACAATAAGGATATAATGAATTCTCTCTATTACCACCATTGACGGGTCTCTAGTGTCTAACGGGGTGGGTTCTCTGTCTATCTACATCTACATCCTACAATACTTATATACAGATGAACAATTCAATAATGTACAGGACAAATGATGGTATATAGCTGACGGCCGCAACTGCTAGTCTATGTGGCTTCAACAGGCAGCATGAATCTTTTTATTTTGCGAATGCTGGCGTTCCGATATCAAAGGCGCGGCGTCGAGCCCGAACTATGGCAAATATTTCTTATTCTCGGATTTCTTGTCTCTTTCTCTCGAGTTCGTATCCCTGGTTTCTTTTCTGTTACTCTTTTTACATTCCTTGGCCGCCACTAGATTGTTTCTTGGGTAAGGTGTCCAATGGTATCCGAGTATGTCAAAACTCAATATTCAAGGTATATTTTTAGTGCCATTCACACCTGTGAAGCCCAACTAAGCGAACAAATATGATAGGACCATGGATCACATGGTCCTATCAAATTTGATAGCTTAAACCGCCCTCCCCATAGCGCGTTAACTATTGGTTAATTCTAGAGGGACTTAAACCTTTTAGAGGGCTCTGGCAGCTGGGAGAACGGGTGGCGTTGTAGAGCAGGTCATGATGATGTCATGGTCGGGTTCGGGTCCCGTCCCTACGTCGGATCAGACGCTATCGGTTGCTCCGCTCGCTGTCCCGCCCTCCCGACAACGACGAGCACGTATGTAGCTCAAATAAAATCGTATAAAATCGGAAAAATTGTATAGTACAGTAGAACATGAAATAAAGTATATCTAAAAATATACAACATGCTCCCACGTCGGGTCAGGCACTGTTTGTTGCTCCGCTTGTTGTCCCGCCCTCCTGACAACAGCGAGCACGTATGTAACTTTAAAAACACGTAGCAATTCGCAAAAAAAATAATTTAAAATGGTACTCAGAATATGTAGGCCTTCTTCAAGTGAAATACACGGCTATTAATGATAGAAGACCTAAAAGACATTATTTCTCAATAAATACATAGTATAAAAGTGTACTTGTAGGAGAATGATTTATTGACACTGTAGTCTTGAGTATGTAAGATGAATTTGTGTACTTAACATACTATGAGTGAAATGCATTTTCTTACAACTGTACAAGCTTTTCAATGGTCTGCTTTCTGAAGGACCTGTGAGTTTGAAAGAACAAGCCAGCCAAGCGAAGCCAAGTAAGCAACAGAACCTGCAAGTTTTTGAAGACTGCTTTTTTCATACTTCGATTCAAGTATCTTGTAGCATTCTGAAGCATTTTGTGCACTACAATAGATAGACTTGATATTTTTGCTCGAAATTATACTAGAAGCTTGCAAGAACATTCCATTCCTAAGCCAATTCTGCGGCCATTTGAGCAGGACGTTGGGCTCGATACCTTGTCATCGTCGTTCTCGTCGTTGAGAGGCTATTGCAGATATACGGTCCAGAGCTCAGCAGCCAATCATTGCTTTCTCTTGTCTCTCTTACTTGCACACATAGACAAGTTGATTCAAAAAATTCTGGCATTTCAAAATCATACAACTATAAATCTACTAAGTTTACATTTCCATTCCCTCAAGCACAGATTTCTTCTCATGTAACAAACATTTTCAATACTTCTTCCCCTCGACTGGCTTTCTGCTCCACTACCTTTTCCCATTCTTCTGGGGGACTGTTCGTGTGACCATCGTTCTCTAACCATCGCCATATACCTCCGGCTGTATACTGCGTAATGCTGTAACAAGTCTCATTGTGCTGAACACCCACATTGGAATGAAGGAGTAGGGCAGAAGGAATAAGAATGGTACTTGAACCTGGAGGAAACTCGATGACGAGCTTGAGGTCCCAGAGGACCAAGTGGCCGCCACACTTGTAATCGAAGTTGCCGAGTGCAGTAATCGCACACATACCATGGGCAGTATTCTTCGCATCGCGAAAGACCCTTCATAAGATTTCATTGCTTCCAGGTTTTAGTGGGTCATTAGAACGAGGAGTTGGAGAGCTTTCAGCAGGCAGAAGATGTATATCTGCCAGGGACATTGCAGCAGTCTCTTAATTTGAGGACGAGAGAGGTAGCGACGACAGTGACAACAGCGGAGACGAAGAGGAGGAGGGCTTGAGGACTGCTGTCAGTATCATGAAGATTACGCATGATACTGATTAACAGACTTTGCTTTATACTTGTAATTGTATTTTATTACATGTTCTACTGTACTATACAAATTTTCTTCCGATTTTATATGATTTTATCTGAGCTACATACGTGCTCGCTGTTGTCGGGAGGGCGGGACAACAAGCGGAGCAACCGATAGCGCCTGATCCGATGTAGGGGCGGCACCTGAACCCGATCATGACCTGCTCTACGACACCACCCGTTCTCCCAGCTGCCAGAGCCCTCTAAAAGGTTTAAGTCCCTCTAGAATTAACCAATAGTTAACGCGCTATGGGGAGGGCGGTTTAAGCTATCAAATTTGATAGGACCATGTGATCCATGGTCCTATCATATTTGTTCGCTTAGTTGGGCTTCACAGGTGGCCATTCACTCATGTTTGTGACTAACTAGCCTGGAGCGACAGCCCCGTTCTTTGGCTAGTACTGACTGAAATGTCTTACGCGGATCGACTTAGTCAGTTCAGATTCAGGTAAGTGGATTTATCAACGCGTTTTTACAGGGGTGTATGACTTGCAGCCGTATCAAGATGTCCATCCTTCCAAAGCTTAACGGACAGGTAGCTGAATTCAAATCCTTATATACTTCATTAGCTTGCTAGCTGAGTGGCAGATATCGCGGCTGTCATATCCTTATATGGTTGCAGCCAATGCAGTCGTGTCTTTCAGGACATACAACTTTCGTATTTTTGATGGAATTTCTACGGGCCAAGTGCGGGAGGCAATGCAGAGGTGGCCCCCTTAAAGCGGAATCAAACCAAGAATGATACGCGTCTATATCCAGTGCAATGAGAAGTGACTCAAGGGAGCGGGCACAGACACCTGAGGGCGGGATAGCGCTGACCCGGAGGCGGGACAATAAGCGACGGGTGCGGGATCCATAACCTTATTGGGATAATGAAAGGAGCCCGGCAGAAAGGCTGTACATGACAGCGTTACACTCTTAACACTACTTACACTCTTTAATGGTGGAAAGTACTACTTACACTACTTAATACTACTTACACTTACACTATACTTGTATATACTCTATAGAAAACATGTCCTGTATAGAATCTTGTCAAACAATCTTCAGTACTTATTCCACTTATACCTGCTGCTAGCATGGTTGATCACTAGTACCATAGCTGCCACTGAACGACTCGGCATTGAGAACCTACTAAGTACCCATCTATGTAATGATATCATAGTAGTACTTACATGCACTGTACTGATATTATGATAATAATGACTCGCTGGCACGCTTATCCGACCTTCCCAATCTCAACGCAGAGGTCTTGTCTGAGTGCATGAGCAGACAGGCAAATCGGCGGCGTACTAGGGCGTAGTAGAGAAGGTTGACGATCACGTGAATAAAGTTTGAAGCGGAGTTTGAAGATTTTTGTTGATCAAATCCGCAGACTTCGCATCGCTTTCTTACCTTTCCCTTCCACCCACCTCTCACCCCAACTCATCCCACCTACTTTTCCGTCCCCCAATTGCCAGCAAAGCCTTCAAGGACTCTCCCTTCGCAGTACTGGATCCTCCATGGGTGTTCCTTGAGCCCAATGGCTCCACGACGTTGGGGTTGATGTCCTTTCTGTCACTGGTATCTGGTTAGAACTTGCTGCAAGGAAGAGTATAGGATCCATAAGTGCTTTATATTGATTTGGTGAGTGACTGTGTCTACGCATTGGTTCACTGCTTATGATTATATTCTGGTTCTCTTCTGTTTTCAGCTTTCCAAACCTCAACGTTGATGACCACAGTCCTCCTCTCCTCTCAAACCTATGCTTCAGTGAGTAGTTCTATCAGACTCTCAACTTTCACAGGCTCTGACTCTGTTTCTTCACAGGTTTCCAGCGGTCTTTTTTGGTCGCATCTGCTCAGTGAGGAGATGTGGTCAATGGTGTGTATACATGTCTCAATGACAAGTTCCTCCTCCCTGACCAGTTTTTCTTTCCACTGTAGCTCCCTGATGATGTCTCGATGGTTCAGTCAAAGTATGGGTGAATGGGCGAACAGAGAAATGAGGATTTCAAAAGGTCGCGTCTTGTACTATACTTACAAGATTCCTGTATTGCTACATACTTAAATGTGATATTGCTTTCAACAATTAATTTCATGCGCTAAGCAAGCTACGAGGAACGAGAAAAAAAACAAGTTATATAGCCAACATAGGAAGTGTGAGGATGTATAGGAAGCATCACATTGGCTCATGCCACTCTATACATGTGTATAGAGCTGCGCATGCCCCCCCTCCTCTATGCATCCCCAGTTGAGATAGGAAGTATAGTACTATGCCTCCTATACCATCCTATACGCATCTATAAACTTGTTATTTTACTGATGTATGGTAATCATCCGAGATTACACCTGGCAGAGGTAGAGAGAGTGAAACGCCAAACGTGAAATTCGAATTCGAAAAAGAAAACCTCCCTGTACATTCATCTGTCCATATCAAGGGTTGTGCAGATGGTCTACCCGAGACCAGATGTTGGGGGGAGGGGGGGTCTGAGCCAGTCTTATGACCCAAAAGTACATCACCTCTTGGAGGGTGTGTGGACCTAGTTTCCATGGAGTTTTGTTGTTGAAACCATCAAAAGTACACTTTGGGGGGAAAAAACTTGTCTGAAATGCCTATTTGAGGCTGAATCACAGTGTACACACTAAATGGTAAGTAATTCTCATGGGTCCCAGTATTGTCAAAGTGTCCTGACATCTGAGGAAAGGGTTGCTACCTCAAAGGAGTTAGTTGTAGGTATCATCCATTGCTATTTTACTTCATCTTTCAGTCAGTTGGAGGTATTCGAGGTCGACTGAAGTGAATTTTGACTCAATATCATGATTTGTAAGCGAAATTTTATCTTATCATTTTCCCTTTTAGGAAGGAGAGGGGGAGGGGGGGAGTCTGGCTGGACCTTATGGCCCAAAAGGAACATCTGGTCTGGTCTTTGGATTTGGATTTGGATTTGGAGGTGCACTGGTACTGACTACCAACCGATTACTGACCAACTGACCAACCAGCAACTGTGAACACTCATGACAAATGAAGCACAAGTACTAAGAAATACACATGTCACGGTGTATGTAGTCCTCTACTCACCACATGCCAACTTATTTTCCTCACCTACTTACTTAACTTCATGATTCTGTTTCTCATTTTTGTTCCCGATGTTGTGGACTTGCATTTGTAAACCTGTAACACTACTCATTTTTCTTCCTCGTCTATCTTCTGCTTCTCATAAACCTGTACCAATACTTATTTCTGTGGTGAATGTCTGTACAACTACTTCGTTATCCCCAACTCCAGACCAAAGGGACAGGAGGAGGGACGTGTCCCACTGATCGATCAACAAATTCGGGTTCTGAAATTTTAAACAGCGATTCCCACATGAGGTCATTGTTTTCAGCGTTCCATTGCCTTCTACGCTTTACCACCATGACTCTCTCGCAATGCCTCGGTCTTGCTGCCAGCGCGTGCCCATTATTCCTTGCTCAACGTTGTCAGAGCTCTTGCAACTTTTGTCTGCTATCGACCTATTGCATCTCCACCAGCGTGTAGTAGACCATACAGCTCCGAACAAGCAATCTAAAATATTGAGAGCTCGTTTCAAAGCCGATGTTATTGCCGAAAAGCTACTTTATTCAGAGAATTTCATCTACAGCTTTCTTGTTTGCTCACGAATATGAAGCAAAGTGTCAAGTAATGGACCGCGCATTCGGTGAGGGCTTTTGTCGTCTGTTCAGTGAAAAGGTTTTATATTCAATGGTTCAGTTTGGGTGCTGTCAGAACCTATCAATTCATTCCGACTCTGGATGTAACCAACAATCATCACAAATCCTAATTTTTGATCCCATTGATTTGTATCGACTGCAGTTTTTGGAGGAATGAGATTGGTAGCCTGAGTTTGAAGACATGGAGAGTAATGGTCCTATACTGCGGAGTGTTAATTGGTCAATTGCATGGGCTGCTTTATGGTGCATGAGTGGAAATGTTTTTGGAGCTACGCTGCTAGTAGTGAGTACTAGTACTGTCAGGGTCCAGGGAACTTGCATATACGTCTGACCCAGTTTAACACCGTGACCGAATGACTTGATTTTCAAACCTCAACTTGATGAACTGTTGCTGAGTTCAATTGGGCTTACAACGGAGTCAGGGACTGGCGCACAAGTTGTGCCGCTAAGAATATAACATATCTGTAAATAAAGCGAGTCTGCCTATACAACTTACCTGGAGTCGGGGGTGGCGCACCTATGCGCCGTTGAGATGACGTCGGTCTGTCGGCGTGCTATTGACAAAGAAACTCACTGAGTCGGACTTTGAATTGACTATACCCCAATATGTCTCGTTTCTCCTACCCTCTTTCGCCTCCTCCCACTCTTTCGCCCTCCTCTCCTTCCCTCCCTCCTTCCCCCTTCTTCTCTCTCCCATACCGTTCCTCACTCACTGACGTATTTTATATGTAGGGCAACACCGGTACTACGGACCTCACTACCCACGTCTCAAAGCTCTCTGAAAGCGGTGGTGGATTCAGGGAATGTGTTTCAGCTACCTACGTCGATAGAGGAATAGAAGAGCCTTGAGGATAATCTGAGGCAACAAGGCGATGTTGGGTGGATGTGGGAATGGGAGTAGGATATATTGAGTTAGTGATGGGGTTTAGGATGGTTTGGATTGATGGGAGAGGCGGGGGTTGGGGGAGGCGGAGTGGAGAGGCGGTAGAGGGGTGAAGATCGGTGGGGGGAATTTTGAGGCTGTGGTTTATGGGGTATAATGGTCAACTCGGGTACAGAACTTACCTCCGGGCAGTAAAACGATTTTTCAGTTGTTTTTCATAGTAACTGTGTATCTAATGTCACTTGAACTTGTGATAACCAATTTCGCCGTATATTACTGTAATACAACTTGGCAATTGTTGTGCGCAGCGATGGGATATGTTCAACTTCACCACTGTTATTTCCCATTCATCACAATAATATCCAACTACATGGCTGGTAACGGCATCTAGAAGACGATACTGTAAAGCCATATCTACATCTGTCTCATTCAAGAGAGAGCTCTGGGAATCGTGATATCGACGAAAAGCAATGACACGACTTCGACCGTGAAAGACGAGCTCTCAGAGCGGCTAAACTCCTTTCGCCACACAGAGCCGAATCGTTATTCAATTCCAGGTCAATCTCCGTCCAAACTCTGGGCAAGACTAAGGCAGCATCGTGCCAAAGTAGACAGACGTTCATGAAATGGGGCTCGGAAGGAGCTTCGGATGTTGAGAAATGGGATATTTTCTGACACAGGCTTCCCTTTGCGTGCTAGGTCTTTTACTGCGTCTCATGGTCAGTGAAGTCCTGTCCATCAAAGTTTTCTTGGCTGTATCTCGAGCTTTTTGCTATCTATCTCATTGTATATCTGTAGGAAACAAGGAATTATTATACGGACATATGTCATTCATAGTTGGAAAGCATGAAATGCGTCAACCCTTCAAGGTGAAATACCGAGATTATACTAGCTCGGCACAATCGCAGCTCAGCTATGGACGAGTCCAACAGCTCTGCGATATAGCTTGCAACTTATGTCTTCAGTCATGATCCTTTTTAAACGATCCCATTGGAACTGGATTTCCATCACGTTCGGCATAGACTCGAGGTTCAAACCGTGTTGCATTGGCAAAATTGGATCCTTCCTCAGGAGCAAACCACCACAGCGTAGTCACAGAAGCCCCAGGGAAGGTGTACTTTGCCTGAAAACCACGACGTCAAAACTAATCGAAATCATGACTAGGGATCATGAAGACACACCTGCATCCCTCGGAACTCAATCGTTGTTGTAATGGGAGTAGGATTCCAAGAATCTGGGCCGTCCGGTCGATCATCCCCTGTGCTGCACATCAACACGAGCAAAAGAAGAAGACCGGTAGCCAACTCACAATTCAAGACAACCAACGAGTACCTCAACCAATCTGATGGATTGTTCCTCCTCGTAACAAACGCACTAACCCTCAGCGCCCAACTCAAATCCCCTTGCACGTTAACCTGAATACGCTGTCCAAAGGGTCCCCCGGCATCTTTCGGTATAATGGCTTTCGAAGCGTGCGCCATCGCATAAAACTCTTGATTGACGCTCCAGCTTCCACCATTCACTGTGACAATACCTCGACATCCAGCAGGACAGCTTTGTGTTCCTGGCAGCTTGGGACCACCGCTCCCATTAAGAGCGAGACTCCACATGAGACCAGTACTGGAACCGTGTTCAAGGGCACCGATGAAGATGTTATCCATGTACCATTTGATATCGCCCCACCAGTCACTACCGATTGTCCCGGCGCACTCGGTAAAGTATACCTCTTTATTCGGGAATGCATTGACAAAGAAATCTTGTTTTGAGCGGTCTCCTTGATAGCAGTGGAAAGCCTTGAGTACAAGTTAATTATTGCATAAGGCACGAAAGGAATCCTCCTTACGGCGCCTGCGAAAGCATTGGGAGCTGCCTGTAGGACTTGTATGGGGTACGCAGCATTTGGGTACTCATTCGGAATCTCCCAATTATGGTCGTAGGCTATATAAGACAGTGAATTAAATGATCAGTGAACAAGAAGAGAAGAAAATCGACGAGTACCAATAAGCTTGACACTCCCAAAACCATTGTTGTTCATCAAGGTCCTCAAAGCCTGTCCGATCTGGGCTTCTTGAGCAGGCGTCAGTCTCGATGTGGGGTATGAGAAATCCTCGTTCCGAGGCTCATTCTGGATTGAAATAGCGTATGGCGTAATGCCATGGTCTCTGAAACCTTGAATACATTTGAGAAGGTATGTGGCGTCTGGTGAAGAAAAAATGTAAAAGTATTATCATTAAATTCAGTCAAAAGTGCATGAATTGAAACTAGACTGCTACTTACAAGAGGTAAGCATGTTGGAGTTAAGGGAACCGCCCTTCATACTCCGTGAGTCCTTCATCCATCCAGGCTACAAGGAGGTTAGATCCGATGCATAGGATTATAAAAGGAAAGAACAAACGGGAGACCAAGGAAGGACATGGACTTTGATCTCTGCAGGCAGCCGTCAGTATCTAGGCGGTTATTCCGATACATCAAAATCATACGAGAGTTGACATTGTGAATATCCGTCAAGACAGAGAAGACGTAGGGAGGTGCATTGTTGATATTGAAATTGTTGAATGATGTATCGCCGTCAAAGTCGTCGAAATTGTAAGCTAGTAGTTCCACCGTGTCAGACCTTCCAAATATGCAAAGATAGATTCAGAAAAGCTCACTTGTAGCTGAAAAGTCCGATGCCCCAAGTGGAACCCGAATGTAGTTCAATCCCGCAACATTAGCACCATCCGTGGGGGAGAACAGGTAGTTCAAAAGATCATTGTAGGCGTTCTGGTTGGTCGACTTGTTATTATCAGTTAGTATGAATCTGAATCTCAAAGTTTGGATGACGACTTTAATACCTTCAAATTGTTCAGGACTTCGAGGAGAAACAAAGCAGTCAGTACGAATCGACGAAAGGAACGACTCTTCTCGTACGTTGCGCAGCAGAGTCGGCTGGAAAAATAAAATGATATTAAGATCGTGCTTTCAGGGCCTCAGGTATAAGGGAACGTACTGAGAGTGCCTCCAAACCCGTAAATATTCTGCAGTTCCACAGAGTCGTGAACAACGATATCAGCAGCTTCGGCAGACCCAGGGGAGACAAAGTTGATTGGAGATGACACAGGCACTCTGGTAAACAACCAGGAACGATCCCACATGGTTTGCCACTGTTCGTGAAAGCGATGAATATGGTGAGCTTAAGCTGGAGGCACAAGGTATCGGAGACTCACGATATCCCATATCTGCTGAGCTCCACAGAGTCCAACACCGAGGAAAAGTAAGGGTAGAGAAAGGAACAGACGCATTGATGTTTACAGGACAGATGCGTACGAACAGACAGGAGTCTCTTGACCTCAGCGAAGGGAAGAAAAGACTAGACTGGCTTGGAATTGTCTGGTCATAAAATCAGCCTTTTATGTAGAGATATTGAGTACTACCATTATCCGAAGCCTCCGTACGAAACAGCGCGCAATCCTTGTAAGTTCACGCGTACCATGAATAGCATGATGAACGGCTATCTGATTTACTACCGCGACACATTTGCGGATGATTGTCCTGAGGTAATCCTTGCTTAATCCGATGTGCTCCTTCCATGGATGATGATGGCTATATGGCGACATTCCTCTGTAGCTAGGCACGTCGAGATTCCGCCAAGGGATTGTTCAAATAATGTCGTTGTGCCAAGTACAGAGACCTATTCAGATATCGGTCTGGAGTTAACTGCCGTCAGCCTAGGACACTAAGTTAGTCGCAAGTCTCCTCCATCACCGGGCCAAAAACTAGGTACAAAAGGGAAAATCAGATGCAACACAATACTTGCAGAACGCCCAAGGAATAAGCTAAACCCAGAGGCTGACAGAACCTATAGATCACGGAATCAAGAACAGGACCCGTGTGCGGCACTCACGGAAAACAAAGATTAGTCTAATGTTTTCCGTCCTCCCTGTTTGATATTGTGAATCACTTTCCTCCTAGATAATCCAAGGGTCAGCTCGTGAGCGCCGAACGAATATCTACACCGGTAACGCCGCAGGGACTGAATGCCGGGTATTTCATCTGTCTCGACTATGAGGCGCCGTTTGGAATAAAAATAAAATGTCCGACGTTTACGCTCAAGATAGATAGATAGATACGCGGTGTGGTCCCATTGAGGAACTACCGGTTTACAGGTCATAAGCAGTACACGAGGGATCCAAAGTTAATAACTCGTTGCCCCAATTCTACCTGCTACGGGGCAGGACTCAAAAAATTCCCCCTTATGCCTGTCTCACAAGGACCAACCGAGCCAATCTTCCTTCGACGCGGCGAGAAGGTTCTACTATGGGAAGGTGTCTTGGGAATGTAAAGAAGGTGTGGGTTCAGAAAACCCTATTTCCACTTTGGCGGACAGTGTACTAATGGACTATGGATGATACATAGCCGTCCTTGACCAGATGGAAGAGATCTCATCGATGTATTTGCCAACTACCCATGCCAAGTCCCAGTGAAAAAGGATTTTCCTCAGCCAATGTAAGGCCTCAACGTTGGATAAGGCTACGGGTATACGCCACTGACATTTAGCTAAAATAGTGTCTGTAAGGGCATTACGAAGGACCACTGTTTCCGGATCTGACATGCATTGCATGAGAGCATGCTCCGGTGTTTTGGTCTCCCTTAAGCAGAAACGACATAGTCTGGGATTGGGGGTTGACTCCAACCCAATCGTACACTCGCAAAGATATGTTGCCCAAGTAGCAGGAAAGTAATCGCTCTGCGATGTTTGTTATCCTGAACCTGCACAAGATAGTGCTGTAGTGTCCGGATGCATTTTTTAGGCGGGTCTTTCGGTTGAGGTTCCAGTCGGTTGAGTAGGATATACATCTGCGAGAGTAGAAGGATCTGTTCTTGTAGAGAATTATCCCATATGCGGATAATCTTCTTCTGCAGATCTTGTACATCCACAGATGACGCAGATTGCACTTCCCATTCGAGATGTTATCTAAGGCAATTCGCAGATCCTGGAGCCAACATGGCTTCCCATTATACAGTAAGTCAATGTTTTCCTGCAATGCCTTACGTGCATATTGGTGGGTTGGCAGGTCAAGGAGATATACAAGGTATCCGAGAGTGAGTACAACCTGTCTTGTTCTAATTGGGAGTAGACCTGATTCTGTGAATAAGGGATCAATAGGGATTTGGACCCAACACCTAACAGCCGGTGAAGGAAGGTGTGCTGTACTCGCTGTAAAACCAGCAACGCCGACTCATCTCCATCGGCATGATTTCGCACCCGTGAGTCAGGTGGCAATCAATCAGACCTTTGTAAAATGTGCATCCAATCTTCAGGGGAAGGCAGTTTGCTCCGATATGTGATTCAATAGAAAACACTTGTCTGTGGCAGATCAGGGCTGTCTGAGCCTTCTTTTCGTAGTGGTGAAAGAAATAGTTAGGTTTTGTAGAGGTAAAGGTGATACCCACATAAGGGTGTGATTCCTTGAGGGGAATGCTCTCACCATTGAGAGTGAACACTGGTAGATTCCTGGGTATGGGCCCAAAAATTGTAGCCACGCACTTAATTGCATTTGACAATAGATATGTATTGTTTCAATAAGTGAAGGAATCATTTATATGGGTCTGAGCACCCCGAGGTGATCGGCTTATGATCGCAAGGTCATCTGCATGTTCGAGATGTGAAACTCGTGTATTCAGGATTAACAGGATATCCTCTGGGTCCTCAGGCAAATTGAAGTCTGACATGAGGATATTCCAGAGGGTAGGAGATAATGAGTCACCCATAAGGACTCCTAAAAGTGCTTTGAATACTTTGGAATGACCGCCCTCAACAGCAACGACATATGTCATTCTAGCATAGAGTACTCTGAGCCAATCAAAGTATATACCTATGAGACTGAGGGATTCCATGCATAACCAAAGCAACACATGGTCAGTTGATGGGAAAGCATTTGAGATATCCATGAAGACCATGAACAGAGTCTCGCCATTTGTGAGTGCAGTGTTGATAAGTGTTCGTAAGATGAATGCATTGTTATTCGTGTGGTATTTCGCTCGAAACCCATTCTGGGAGGGAGGAAGAAGGTTGCTTTCGTCAAGGACACGGTGCAGGCATAGGTGTACAAGTAGTGTTAGAAATTTAAGCAGACAACTTTCTAAGCCTACAGCACAGTAACCTTCTGGGTCTTTAGGTGAGCGACCTCGTTTCAGAATTGGGATGAGGAGGGTAATGAGCCAGCTATGTGGAATAGAGCATGTGCGTATACATTCATTGAGAAAACGACATAATTTCTCATTGTCAATGGCAAGTATAAGGAGCCACAAAGCTCCATCGGCTCCAGATGCACTGAAATGGGAACAGATTGTGATATGGCCTTTCCCTTCCTCAATGTCTTCTACTGTGAAGTAAAGGTTTAACAGCTGATAGCATGAAGGGGGGAGCATTCAGGGATTGCACTGGCAGAGAAGTGATCCACAATTCTTTTAGCATGATTGAAGAACTCTGGTTCTACTTCCAGCGGATTCATTCTTGCAGAAAAGCTAGAGAAAGAGGTGTCTAAGCTTGCTTCAGCTGCAGCTGTTCTCAGAATTACCAGCTTTTGGTATTCCTTCCAGAACAAACCGGAGTTTGGAGCAGCATCGACCAATTTCTGTAGCTTTTTGTCTTGAATTTGGTGCTTGAAGGACCTCCCATGGTGGGCACTTTGTGAGTAGGACTCATCATGGGAGGGAAGGGCATGTTGGTTCGGAGGTTCTTCTGAAAGACAAGTCACCACTTTCAGGGACCAGTTGTGAATCTTTGAATTACCGATGTAATTTTGGTAATCCAAGTCTATGGGGGGTTCACAAAGGAGTAAGTCATTTTCTGGTGAGGGAAGCTTGAGGGATCAGCCTGCATTAGTGAGCTGGTTTGCAGCCTCATTACCTTCATTTCCAGAGTGGCCTGGGACGTATGAAAAGGTAATGGGTAAACAACATGCTTTAAGCCATTTAGCAATAGATTTCATGATGTCCGCATTCTCGCAATTCCAACCCTGTGTAGCCCATTTTGGACCCCACCAGCAAATGACTCGAATAGCGTATTGTGAGTCGGTGTAGATGTGCAACATTGTTGTACGAGCGGTACAGGAGGACTGAATTGCAGCTAAAATGGCATATAATTCAGCTCTTTGATTGGACTGATAGCCCGTAACTCGTAGTGACAAGTTGTGTGGACTATTATGCCCAAACCAGACTCCCGCACCTGCTGATGCCTTAGGATCAGATTTACGCCCAGAGCATGATCCGTTAGTATGGATGTTACGAATATGTGTTGTCTCTGATGGGGGAGAGAGCACGCAGCCATATATTGAGTCCATAAGATCTTAAAAGGTCAGTTTTTCTTTCAAGAGCTCCTCTAGCTTAAAGTCTATGGGGACAATGGGTGGAAACACCAATTTGACCATAGGCTTAGGCTTTGAGCAAGTATGTTTTGGTTGTATGGGCACGGGGACAAGCACGTCTAGTCATAAAAATGTGTGATCAGACCAAGGCAGGTTGTCGGAGACAATCAGCGATAAGACAAATGGTGTCCACGAAGGTGCACATATGCAGTAATCAACCACAGCGCCGTGTCTGCCCCTTGATATGAAGTCCATTTTGCATGTGAGCCTGGAATGCCATCAGAACCATTCAAGATTGCTAAATTCTGATCATGCAATAGCTCAAGTAGTGAACGACCACGAGAGTTGATGGATGAGAGATATGCAGCAAGACCACCGTTCAAATTCCATGAAACTACAGAGAGAGGTACATGGGATGAAGACAGAGAAGAGTTGTACATAGTATATGAGAGAGGTTCAGTATACAGAGTGGAGAACTCGTGATTGCTACATGTGTCTGATCCTACCCCAAATTCCTAAGCAATCCACCTAGCCCAGAATTGTTCATAACCGGAAGGAAGGCGTACCCTAGAAGCGGTATTGAAGTATGGCGGCTGTCACGTCGACCTGGTGGGGATGATGACCGAGTGCGTTCACCCTCCCGTCGTCAAGGTGAGTGAGAGTGCTTCCTTCCATGGTGACCATCACTGGGGCGAGCATTGGTAGAACGAGCTTGAACCCCTTTAATCAGGCAAAGCCTTCAAGACGCGGTCATGGAAGTCATTGACTTCAACGGGGTTCATAAAGTCGTCTAGTGATGGCAAAGGGCCAGCAGATTGTGGTAGGTACTCTCTAATCACTTTCAGTAAATCAGAGAACCAAGACTGCTTGTCATTGGTGTGCATATCAATACTTAGTACACCACTGAATCCCGAGGGCGCTCGAGTGCATAGGTCAAATATCGAAGTGCCAATTCCATCCGTCTATATAGAATTGGGGATGATTTGAGTTAGTTTACACGTGACGGCCGTCGACGTTAGTGCAAAAAGGGGCTGTGTTTCCCAACGTTATTTAAACTGGGGCAAAGGGCCATCGCTTCGCGTGGCAAATTACGAGGCCCTTTCACGTAGTCTAACTCAGGTTATGCAGAAGGGGGGGAGAATCGGTGGAAAGTGAGAGGGAAGAAGGGCGTTAAGCAGACCGATTTGACACGCTAGCATGACGTCGCGGTTATTAACGTCAACGGTCCTTGGATCTGGTCCAGACCGAGTCTGGACATTCCGGTTGTCGGGAAGGGCAAAGCCCGGCTGTGGCAACGAAAAGGGGTGGGAGTTTGAGGTCGTGGTAAAATTTTCGAGGTCGACATAAGTTAACTCGGCCTTTAAGAGGCCTCGTAATTATAACGGCTACACCTTCGACTTCCGCAAATCGTCGACCCATAATACCAAATCCAGCGCCTATGTAACCAAATAGACCCATCAAGGATTTGAACCACATCTGTAGGCGACTCGGGCATTGACAGCATTCCATCTTGCCCGAGCTCGTTTTTATATCATCGAATACTTTGATTAATCCGGACGCTAGATACGAATTACATGAAATCATCTTCCAACTCCCTACCACTCTTGCGGGGGCCTTCATCCTCCTCCTCATCTTCTGCGCCATTGAAGAGGGAATCATAGGATCGTGCAGCTTTCTCTGCCTCTCTTTGTCGAGCCAATTCGAGGTCTGCTTTTTTCTACAATAAAGCAACGATACATAATCAGTACCATGATAAAGAACAAAAGGCTAGAGCAATGAGTCACTCCTGTACCTTTTCAGCTGCAGCAGATCTGCGAATAGCAGCTTCTTTCTTGAGACGGTCTACTCGCTCCTGCTCGTGATTGACTTCTGTTTCGACCTTGGTTTTGTTCAAGCGGTTGACGATGGGGTTTTCTCGTTTGGCAATGTGTACTGCAAGGAGGCATTAGTAGAGTCTAGCTAGGAGGGTAGTGAACGAGAACCGAAAGGATACTGACCTCGTTTTACCTATAGATTGGCAGGTTACGTCGGTCAGCCGTGGTCTGTATCCATTTTGTCCAATGCAGCCGAGTCTTACGCGTTTATCACTGTGAAAGGAAACCTGCCCAACTGCCATGTCGCCGGTTTTCTATGACTGGTGTCGGGGAAGTATGTCAGAGTCATAAATAACAAAGAGAGCTTACCTTCAAATTATCCGCTGGCGTGTAGATAATCGTAAGATTATCCTTTTTGTTTCCTATAGGTCATTTCAGTCTCATCAGTGTTATGGTACGCGGTACACATACTAAAAGAAGCCTAAACATTCACCTTCTATCGAATTTGCCTTGACCAACTGGGCCAGATCAATCAACAAAGCCTCGGGAATTGCGTCCCATGTCATTTCATCTGGCATTCGCAGATAAACGTGCGCAGAGGAAAGCTTGTCGACGTGGAACCAAACGTCTTGAGGCCAAGCGTATTTAATGAGTTCTTCATCTGAAGAAATCATAATATCATGTTCTGATCGCCATAAAATCGCGTCGCCGGCGGTAAACTTACTTTCGTGTTTATCACGACCCATGTAAACCGTAGAGGGCGGCTTAGTGGCTAAATACCTGCGCATGAGTGATAAATCGGTGTAGATCGAATAATTTACTACCAGTGGAAGTGAAGAATAGGACCATAATGCCCAGAGTAAGAGTAGCACTTCAGGTAGATGAGAGCAGGAAGCAAACCGAGATGTGACAAATTGTCACTTCCTGTGACATCTCGTCAGGCTGTAACATCAGAGCGACCTCCCCCAACGTCACTGTATACGAATAAGATGATCGGCTGGTGTACCGATAAACTTGCTCGTGAGGATACAATGGCTTCATCAAACAAGGGCCAAATAGGCACAAAAATTTCTGAGAAAAGTTATAGCTATATATATGCCCATTCACCGGGTATCAACGACTACATTATACATAGTACGACGAGTCTAGAAGATTATGCCGTTCAACCGACGGCAGCAGTCGCAGACTGATTAGAAGCAGACAGCAAGGTTGAAGTATTTGCCAAGTTTCATCTGGTACGCATTGACGTTCTGGCACCAGCCGTTGAGGAATTGAAATACGCTGGATAAAGGGAATAATGACCATGGTGAGACGATGAAGCAGACAATAATAACGGAGAGATGGAAACGATAAACGAGAAACAAGAAACTCAGTACTTACTAGTCAAGGTTATTCTGGCATCGACAGCAAGAAGAAAAGGCAGCAGCGGTAGCTTGTGTGTATGTCATACCCTGGAACCAGCCATTGTAGGAACCGATGGCGAGGACTACGTTGCCACCCTTATCGTTGAGAGTACGGGCGAAGAACTCAGCACCGGTTCTGATGTTGTAGTCCTGCATAACGAAAGAGAGGTCAGTATGATTCTCGAAACAAGATCGATGACAAGTGACCCACCGGATCTCTGCAATTCCCGCCAGGAGCATTACCACACTTTTCCTGCGTGAGTTGCATGAGACCTTGTTCACCCCCGCCACCCACAGTCTCGGGGTTACACGTCGACTCCTGCATAGCGAACGAAGCGAGGATGATAGGAGGAATCCCATTAGCCCTTCCATAGTTGTAAAACATGTCCACGTAGGGAGCACAGGCGTGGAAGGGAGAGTTGGGATCGGACAATGCTTGGGTGAGGTCGACGACTTTGATTTGGGACACGGTGAGGTAGGGGGATTCCAACCTCCGTCGTTGATTCCTTGGTTGAGGTAGTCGATGTCGCCGTTGGGTCCGGAGGTGGTGGTGATGTCCCCTGAAGAAGAGCAGAGGAAGGAAATAGACAGATTAGAAGAAGGACGACAATGGAAAGTATGAAAGAGGAAGGGAAGACTTACAAGTACCGCCCCCAGCCGGAAGACTAGCAATGTTTACATTGGTAGTGATTCTAAAAACCAGTGAAATTAGGTTTCATTCTGGTACGAGAGATACAAAGAGCACATACTGAGCATTACCCTGATTGTTGTTGTTGTCGCTCGTATTGGCAGACGTAGACTCGCCAGACGAAGACTTGCAGAAAAATGTCAACTTAACCCAGCAAGGATCCGCACCAACAGGACTTACGCTGGGAATGCTCCTATTCTTGCACTTTGTCGAGCGTTTCCTGAGAGAAGATTCAGGTAACCGGCTGCGCTGCGCGAGACGACCATGTCGAGCGATAAGAGGGTTAGAGGCTTCGACGAGGACAGCTGAAGCGAGAGCAGCGAGGATGAAAGTATCGAACTTCATAATTAAAAGAATGGAATGAACAAGGAAGGTAGGGAGTAAGGAAAGAAAGAAAGCGTTGTCAAATCGTAAACCACAGGCATTAGTACTCCCTGTCGATAGGGGCCAAGTTTCTCCTTGACGGCGGTTGTCATGAAACGAGAACTCGATGACCGGATCTACATGCCAACAGATATGTTTTGGGACAAAGACTTGATCTTATTAAACCCCTAAACATATGTACCCGCCACGTCAAATTAGGAACGGAAACGAAACCACGATGAGAGACAGAAATAAGAGATAGAAGGAAAAAATCACAAACGTGAGAGGCACAGCATGTACTCTCATACGATGCACAGAGGTGGAAAAGAAAGAGGCAAAAGGAGAGCAAAAAAGAAGGGAAGGAACGTGACGCGGGCACTCACATATGTAATCGTCACTCGAACACTCCATGAGCCCTCCTTCCCCAGAATCTCAGACATCCCTCTCCCTTATTCTCATCAGGCGCTACATCCCACTCCCGCTTTCTATTATCATGCCCGTGCTCAAACCTGCCCATCCCCACCGCTCCTCACCTATTCGCTGTTACCCGTTACACATCCTCAACAAGCGCCAATGACCAACACGACCTTTAAATTTTCCATCACGGGCTACGGGACCCACGGGCTACGCCGTCATCGGTCTACGACCAGACCACTGGGACAGCCTCACGAGGGCCATTGACATATTACGAGGCAATTCAGTAGAGATAGTGTGAAAAGAATAAGAGAGAAGGAAGAGAACGGTCAGCCTTGATTGAGACAGCCAAATGATAACAACGGCGTACTAAAACAAAGCGCCAGCTCTGGAGAAATACGCATCGGTGGTTTCTGGAGAATTGCAGTAGACGACGACGAAGGAGCGATTGCGCGGTGACTAAATGGTTAAGGCCGTTGAGGGCCTGTTGAGTGAGAAAGGAACGCGTCTGGTGCTTCATCGACGTCACGCATTGGTGCTTTGTAAGCATGAGTGGCTGTAAATGGCAGTCTGAGTTCGGACATTTCGGAGTGCTGAGTGTAGACTCGCGTGGCCATCTATAAACACCCCGACCGACTCCTCCTCAACGACCGACTCGACGAGCTCCTCCACCACCACCTCCAGCTCAACCTCAACTACGTCTTCCACCACCACCTCCACCTCAAGCTCTACCTCCAGTACCTCGTCTACCTCATCAACGAGTAGTACGAGTAGTACCAGTTCGACGAGCAGCACCTCATCCTCGACGTCTTCCTCCTCCTCCTCCTCCTCCTCCTCCTCCTCCTCCTCCTCCTCCTCCTCCTCCACCTCCTCTTCAAGCTCAACGTCAACCTTGATTACAACGGGAAGTGGAGGACAGACGATGACGGTGGTAACGGTGGTAACACCTTCGTTGACGGGGACGGGAAGTGGAGTTGGACCAAGTCAGACAAAGGAGAGATAATAGTGGTAGGTGTTTGTTTTTATTCGCCTTTACTGTTCTTTTTTCCTTTACTGTTTTGTTTCCCGTATTCCGTTACTTCAATGTTCCCCCTGCTTACCCCACCCCCCTTCCCCCAGACGATACGCTAGAAAGGAGACGAATCAAAACGTGGTTATGAAACGCGCAGTTATCTTTGCGTGTGCCGAGCAAACCGTCTCAACCGTCGCTCTCATCCTAATTATCACCACCGCCATCCGGAAACGTCGAGCTAAAGCTTGGGATAGAGAGATTGCAGAGGCTGCGAAGGAGGCGAGGGCTACGGGGACTGCGGGAGTTCCGAGGGAGTATTTGGATGAGGAGGATGACGATCCACATGGGGGTGGGTATGCAGGAGGGGATTATGGAGGTGGGGGTCATGAAACGGGTTATGGAGGTGGTGGTGGTGGGGTAGGAGGCTATGGAAGCGAGGCGGGGTCTCATAGTACGTATGGGGCCTATGGGCAGCCTCCCATGGGGGGACGAGGGGAAGAGATGTATCGGATGCGGGATATGGGTGGAGGTGGTGAGTCTTACTTTCGTCTTCTATTCTGCTTTTCTGCTGGCCTTTTCTCTTCTACTTTTCTTTCGCTCTCTCTACATACACTCTCTCTCTTTCCTTTCACTTTACTCTTCAGTTTTCGGCACTTGTTTCGTTTCGTCTACTTTTTACTTTACTCTAAGACTTCCGCGGTCTTGAGTCTTGAGTCTCTTTGCCTCATTCTCCGCTTCATCTTTCCCTTTCCCTTTCACTTTTTACCATTTTGGTTCCTTTTATTATGTCTGTGTCACTATGTTGTATTGGTTTGTCGCAGCGTCGTATGGGTCGCAGTGTCGCATTGTGGACTGTGGATTTTATAGACTGTATAGACTTCTGGAGTTGACGAGGTGGACGAGGGGGTGGATAATGGTATGAGGTCTCATACCGGCGTGGTGATGGTATCTGGTGGTGCTCGTTTTCGTTTCCAGTTCCGTGTTTCGTTCTTCGTTCTTCGTTCTTCGTTTGTTTCGTTCTTCATTTTGGCGTTGAGTTGAGTTGGCTTGGCGCTGGGCTTAAATTGGTTTTGGCTTTTTGCATTTGCTCTTCATTCGTTTCAGTTGTTTCGCTTTTCTTCTTCACGTTGGCTTTGGCTCTGTCTCTGGCGTAGGGGTATGCGTCAGTCAGTCAGTCACCCAGCAGCTTTGATGTTGGGCATTTGAGCCGTTGAGTCGTTGGGTGGGTGGTTGAGTCGTTGGGTAGTTGAGTTGGGTAAGTTTGAGCAAGTTAGTGATGGCGTTGGTGTTCGCTTTGGTGGTGCTGATGCTGGTGCTTTTGGGATGGGATGGGTTGTGGTCAGCTTTCTTTTTTTCTTCCCTTGGCGTTGGTGTTAGCATTGGTATGGATGGACAGTCTGACGTTGAGGCAAGCGTTGATGCGCTGACGGCTTTTGGTGGTGGTGCCCTTTTCTCCTCCACGTTGCTTTATATTTCCACGGTGATGCTGTGGGTGGGTGAGTTGGTAGTAATGGTTATGGTAAAGAAGAGGGGAAGAGCCAAAGAGCCTTCAGCCTTCAGCTTCCCAATAGTTCCTGAGAGTGGAGGTTGGCTTGTATGATATATTGTCAGAGGTTGTACCTACATTGATAGTACATGATGTTGATACAAGAGAGACCACTAGGTGATATAGCTAGGCTGTTGGGTTGATAGAGATGATTACTAGGATTGTTGCCACAAGTTGAGTACTCAGGAAATAAGTACTGTTGGTTGTTGCTTAAAAAATAGGTATTACTGGTAAGAGCCTTTGAGGAGATTGCTGGTAATTGCTTGAGACGAATTGCTGGTTACTAGTAGGTAGAGTTGACAAAATATCTAGGCTAACGAGATGGATAACTATGTATGGTTTATATACTAATTGTAGGGAGACTTATGAGTCAGTGGGAGTCAGAATGCAGTGGTGAGAATTTACTGTGTCGGTCTGGCGTGCCAGTGGCGGGTCGCCATGTCATTCACACGATTTGCCGACGGACTTTAGGAGTGATCCCGTATCTCGGCTATCCATCCACTTTCGATGTCGTTTTCGGTTCACTCTTTTTGGCAGAGAATTCTGGTATGTTTGAGTGTTAATGTCACGCTGGTGTTATCTCAGAATATGTAGCATGTTTCTGCTACACTATAAGGCTTCAAAATGCACATACATATGTATGAAAATGAACTTGTTTCTTTGCAGAGCCGATTTGCTCCATTTGGTTTGTGGGGTAGGTTTTCCTTGAGTTTGCTGCTTGTAGCTTCCCACTCAGTGCTTTTTGTGAGGGAATTATCTCGGCATGAATTATTTGTATGGATGTAATGAGTTTGGGTCTACCACCACATCAACAGAGCTCATAATAAGTTGGAAAAGGTTAAGAAATGTCTTATGTACTTTGGCTTGGCAGCACATTGGGTGACACGTCAGTACTGTCATGACGTCTATATTTGGTACTATTTATTTCTTCTTATCTCCGTATCCTCAGATCTTTACACCATATGACTCTTGTTCCACATGCTATGCACCGGACTTTTCATTTCTCCAATACAGCTTCAATACAGCTTCCTTTACAGCTTTCCTAACAGCCTTCCTTACATATATAAACCCTGTCCTGACACCTGGTTCCCCATCTCGACCTCTTTGTCGTTGGACCAGGTGTGTATTCCCCTTTTCATTACTGCTTTCACCTTTACTGATGGGCACTGTAGTTCCAGTACTTACTGCTGTCTGTTAGTCGAGTTAAGCCAGTAGCTCCTTGTTATCGCTATCTAAGCGCTCGCCTCTTTGTGACATTACGTTGAGATTCCTTACTGGACCAGCGGCCTCCATATAGGTCGTCCTTGCAGGCACTACTGTCACCATGTCTGGACGATACGCCACACCATCCTCAATCTCTGATTCATCCATCTCTGCATCTCCCCCACCATCTCTGACGCCACTTGCTCTGTGTAGATTGGCTACATGGTTTTGACTTATCAGATCTGAAGCACATTAGCTTTGATATCGACAGCTACCTGAAGACAGAGAAGAACTCTACAACAACTGCCAGCAACAGCCCTGTCCCCATGCTCATCACTCCATCCCCAGGTCCACTACTACTTCTGGGAAGGAGAAAATAGTATAATTCTACCCAGCAATCCAGCTCTACTCTGCTCCCACTTCCTACGCCTTGCTTTCAGCCACCTGCCATTCTCTGGTCCTGAATTGAGTACTTCAACTATTCCGTCACCAGACCTCACTCACACTCCACTCCCACTATCCGTTCCACCTTCTGCCATACCAACAGCCTGTCCCAGTCCTACACTCACACCCAATCCATCCCCTCTTCCTGTGTCACCAGCCCCACTCAGTCCCATTGCCTCTCCAATCACTGACATTGACATGTCCTCTGCCGCCCTTGAAAACCTTCTTCAGGCTCTGGTCAACAACCAGAACCAGCTGCAACAGGCAATCACCAATTTGGTCAATAGGCCTACCCATGAATCCTCAGACAAAACTCCCAAACCTGCCCCATTCAAAGGCGAGCCAGCCAAACTCAACTCATTCTTATCTCTCTTCATTCTCTGGGCTGGAGAACAGAAACAGCTCAAACTCAATAATGGGAAACTCAACCCATGGAAGTGTATTGCAGAAGCACTCCTTATGATGGAGGGATCTGCCGCAGAATGGGCTGCAGAGTATGCTCGTCATTGTCAAGGTTGTCGGTACACTCAATAACCACCCAAGTCACACAGTACGAGAAAGCCGGTTACAAGAGAATAGATTGATCGAAACGAGGTAGAGAGATAGAAGGATAGAAAGATAGAGAGAAAGCAAGCTGACTAGGCTCTACACTGCGTAGTAAAAGTACGGAGCGGAGACGAAGTGAACGAACTAAAGAATAGGTTACAAGGATCACAGGTATATAAGTAAAATATGAACAGATGGGAAAGAGTAAGTAATAATAGACGGTATCATATGAAAATGTCAAGGGCGAGAGAATGATAAGTCAAATACGGATAGATGAAGGTACTGGATCATATGGAGTGATTGACAGTGAGAATGTCCATGGAGATAGGAATCGGAGGAGATAAGAATATGAGTCATAGATCTAGAGAGATGGTAACTATAGACGATGATGAGAAATGGTTGATGTTTATGGGGTTAGAGTGGGAAATAGGTAGTAAAGGGAAAAGAATAGAAAGGAAATGACTAGGCGGAGAGCGATTCATGACATTACCCCCTCTTTAGGACGAGCTTTCACCGGAGCTTAGCAGGCTAGTCTTCCAATGCTCCGCCCATTGTTTGCGAAGTCGCTCGGCCAGTATTTGTCCCAATCAATGGTGTAGTTTGTAATCTCCCATCTAGGATCGTTCCAGTCTAAGTTCCCCCACTCTGTCGTGTTGGTTGCCATTCCCCAGCCTCCTCCATTGTCGCCCGTGTCGTACTGTATAGTGCTGTGTGCCCCCCATATGCTGCCGTCTCCCCATCCAAGGTTCCCTTTGTGTTCCGCACGTAGGGACGTCCATTGCACCACACACCAAGCTTGATGTCCTCTGCCCAATCTACATCGTCCTGGTCCATCCTCTCCTCCCCATGTGCAACGTTGGCATCCGTTGTGAGGTCCGGCGTGCTGTTTTGAATGATGGCATTGACGTCCTGAGCGCTTCCCGTAGGTGCAACGTCCTCTGTTGGTCGGGTGTGCGGTGTGAGCAGTAGTGTCGGTGGAGGAAGTAGTAGACATTGTTATGACGAGGATGTGGGTGAGAGTTTGTTGGACTGCTAGTGGTGGATGATGTTCTGTAGTTCTTCGTTGTGGAAAGGGATCTTTTATAGTTGTTGGTTGGGTGTGTGGTATGAACGCACGTCCGGGGACGGGTTTGACAGTAGACGCCGTTAGCGAGGGAATGTGATTGATGAATGATGACTAAAGTTCGAGTTCGATTGCCGAGTGGGGTGCGAAGGAGGGCATAGAATACCAACGGTCCATAACAGTGTTTCTCCTTGGAGTTGTGCTTTCGCTTGAAGCACACGGGTACTTCGCCATATGTCTTCCATGGTGATTCCTAGTATCTGGATGTTGTTGATGGAAGGTTTCAATCATCTCCTTCACCTTCGTTAATCCTGACGCTGGTTCCCATGAATTTTCCGAGTCAGCATAATCCAACCATTTGACAAGGTATTGTACTCCCCAGCGGTTCCTCGTTGGTTTTGAATCTAGAATTGCTTCCACATCGTGTTTGTTGTCTTCAGGAAGTAGCTCCGCCGGTTTTCCCGGATAGTTCACTCCGTGGGCTTCGGTCTCTTTGTACCGCGATAGGAGTGAAGCGTGGAATACTGGATGAATGCGCCAACCATTCAGTAATTTGAGTTGGTAATTGACTTCACTGATAACGTCAGTGATTTCGAATGGTCCGTGACGACGATTTGCCAACTTAGCTTTTGGCCTCATTGTCTTCAAATTCTTCCTGTCTAGCAACACTTTGTCTCCAACTTTAAATTTCACCCCTTCCTTCGTGTAGTCCTTGTTTTGTTCTTTCATCAGTTCTGCCGCTGTCGCCAGACTTGCCTTTAGTTTTTCTCGAAGAGTTTCTAAGTTCTGGAGGCGTTCTTCGACTTTGGGTACATGTGAAGTCGGATTGATGGAAGGGAAGAGTCGGGGTAGATATCCATGGAGTAGTTCGAATGGCGATTTCCCGGTTGCTGAGTGAATTCAGGTATTGTGACAGAATTCGGCGTAAGGTAGGTATTTAACCCAATCGTCCTGACGATAGTTACAGAAGGTTCGAAGGTATTGTTCAAGTTCTTGATTGAACCTTTCTGTCTCGCCATCTGTCTGCAGATGATAAGCTGTACTGAGTGCCGAAGTGATACCTAACTTAGTGTAGATCCCTTTCATTACTTGGCTTGCAAATTGAGGTCTGCGGTCAGATATCATTTTATCCCACAAGCCATACTGTCGCCAAGTGTTGTCAAACAATAGGTCAATTGTTCCGTCACTATCGATATCTTTTCTGCATGGGGAAATGACAACTGTTTTTGTTGAACGGTCGACTGTGACGTGAATTGCATTGAAGCCGTCACATTCTGGCAGATCCGTGATGAAGTCAGTTGTAATGGTACCAAAGGGTCGTTCCAGTATTTCATTCGGTATTAATGGCACATGCGTCGGGTGGTTGTTTGCCTTGGTTAACTGACAGGTAGCGCATCCTTCAACATAGTTACGGACGAATACTGACATACCAGGCCACCAGAACTCTCTACTGACGAGTTCATATGTTTTGAATCGTCCCGGGTGTCCTGCAGTAAGGCTGTCGTGATGCATTTTAACGATGTCCCGTCTGAGTTCTTGATCGTTTGGGATGTAGATCTTCCCTCTGAACAAGACGATTCTGTCTTCGTAGTTCCATTCCTGTAGATTTTTTGCCAAAGCACATGGTCCATTGTTAAAGATGGTTTGTAACGCACTTATGACTTCAGCATCCTTTTTCGGACATTCCTTGATCCGTCTTTTCAACTCTGCATCTCCTATTGCGGTTACCGTTCCTGGCTGTGTTGCTCGAATTCTGAAGAATCTGGGGTCAAGTAAGACCCTGTCTTTGTTGTCGTTTTCGACCCCCTCTTTATGGTCTGGTCTCCGAGACAGTGGGTCACTTCGGTTCAAGTTCCCGGGTTTGTGCGTGAGCGTAAAGTCGAATCTGGTCAGAAACAAGGCCATTCTTGCTTGTCGTTGGCTGAGTTTTTGGGCAGTGGTGAAGTATCTAAGGTTGTCGTGATCGGTCAAGATTTCGATGGTATGTGGTCTGCCTTCCAGGTAGTGTTGCCAGGCTTCAAGTCCACGTATGATTGCTAGTAGTTCCTTATCATGAATGCCGTAATTCCGTTCCGTTTTGGATAAGGCCTTTGACAGGTAGGCTACTGGATGCCATTTACCGTCTGGTCCTTGTTGTTGCAAGATACCTCCTGTAGCATAATCTGATGCATCAACTTCTACTCGGTATGGTTTAGAATGATCAGGCATGAGAAGGACTGGTGAAGTCGTGAACGTATCTTTGAGTGCTTGGAAAGCCGTTTGAGCTTCCTCGGACCATTCCCATGGGTGTTCCTTTTTCGTGAGATCGAACAATGGTTGTGCAATTTTTGAGAAATCACGTATGAAATGACAGTAAAAGTTTCCGAAGCCGAGGAATGACTGTACGTCTTTGACGTTGCGTGGGATTGGCCATTTGGTCACGCCATCGCCAACGTGTTGTGTGAAACGATGAGGCCGAGGAACTCCACTGAATCGGTTTTGAAGGTGCATTTTTCTGGTTTAGCGTATAAGTCATTATCTTGGAGTCATGCCAACACTTGTTTCACCATATATCGATGTTCTTCTACTGATTCTGTGAATATGAGAATATCGTCCATATAGATGACGACTTTTCTGGAGTCGATCAGGTCCTTGAATAGAGTGTTCATCATTGCTTGGAATGTAGCTGGAGAGTTCATAAGACCGAAAAACATCACTGTTGGTTTGAAGAGGCCGCAGTTGGTTTTAAACACCGCTTTCCATTCATCTCCCTTCTTGATACGTACATTGTTGTATCCCCATCTAAGGTCGATTTTGGAGAACATACGTGCCCCTTTAAGTTTGTCTACAAGTTCCGATATAAGCGGTAGGGGGTATTCGTTTTTAAGGGTTCCTCTGTTCAGGGCATGATAGTCCTGTACTGGTCGTAGTTTCCCGTCTTTCTTTTTTACAAAGAAGAAGGGACTTGCCATAGGAGACTTTGACGGTCTTATATATCCTGTCTCTAAGTTTTCCTTGATGAATTCATCGAGTTCCTTCTGTTCGTTTGGGGATAAAGGGTACGTTTTGCAGGGGCGTGGTTCAAAGTCCGGTTTTAACTCGCCACGTTTCAGTCATCGTTCTGAGGTTTGTTTGTCAAAGACTCGTAGGAACTGATGACATTGCAAAGGAATCTTATCTTTAAGAGGTACATCAACCTGGACGTTCTGAGCTGCCTCTGCGAGTTCTTGTGCTTTTGTGAACCCCGCGCGGATGTTCAGGTTTGGTGTCCCCGGTGCCTCTTCATCTATTCTTTCTTCTTTCCCCAACAATTCCTCCATTACGTCCTGTTCCCATCGTTCTGGGATTGTATCTCTTCCGTAATCATCTTCAGTAAAGATTGCCGTTACTTCCGAACTTTGGTGGAAGGATCGAATAGGAGTTCGACGGCGTCACCCTGCAATCTTTGGTTGGGCAACTGGTTTGAATTGTCCAACTGGTTCTAACCATCTGACTTGGTAATCCTTGTGGTAGGTTCTTGGATCGACAACTGTGGGTTTCAAGAATTTAGTTTTCAAATGGAGAATGGGAGGTTTTGCCGTGATGCATGTTTCTGGGCATCTAGTCATGTCTACCCGTGAGTCCGACCAATCTATATCTGGATTATGTTCTTCCAACCAGTCGGTACTGAGGATTATATCGTGATCTCCGATGTCCATTACATAGAACTCGGCCTTTTCTTCATGATACGCTACACCGTCTCGGGAATAGATACGAAGATTTTGGATCGTGTATCCTCGTACCCATCCCATGGTGTTTTCGGAGCTGTCGACGTTTCGGACTGGGAACAGGTTTTTGATAGGAAGAAGGGTGAGTTGATGTTTTTGTGCAAATTGGCCATTGATAATTATGCCTTCTGCACCGCTGTCTATTAGAGCGTTTGTGTCGATTTTTCTGCCAGTAAATTTGCCGATTAATTCAGTTTTGAGTGTGATTGAGTGATTGCTGACATTTTTATTTCTGAAGGAAAGACTCGCTCACTAGAGGGGTATAACACACTATATCAATTGTTCTTTAACTGTCCGGTGTACTGTTCTACTCCTACTGACAACGTAGCAGAGGAGTGATTCAAAAATCCAATTTAGACATGACGTCTTTTAAGTAGACGGTTGCTTGTTCCTTTTCTTCTCCTTCTAGTCCTTTAACCCTGTTAACCATGTCGGAGATCTCCTTGATCGTGTTTCTGGATGAGGATGCCTGAGCTACTGTTACTGGTGGTGGAGATGCGGTTTCGGCTGTTCGAATAGCACGAGAGGGGAAGGTCCGGGAAGTGTTCTGAGATGACGTCCTCGGGAATGTCAGACATTCGTTGCTCATGTGTCCAGTTTGTCTACATGCGAAGCATGCTCCTGCTTTTCGAAGTCGATCCCTTTCATCAGGTGTCAGTTTAGGCGGTAGATTGAAAGACGGGCTAGCACCTGGTCCCATAAGTGCATTGACGCTTGCTACTGTTCTCCCCTGAGACGGACCTGGACTACTCTTCGTCGAAGTAGTTTTCCAGCGTCCTTGCCTTTCCCGTTCCTTCAACCATTCTAAGTGAAGCTCCACAGCTCTTTCTTTGTACTCTTCGAAATCATCCCACTTTGGATACGTTCTTCCAACTGCTTCTCAGAGTTTGGGTGGTAACCCATCCTGATAGAATTCCAACAACTCTGCTTCTCCAAACTCGGACTCTTCTCCGTATGTATCGAAGATGCTGTTGTGCTGCTAATATCCGTCCCCTTCATTCTAGCAAACTTGATCTTTGTCCTCGCCACATCTTCCGAAGCGAGAGCTTTGAAGTCCTTTTTGAATCTATCATGTATCTGTTTCAAAGTTATCCATCTCCATTCGCCCGGTGTACTCACCAAGTTCTCATTCTCCTCATCTGCATCTTGTTCCATCAGTCTCCTTTTTCTCCCGTGAAGAATGACAGGAATAGTGAAACCTGACTTTCCTCGGTCGGGTACTTTCCTTTATTCATACATAGATAGTTATTGAACAGGGCCAGCCATCGTTTTGCCTCGCTACGTTCTCCGTTGAAGGGGTCTGGTTTTCTTCCTCATTCGGACGTCCCATTCGATCCGATAGGAGGTGTATCAGCCATGACTGAGTCGTTCTGGTCCGATGGATCTGGAGAAGGAGGTGTAGGAGGACGACGAGGGGCTACAGATGGTCCTTCGGCAGACGGAATGGTGGGCGAAGAAGGTGGGGAAGTGGGGTTATTGGGAGGGGTTTCCGGTACTGGGTTAGATCCGGAAGGTTGGTTGGTAGGTGTAGAGGATCCTTGTTCCAATTCTACTGCAGGTTTAGGTTTTGGGTGTGCCTTTTGAATCGCAAGTTCTTGGAGTTGGGTTATAACGTGTAGCCCGTTCGGGATTTTTTCGGTGGGAAGTTTTTGAGTGTTATATCTGTTTAGGCACAGTTGTACGGCGCACGGAGTCCAAGGATCGTCAACGTCTTCGGCGAAGTAGGCGGCGTCTCGGGATGATGAGGGATGGAATACGTGTGGTCGGTCGGCACACTGAAGGTTTGGGTCTGCAGATGCGGTTCGTCGACTGGTCATATACCAATCTTTCTTTTCAAGCCAGGTAGTTGGGCCCTAAGATAAAAGAGGATGCTAGACCGTATTCAGGGGAGGGTGATGATGGAGAGTAGTCGATGTTTTCCCTGAAGAATAGAGGTCCTTGAATCTGAACCACTATTTCTCCTGTATCGAAGTCCTCTTTTACTGTTATGTATGAGAATGTTGAGAGGACTACATCACCTGAGATAAGTTTCCACACCCAGCGTTTTGTGCAAACGAAGTGTCGGTCAAAGCTCCAAGGGTTCGCTTGTATTTTTCTTCCGTGAGAGACACAGTATTTGGCGTACAAGAGGTAACGAGGGAGGGGAAATGGAACCTGTTTGTAGTCACGGGGGTTTATAGCAGGTTCAATACAGATTCGAGGATGTGGGGTAGACAGGATGAAGGGTAAAAGGAGTTGAGAATAGAGGTGAATGAGATAGAAGAAGAGAAGGGACTCAAATAGTGAGGTGGGTGTATGGGAGTTCGTTCAAGTGTCAAGGTTGTTGGTACACTCAATAACCACCCAAGTCACACAGTACGAGAAAGCCGGTTACAAGAGAATAGATTGATCAAAACGAGGTAGAGAGATAGAAGGGTAGAAAGATAGAGAGAAAGCAAGCTGACTAGGCTCTACACTGCATAGTAAAAGTACGGAGCGGAGATGAAGTGAACGAACTAAAGAATAGGTTACAAGGATCACAGGTATATAAGTAAAATATGAACAGATGGGAAAGAGTAAGTAATAATAGACGGTATCATATGAAAATGTCAAGGGTGAGAGAATGATAAGTCAAATACGGATACATGAAGGTACTGGATCATACGGAGTGATTGACAGTGAGAATGTCCATGGAGATAGGAATCGGAGGAGATAAGAATATGAGTCATAGATCTAGAGAGATGGTAACTATAGACGATGATGAGAAATGGTTGATGTTTATGGGGTTAGAGTGGGAAATAGGTAGTAAAGGGAAAAGAATAGAAAGGAAATGAATAGGCGGAGAGCGATTCATGACAGTCATATCAGGAGAGTCCGAGCAGACAAAGCAGGGGCAGTCTTTCGCTGGGAAGGGAACTGGGACAACTTCACCCACGCACTAAAAGTTCAGTTCAGGGTAGCAAACGAGCAACAGCTGGCCAAGAACAAACTCGAGGCATTGAAGCAGGGAGATCAAACAGTTGCGGAGTTCTCTCAGATTTCAAGATGTGGGCAGAGAAGACTGGGTTCTCAGATCAGGACCTCCAGTGCAAGTTCCGGAAGCGCCTTCATAAAGACCTATTGTTCCCATTAGCAAATGTGGAGCTAGGACAGAAGGAGGCCCCTAAAAACTTAGATGAGCTGATCAACTAGGCACTTCATGTGGAACAGACCCTAGCAGAGTTCGTAGGAAAACCGGTCACTGGCCCTACTCCATCCCTCTCCAAATTCTCCTCTGCACGAGACCCTAACGCCATGGATGTTGATGCCTCCTGGACTGAACATCCCCAGGGTATTGGACGCACCTTCATGGACTACTAGAAGGCGATGCAGGGGTACTGTTACAGTTGCAGTTCCGAGGATCACCTGAAACGAGATGGGAACCATGGACATGACAAGTGTGAATACTGTGAGAGGATGGGTCACTGCTCCTCTGTCTGTCAGGACTGATACATGGGTCGACCCAGAGGAGGAGGCTGAAGCAGACAGCGCGTGGCTGCTACTGGGAGTGACTCCTTTAGTCTCTTCCCTGATGATCCACTGCATTCTACCTCTACCCCCATCCCTGCTGCTACCGTCGCTGCTTCCTCATCCACTGAATCACTGTCTATGCTTGCTGCCTTGCAACAATCTATCACCAATCAAACTGCCTTACTCAGGGTTTTTGAACCGGGTGTCTGTTCCCATCACAGCATGGACACCCCTGAATACCCATATGCTCTCTTGTTCCTCATACAATTCTATTCCCATATCCAGTCTCCCCGAAATAGAATCTTGTGCTTCTCACTTCCGTATACATGTGAAACTCCGAGGAAGATGAAATGAGGCAGTGGTAGTGGCGATGGTTGACAGCAGAGCTACAGGACTGTTCCTGGGACAATCATTTGTAACACAGCACCAGATCCAAACCTATCCCCTCTGTAAACCCCTAGATGTCTACAACATTGATGGGACCCTTAACTGAGCAGGGTGTATAGATCGGTTCTGCTGGCTAGCCATAACAGCAGATGGACAGGAGGCATGGCTAGATTTTCTGGTTATGGACTTAGGTGGAGAAGAGGTCATCCGGGGTCTTCCCTGATTGCATAAGATGAACCCACAGATTGACTGGACAAGCAGCCAGCTGCAAATCCCTGTAGCACCACCCCCATCAGTGGAAGAGGTTCCTGATCAAGATCAGTTCGTTGCTACCAATTTTGGACCAACCCCAAGGGGAAACATCATCCTGGAAGACGCAGAGTCGGAATCAACCCAGTCGATTTCCTAGGGAACACACATGCCCATAGACCAACCCCCAGATCTGGCCACAGAAGAGGAGGAGGAGGAACCCCAAGTATATCACATTTGCACTAATTGGGCTACAAGGCGCTCCTAGAAGAAAGCAGGGATCCTTGCTGACACTGGAGAAGAAGTCTGGTGTGCTGCAGGGTTCACTTACTTGCAGCAGGTGGCTGAAGAGGCAAACCAGATGAAACTGAAACAGTCGTTTGAGGAGATAGTCCCTCCTCAATATTGGGATTATTCTCAGGTCTTCTCTGAAGTTGAGTCAGAACGGCTCCCTGCACACAAACCCTGGGATCATGCTATTGAACTGGTACCTGGATCACCTGCTACCCTACGAACCAAGATCTACCCAATGTCCATCAATGAACAGCAGGAACTTGATCAATTCCTTGATGAAAACGTCTGCAAGGGATATATTCAACCTTCCAAATCCCCTCTGTCCTCTCCAGTCTTCTTTGTGAAGAAGAAAGACAGGAAACTCCGGTTTGTTCAGGATTACCGATGCCTAAACAAGTACACTATTAAGAACTGCTACCCTCTTCCCCTCGTTGCCAACATAGTCAGCCGCCTTCAAGGTGCCAAGTACTTCACCAAGTTTGACATACATTGGGGTTATAACAATGACCGGATCAAACAGGGGGATGAGTGGAAGGCAGCATTTGCAACCAACCGAGGACCTTCAGATTGACAAACTCACCAGCTACTTTTCAAGGCCTCATGAACTCCATCTTCTCAGACTTGATCACAGCAGGCAAGGTAGCAGTTTATCTGGATGACATCCTGATCTTCAGTGGGACTATGGAAGAACATCAAGAAGTGGTTCAGGAAGTGCTAGCCAGGTTGAAAAGGAATGATCTGTATCTGAGGCCAGAGAAATGCGAGTTTGAATGAGAAGGAATAGAATACCTGTGCAAGTTCGCATGGACCTGGTGAAGGTGGCAGCAGTATGGCACTGGCCAATTCCCCGCAATGTCCATGATGTTCAGGCATTCTTGGGCTTTGCCAATTTCTACTGACGATTCATACAGAACTTTGCCAAAGCTGCTCGACCTCTGAATGACCTTACATGCAAAGACATCTTGTTTAATTGGGGAACTCACCAACAGGAAGCCTTTGACTCCCTTCGAACAGCCTTCACATCTGCGCCCATCCTTACACTCTGGTCACCAGATTGTCCTACCTGAGTTGAAGTAGATGCTTTGGGCTTCGCAATGGGGGGAGCTCTAATGCAGATGTTAGAAGACGGTCTTTGGCACCCAGTAGCATTCCGTTCAGCATCCATGCAGTCAGCCGAACACAATTACAAAATCTATGACTGAGAGATGCTGGCTATTATCAAGGCACTGAAGGATTGGCAGAGTTATCTGGAAGGACTACCACAGCCCTTTGAAATTATCACAGATCACTCCAATCTAGAGTTCTGGCAAACAGCACAGGATCTCAGTTGACAACAAGCGAGATGGGCCCTGTGGCTATCATGCTTTGACTTCCAACTAATCCATTGCCCAGGCAAAGCGGATACCCAAGCAGATGCCCTCTCCCGCCTTTCCTCCCACCAAGTAACAGACTGAGAAGACAATCTGGAAACCACAGTACTCAGACCAGAGCACTTTGTAAGGCTTGCCACTACTACATTGGCCAACCCCCTAGAGGAACGAATTCATCAGGCACTGGGAAGAGAAGTGGAGGTGTTAAAAGGACTAGAGCAGTTGAGGAAGGAAGAATTGCAATGACTGGAAAATGGTTTACCTGAATGGGAAGAGGATAATGGATTGGTATACCACAAGGGGTGAGTCTACGTTGCCCCAAATGAAGAGCTACGCAAGGCAATCATAGAACAATGCCATGAGAAGCCATCAGCAGGACATCCAGGGCTACATGGGACACTCAATTTGGTAACCTTGCACTTCTGGTGGCCCACCATTCGCTCTTTTGTAGAGAAATATGTGGAGGGATGTGATAAATGCGCCAGGAAGAAGCTGCAACGTCATCCACGAGCAGTAATCCAACCTTTGGACGTACCCTTAGGACTCTGGGAAGAAGTTGGAGTTGACCTCATTACACAGCTACCATCCTCACAAGGTTATGACGCAATCCTGGTCTGCACTGACCTCTACAGAAAACAAGTCCATACCCTTCCCTGCACCTCTAATATCACTGCCACTGAAGTCACTGACCTATACTACTGAGATATCTTCTGCCTCCACAGCCTCCCACTTCGCTTTGTATCTAATCATGGTCCACAGTTTGCAGCGCAAGCCATGCGTTCTCTGTTAGACTGACTCGGGATCAAGTCAAGCCTTTCCTCAGGCTACCGACCCCAGACAAATGGACAGACAGAACGAGCCAACCAGGAAGTGGAGAAATATTTGCGCCTCTACACCAACTACAGACAGGACGATTGGGTGGAGCACCTTCCTATGGCCGAGTTTGTTCTGAACTCCTGCACACACTCCGCACATGGCATGGCACCTTTTGAGGTGACTTATGGCTACCTTCCTCTATTCCAGTGCACAGGCATCCAAATGTAGAAGACTGTCTCGAAATCCTAAGACAGGTTTGAAGAGATGCAGGATCAGCACTGCACCTGGCTAAACGCAGTATGAAGGAAGGATATGAAAGAGGGAAACGGAAGGGACATCAGTTCAAGGTCAGGGATCATGTCTGGCTGAGTGCAGAAGACATTGACTTGAAACTTTCAAGTGACAAGTTGGGGGATCGGCAACTGGGACCATACGAGATTGTGGAGAAAATTGGAGATTTAGACTATCAGTTAGACCTCCCCGAAACTCTTAATCGCCTGCACCCAGTATTCCATGTCGACAAAATCTACCCCTACAAGGGTAATCTGGTGAATGGACTCTTACCTGAGGAACCAGAGCCAGTATACCTCGAAGAGGAGAATGAGCCCGAGTATGAAGTGGACACCCTTCTGGATAGCAGGATATGATGGAGGCAACTGGAATACCTTATCAAGTGGAAAGGATATGACAATGGTCACAACTCATGGGAGCCAGTTGCAAATCTCAAAAATGCGAAGTGTAAGATCACAGCATTCCACAAGAAACACCCAGAGGCAACAAAGACTTAGGATTCATTGAGGACAATGAAGTGTAGGAGGGGGTAATGTCATGACGTCTATATTTGGTACTATTTATTTCTTCTTATCTCCGTATCCTCAGATCTTTACACCATATGACTCTTGTTCCACATGCTATGCACCGGACTTTTCATTTCTCCGATACAGCTTCAATACAGCTTCTTGACAGCTTCCTTTACAGCTTCCTTTACAGCTTTCCTTACAGCCTTCCTTACAGCTTTACTGTTACATATATAAACCCTGTCCTGACACCTGGTTCCCCATCTCGACCTCTTCGTCATTGGGACCAGGTGTGTATTCCCCTTTTCATTACTTCTTTCACCTTTACTGATAGGCACTGTAGTTCCAGTACTTACTGCTGTCTGTTAGGTATTTAATACATTTTTTGTTGTTGGGACCAGTTCCAGTACTTACTGCTGTCTGTTAGTCGAGTTGAGCCTGTAGCTCCTCCTTATCGCTATCTAAGCACTCGCCTCTTTGTGACAGGTACATATGATTGGCGTGCCTCCCTGATAGATCTGCATGCCAGTTCTCGACCGACTTGCCCATCAAACAAGTCAAAGCTCTTCAAAGCTTCAGTCATTTAGAGTCAAAATGGGTTTTGACTGAGGCTACAGGCCTCTGGATGAGTACCCTTGATATTCTAGTTGAATCTCCTTTGCAGATACTTATGTTTACATTGCTGGTTCTTGCTCAAAATCAAGTTGTAACTCGCATTTTGATAAGTACTTACTTTAGATGTTGTGTTTAGGTCTTTATAACTTAAAATAGTCATGGCATGACTTTGAAAACAGCTTGGAATTTTTACTGATGGCACAGTGACACACTGACACTGGCATGCTGGCACAGCGGGGTGAAATGTTTCAGGTCTGTAAGTTAGGCTGTGTCAAGGTTGTCAATACACTTGAATAACCACCCAAGTCACACAGTTTGAGGACAGATACAAAGCGATTGATTGAGAGATAGAGATAGAGAAACAAGAGTAAGCTGACTAGGCTCTACACTGCATAGTATAGTACGGAGCAGAGACGAAGTGAACAAACTAAAGGATTAGCTAGAATGTCTAGTGGTTTATATAGAAGTGCAATGAATAGATGATAGGAAAAAGATAGGAGAAATAGGGGAAACATAGGAGAATGTAGGGAAAATAGGATTGATAGAATAGAAGATTGATTGACAGTTATTATAGAGTTTGACAGGTTTTATAAAGTTCAAAGTCAGGTTCTTCAAGGAAATGCAATAGATGAATGATCAAAAAATAGGTTCAATAATGAAGTAGAAGAAGAAGGAGGACAAAGAACTGTAGCAGTTCATGACATTACCCCCTCTTTAAGTTGTGCTTTTGCCTGGAGCACACGTGTACTTCTCCAAATATCCTCAAAACTAATTCCCATTGAACATACTGTGGATCCTTCACGTATTAAGTTTGGTGGCTGATATGCATCTGGGTGTTTTAAATGGAAAGTTTCAATCATCTCCTTCGATTTTGTCAAACCCAAAGCTGGTTCCCATGAATTTTCAGAGTCCGAGTAGTCCAACCACTTGACCAAATACTGCACTCCTTGACGATTCTTAGTTGGCTTCGAATCTAGAATTGCTTCTACATCATACTCATTATCTTCTGGCAGTAACTCTGCTGGTTCCCCTGGATAGTTCACTCCATGAGCTTCAGTCTCCTTGTATGGTGATAGTAGTGAAGCATGGAATACTGGGTGAATTCACCAGGTGTTTGGCATTTTGAGATGATAGTTAACTTCACCAATTATGTCAGTGATTTCAAATGGTCCATGACAATGATTTTCCAACTTAGCTTTTGGCCTTGTTGTTTTCAGGTTTTTTCCGTCAAGTAATACCTTGTCCCCAACCTTGAATTTTATCCCTTCTTTCACATGGTCCATATTCTGTCTTTTCATCAACTCTGCTGCCATTGTTAAACTTGCTTTCAGTTCTTCCTGTAGTTCCTCTAAGTTTTGAAGACATTCTTCTACTTTCAGTACATGTGAAGAAGGGTTAATCGAAGGGAAGAGTTGAGGGAGGTATCTATGAAGTAGTTCGAAAGAATGTACTCAGGTGTTATGACAGAATTCGGCATATGGCAAATATTTGACCCAGTTGTCTTGATGATAGTTGCAAAAGGTTCGTAGGTACTGTTTGAGTTCTTGATTGAACCTTTCAGTCTTGCCATCTGTTTGGGGATGATAAGCCATACTAAGGGCTGAGGTGATACCTAACTTAGCATATATCCCTTTCATAACCTGGCTTGAGAACTGGGGCCCTCAATCTGATTTCATTTTGTCCCAAAGACCATACCATTGCCAAGTGTTATTGAACAATATGTCGATAGTTCTGTTGCTGTCAATATCTTTTCGACAAGGGGAAACGACCACAGTCTTTTATGACTGATCAACCATTACATGGATTGCATTGAAGCCTTCGCATTCTGGAAGATCCAAGATAAAATCGGTGGTAATAGTACCAAAAGGTTGTTCTGGAACGTTGTTTGGGACCAATGGTACATGTAATGGATGATTTTGTGCCTTGGTCAATTGGCAAGTAGCACATCCTTCAACATAATCACCAGGCCATCAAAATTCTCTACTAACTAATTCATAGGTTTTTAATTGGCCTGGGTGTCCAGCAGTGAGACTATCATGATGCATCTTGACTATGTCTCTTTGTAATTCTTGGTCATAGACTTTTCCCCAAAACAGAATGATCCCATCGTCATAGTTCCATTCCTGTAAGTTCTTGACCAGCGAGTGTGGACTGTTGTTCAGGATAACTTTGAGAGCACTCACAACTTCATTGTCCTTCTTTGGACATTCTTTAATTTGTCTTCTCAATTCAGCATCTCCAATTGCAATCACTGCTCCTGGCTGCATAGCCCGAATCCTGAAGAATCTTGGATCTAGCAACACTCTGTCCTTGCTGTTGTCTTTGACCCCCTCTTTATGATCTGGTCTTTGAGAAAGGAGATCACTGCGATTGAGACTTCCTGGTTTGTGCATAAGGGTAAAGTCAAATCACATAAGAAACAAAGCCATTCTTGCTTGTTGTTGACTAAGTTTTTGAGATGTGGTAAAGTACTCCAGGTTCTTGTTGTAAGGCCTCTAATGCTTGTATGATTGCCAATAATTCTTTATCGTGAATGTCGTAATTTCATTCAGTTTCAGACAAAGATTTCGATAGGTAAGCAATTGGGTGCCATTTGTCATCTGATCCTTTCTGTGATAGAATGCCTCCTGTGGCATAGTTGGAAGCATCTACTTCTACTCGATATGGTTTAGAATGATCAGGGATTAAGACAACTGGTGAGGAAGTGAACACATCTTTAAGTGCCTGAAGGCTTCTTCTGCATTGATAGACCATTTCCAGGGTTCATCCTTTTTTGTTAAATTGAAAAGTGGTTGAGTGACTTTTGAAAAGTCTTGTATGAATCGATGGTAGAAGTTTCCAAATCCAAGAAACGATTGGACATCCTTGACTGTCCGTGGGGTTGGCCATTCAGTAACGCCCTTGACTTTAGCTGGATCCATGGCCAATGTATTGTGAGAAACAATGAGACCTAGGAACTCTACTGAATTGGCTTCGAAGATGCACTTCTCTGGTTTGGCATAAAGGTTGTTATCCTGGAGTCATGAGAGCACCTGTTCAACCATTTGTTGATGTTCTTCTAGAGTTTCTGTGAAAATCAAGATATTGTCCATGTAGATGACCACCTTTCCAGAAACAATGAGGTCCTTAAAAAGGTGGTTCATCATTGCTTGGAACATTGCAGGAGAGTTCATGAGACTGAAAAACATCACCGTTGGTTCAAAAAGCCCTCTGTTTGTCTTGAACACAGCTTTCCACTCATCACCTTCTTTTATTTGCACATTATTATATCCCCATTGAAGGTCGATTTTTGAGAAAACTCATGCCCTTTTAAGTTTATCTACCAATTCTGATATGAGTGGTAAAGGGTACTTGTTCTTGATGGTTCCTTTATTTAATGCTTGATAGTCCTGTGCGGGGCATAGCTTTCTGTCTTTCTTTTTAACAAAGAAGAAGGGACTTGCCACAGGAGACTTCGATGGTCTTATATATTCCTTTTCCAAGTTCTCATCAATGAAGTTGTTGAGTTCCTTTTGTTCATTAGGGGATAAGGGATAGGTTTTGCAAGGATGAGGTTCAAAATCTGGTTTTGGATTGATGGCATGATCCCATTCACCTCATCTCAGGAATTGTTCTGAAGTTTGTTTATCAAAAACTCATAAGAACTGATGATATTGGGATGGAATCTTATCTGTAAGTGGCATGTCCTCTTTTCATCTTCTGAGCTGATTCTGCCAGTTCTTGAGCCTTTGTAAACCCTGCACAAATAGGTATTTCTAAATCTGATGTCAGGTACTCCTCTCCTTTTCCAAACAGACTCTCTAACACCTCTTGTTTCCATTGGTCCAGAACATCCTCCTGACTGAAGTCTTCTTCAGTAAAAATAGCTGTAGATCCTGAAGAACAGTGAAAAGATTGAATAGGAATCTGATGGCATCAACCTGCCACCTTTGGCTGTGCAATCAGTTTGAACCATCTGATCAGTTTCTGACCATTTCACTTGGTAATCCTTGTGATTGGTCTGTGGGTCGATAATCATCAGTTTTGGAGGTTTGGGCTTGGTGTGTAGGTTGAGGACAGGAGGTGTCAAGGTTGTCGTTACACTCGATAACCACCCAAGTCACACAATACGAGAAAGCCGGTTACAAGAGAATAGATTGATCAAGAAAGATAGAGAGATAGAGAGATAGAGAGAAAGTAAGCTGACTGAGCTCTACACTGCGTAGTAAAAGTACAGAGCGGAGACGAAGTGAACGAACTAAGGAATAGGTTACAAGGATCACAGGTATATAAGTAAAATATGAACAGATGGGAAAGAGTAAGTAACAATAGACAGTATCATGTGGAAATGTCAAGGGCGAGAGAATAATGAGTCAAATATGGATAGATGAAGGTACTGGATCATACGGAGTGATTGACAGTGAGAATGTCCATGGAGATAGGAATTGGAGGAGATAAGAATGTGAGTCATAGATCTAGAGAGATGGTAACTATAGACGATGATGAGAAATAGTTGATGTTTATGGGGTTAAAGTGGGAAGTAAATAGTAAATGGAAAAGAATAGAAAGGAAATGAATAGGCGGGGAGCGATTCATGACATTACCCCCTCTTTAGGACGAGCTTTCACCGGAGCTCGGCAAGCTAGTCTTCCAATGCTCTGCCCATTGTTTGCGGAGTCGTCTGTCCACATCCCCTGGCTCGGCCAATATTTGTCCCAATCGATGGTGTAGTTCCAATCTCCCATCTAGGGTCGTTCCAATCGAAGTTTCCCCACTCTGTTGTGTTGGTCGCCGTTCCCCATCCTCCTCCATTGTCGTTCGTGTCCCACTGTACAATGTTGTTTGCCCCCATATACTGGCGTCTCCCCATCCGAGATTTCCTCTGTGTTCCGCACATAGCGATGTCCATTGCACCACACAACGGGCTTATGTCCTCTGCCTAATCTACACTGTCCTGGTCCATCCTCTCCTCCCCATGTGCAGCGTTGACACCCATTGTGAGGTCCTGCATGCTGTTTTGAAAGTTGGCATCGATGTCCGGAGCGGGTTCCATAGGTGCAACGCCCTCTGTTGGTTGGGATTGCGTCGTTCACGATGGTGTTGATGGAGGAAGTGGTTGACATTGTTATGGTGAAGGTGTAGTGTGAGGGGAGCAAGGTGCAATTGGTAGGATGTGGTTGAATTCTGTCCTTCTTCGTTATGGAGAGGCGTCTTTTATACTTGTTGTATCTGTATGAAGGGAATGTTGAATGGATGGTCAAGTTATCCCCGAAGATGGGTTTGACAGTAGACGCCGTTAACGAGGGAACGCGATCGATGAGTGATGACAGAAGTCTGAGTTCGATTGCCGAGTGGGGTGCGAAGGAGGGCATAGGATACCAACGGTTCATAACAGTGTTTCTCCTCGGAGTTGTGCTTTCGCTTGAAGCACACGGGTACTTCGCTATATGTCTTCCATGGCGATTCCTAGTGAGCACACCGTGTTCCAGGGTGTATCAGGTTTTTGGGTCGATATGCATCTGGATGTTGTTGATGGAAGGTTTCGATCATCTCCTTCACCTTCGTCAATCCTGACGCTGGTTCCCATGAATTTCTCTGAGTCAGCATAGTCCAACCATTTGACAAGGTATTGTACTCCCCGGCGATTTCTTGTTGGTTTTGAGTCTAGAATTGCTTCCACATCGTATTCGTTGTCTTCGGGAAGTAATTCAGCCAGTTCTCCCAGGTAGTTTACTCTGTGGGCTTCGGTTTCTTTGTACGGCGATAAGAGTGAAGCGTGGAATACTGGATGAATGCGCCAGCCATTTGGTAATTTGAGTCGGTAATTGACTCCACTAATAACGTCAGTGATTTCAAATGGTCCGTGACGACGATTTGCCAACTTAGCTTTCGGCCTCGTCGTCTTCAGATTTTTTCTGTCTAGCAATACTTTGTCCCCAACTTTAAACTTCATTCCTTCGTTCATGTAGTCCTTGTTCTGCTCTTTCATCAGCTCAGCCGCTGTCGTCAGACTTGCTTTTAGTTCTTCTCGAGATAGTTCTGAGCGTTCTTCGACTTTCGGTACGTGTGAAGTCGGGTTGATGGAAGGAAAGAGTTGGGGTAGATATCCATGGAGTAGTTCGAACGGCGATTTCCCAGTGGCTGAGTGAACTCGGGTATTATGACAGAATTCGGCGTAAGGTAGGTATTTGACCCAATCGTCCTGACGATAGTTACAGAAGGTTCGAAGGTACTGCTCCAGTTCTTGATTGAACCTTTCTGTCTCGCCATCTGTCTGCGGATGATAAGCTGTACTGAGTGCTGAAGTGATACCTAACTTAGCGTAAATGCCTTTCATTACTTGGCTTGCGAATTGAGGTCCGCGGTCAGATATCATTTTATCCCACAAGCCATATCGTCGCCAAGTGTTGTCGAACAATAGGTCAATTGTTCCGTCGCTATCGATATCTTTTCTGCATGGGGAAATGACAACCTGTTTTGTTGAACGGTCGACTGTGACGTGAATTGCATTGAAGCCGTCACATTCTGGCAGATCTGTGATGAAGTCGGTTGTAATGGTACCAAAGGGTCATTCCGGTATTTCGTTCGGGATTAATGGTACATGCGTCGGATGGTTGTTTGCCTTGGTTAACTGACAGGTAGCGCATCCTTCAACATAGTTACGAACGAATACTGACATACCGGGCCACCAGAACTCTCTACTGACGAGTTCGTATGTTTTGAACCGTCCCGGGTGTCCGCAGTAAGGCTGTCATGATGCATTTTAACGATGTCCCGTCTGAGTTGTTGGTCGTTTGGGATGTAGATCTTTCCTCTGAACAAGACGATTCCGTCTTCGTAGTTCCATTCCTGTAGATTTTTTGCCAAAGCGCGTGGTCCGTTGTTAAAGATGGTTTGTAACGCACTATCGACTTCGGCATCCTTTTCCGGACATTCCTTGATCCGTCTTTCAACTCTAATCTCCTATTGCGGTTACCGTTCCTGGCGTGTCGCTCGAATTCTGAAGAACCTGGGGTCCAGTAAGACCCTGTCTTTGTTGTCGTTTTCGACCCCCTCTTTATGATCTGATCTCTGAGAGAGTGGGTCACTTCGATTCAAATTCCCGGTTTATGCGTGAGTGTAAAATCGAATCTGGTTAAGAAACAAGGCCATTCTTGCTTGTCGTCGGCTAAGTTTTTGGGCAGTGGTGAAGTATCTAAGGTTGTCGTGATCAGTCAAGATTTCGATGGTATGTGGTCCGCCTTCCAGGTAGTGTCGCCAGGCTTCAAGTCCGCGTATGATCGCTAGCAGTTCTTTGTCATGAATGTCGTAATTCCGTTCGGTTTCGGATAACGCTTTTGACAGGTAGGCTACTGGATGCCATTTGCCATCCGATCCTTGTTGTTGCAGGATACCTCCTGTGCGTAATCTGATGCATCAACTTCTACTCGGTATGGTTTAGAAGTGATCAGGCATGAGAAGGACTGGTGAAGTCGTAAACGTATCTTTGAGTGCTTGGAAAGCCGTTTGAGCTTCCTCGGACCATTCCATGGGTGTTCCTTTTTCGTGAGATCGAACAGTGGTCGTGCGATTTTTGAGAAATCACGTATGAACGTACGGTAAAAGTTTCCGAAGCCGAGGAATGATTGTACGTCTTTGACGTTACGTGGGACTGGCCATTTGGTTACGCCCTCGACTTTGACTGGGTCCATCGCCAATGTGTTATGTGACACGATGAGGCCGAGGAATTCCACTGAATCAGTTTCGAAAGTGCATTTTTCCGGTTTAGCGTATAAGTCGTTATCATGGAGTCATGCCAATACTTGTTTCACCATGTGTCGATGTTCTTCTAGTGATTCCGTGAATATGAGAATATCGTCCATATAGATTACGACTTTTCCGGAGTCGATCAGGTCCTTGAATAGAGTGTTCATCATCGCTTGGAATGTAGCTGGAGAGTTCATAAGACCGAAAAACATCACTGTTGGTTCGAAGAGGCCGCGGTTGGTTTTAAACGCCGCTTTCCATTCATCTCCCTTCTTGATGCGTACGTTGTTATATCCCCATCTAAGGTCGATTTTGGAAAATATTCGTGCCCCTTTGAGTTTGTCTACGAGTTCCGATATAAGCAGCAAGGGGTATTCGTTTTTGACGGTTCCTTTGTTTAAGGTACGATAGTCCTGTACTGGTCGTAGTTTTCCGTCTTTCTTTTTTACAAAGAAGAAGGGACTTGCCATAGGAGACTTCGACGGTCTTATATATCCTTTCTCCAAGTTTCTCCTTGATGAATTCATCGAGCTCCTTTTGTTCATTTGGGGATAAAGGGTATGTTTTGCAAGGGCGCGGTTCGAAGTCTGGTTTTAACTCGATAGCGTGATCCCATTCGCCACGTTTCGGTAATCGTTCTGAGGTTTGTTTGTCAAAGACTCGTAGAAACTGATGATATTGCGAAGGAATCTTATCTTTAAGAGGTACATTGACCTGAACGTTCTGGGCTGCCTCTGCGAGTTCTTGTGCTTTTGTGAAACCCGCGCAGATGTTCAGGTTTGGTGTCCCTGACACCTCTTCATCCATTCTTTCCTCTTTTCCCAATAATTCTTCCATTACGTCCTGTTCCCATCGTTCTGGAATCATATCTCTCCCGTAGTCATCTTCAGTAAAGATTGCCGTTTCTTCCGAACTTCGGTGGAAGGATCGAATGGGAATTCGACGACGTCGCCCTGCAATTTTCAGTTGGGCAACTGGTTTGAATCATCCAACTGGTTCTAACCATCTGACTTGGTAATCCTTGTGGTGGGTTCTTGGATCGACGACTGTGGGTTTCAAGGATTTAGTTTTCAAATGGAGAATGGGAGGTTTTGCCGTGATGCATGTTTCTGGGCATCTAGTCATGTCTACCCGTGAGTCCGACCAGTCTATATCTGGATTATGTTCTTCCAACCAGTCGGTACCGAGGATTATATCGTGATCCCCGATGTCTGTTACATAAAATTCGGCCTGTTCTTTGTGATACGCCTCGCCGTCTCGGGAATAAATACGAAGATTTTGGATAGTGTATTCTCGTACCCATCCCATGGTGTTTTCAGAGCCGCTGACGTTTCGAACTGGGAACGGGTTCTTGATAGGAAGGAGGGTAAGTTGATTTTTTTGTGTGAATTGACCATTGATGATTATGCCTTCTGCACCGCTGTCTATTAGAGCGTTTGCGTCGATTTTTCTGCCGGTAATTTTGCCGATTAGTTCAGTTTTGAGTGTGATTGATGGTATCTGTCTGTTATGAGTGATTGCTGACATTCTTATTTCTGAAGGAAAGACTCGCTCACTAGAGGGGTATAACACACTATATCGATTGTTCTTTAACTGTCCGGTGTACTGTTCTACTCCTACTGACGACGTAGCAGAGGAGTGATTCAAAAATCCAATTTAGACATGACGTCTTTTAAATAGACGGTTGCTTGTTCCTTTTCTTCTCCTTCTAGTCCTTTAACCCTGTTAACCATGTCGGAGATTTCCTTGATCGTGTTTCTGGATGAGGATGCCTGAGCTACTGTTACCAGTGGTGGAGATGCGGTTTCGGCTGTTCGAATAGCACGAGAGGGGAAGGTTCGGGAAGTGTTCTGAGATGATGTCCTCGGGAATGTCGGACATTCGTTGCTCATGTGTCCAGTTTGTCTACATGCGAAGCACGCTCCTGCTTTTCGAAGTCGGTCCCTTTCATCAGGTGTCAGTTTAGGTGGTAGATTGAAAGACGAGTTAGCACCTGGTCCCATAAGCGCATTGACGCTTGCTACCGTTCTTCCCTGAGACGGACCTGGACTACTCTTTGACGTTGAAGTAGTTTTCCAGCGTCCTTGTCTTTCTCGTTCCTTCAGCCACTCTAAATGAAGCTCCACAGCTCTTTCCTTGTACTCCTCGAAGTCATCCCACTTCGGATACGTTCTTCCAACTGCTTCTCGGAGTTTGGGTGGTAACCCATCCTGATAGAATTCCAACAATGCCGCGTCTCCGAACTCGGATTCTTCTCCGTATGTATCGAAGATGCTGTTGTAGCTGCTAATATCCGTCCCCTTCATTCTAGCAAACTTGATCTTCGTCCTCGCCACATCTTCCGAGGCAAGAGCTTTGAAGTCCTTTTTGAATCTATCACGTATCTGTTTCAAAGTTATCCATCTCCATTCGCCTGGTGTACTCGCCAAGTTCTCATCCTCCTCATCTGCGTCTCGTTCTATCAATCTTTGCGTTGCCCAATCTCCTCCTTTTTCTCCCGTGAAGAATGACAGGAATAGTGAAACCTGACTTTCCTCGGTCAGGTACTTTCCTTTATTCATGTGTAGATAGTTATTGAACAGGGCCAGCCATCGTTTTGCCTCGCTATGTTCTCCATTGAAAGCGTCTGGTTTTCTTCCTCGTTCGGAAGTACCATTCGACCTGATAGGAGGTGTGTCAGCCATGACTGAGTCGTTTGGGTCTGATGGATCTGGGGAAGGAGGTGTAGGAGGACGACGAGGGGCTACGGATGGTCCTTCGGCGGATGGAATGGTGGGCAAAGCAGGTGGGGGAGTGGGATTGTCTGGTTCTGGTGGGTTATTGGGAGGGGTTTCTGGTACTGGGTTAGATCCGGAAGGTTGGTTAGTAGGTGTAGAAGTTCCTTGTTCCGATTCTGTTGCAGGTTTAGGTTTCGGGTGTGCTTTTTGGATCGCGAGTTCTTGGAGTTGGGTTATAATGTGTAACCCACTTGGAATTTCTTCGGCAGTGAGTCGTTGAGTGTTATATCTGTTCAGGCACAGTTGTACGGTGCACGGAGTCCAAGGGTCGTCGACGTCTTCGACGAAGTAAGCAGCGTCTCGAGTTGATGAAGGATGGAATACGTGTGGTCGGTCGGCACAGTGGAGGTTCGGGTCTGCAGATGCGGTTCGTCGACCAGTCATACACTGATTTCAAGAAAGGTAGTTGGGTCCTAGGATGAAGGAAGATGCTAGACCGTATTCGGGGGAAGGTGATGATGGAGAGTAGTCAACGTGTTCTCTGAGGAATAGAGGTCCTCTAATCTGAACCACAGTTTCTCCTGTATTGAAGTCCTCTTTTACTGTTATGTATGAAAATGTTGAGAGGACTACGTCACCTGAGATAAGTTTCCACACCCAACGTCTTGTGCAAACGAAGTGTCGGTCGAGGCTCCAAGGATCTGTTCGTATTCTTCTTCCATGAGAGACCGAGTATTCGGAGTGTAGGAGGTAGCGAGGAAGGGGAAGTGGAATCCGTTCGTAGTCACGAGGGGTTACAGGAGGTTTGATATGAATTCGGGGGCGTGGGGTAGACAGAGTGAAGGATAGGATGTGATGAGGGAATTTGTGAGGTGGGTGTATGGGAGTTCGTTCAAGTGTCAAGGTTGTCGGTACACTCAATAACCACCCAAGTCACACAGTACAAGAAAACCAGTTCAAGAGAGTAGATTGATCAAGAGAGGAAGAGAGGTAAGGAGATAGAGAGAAAGTAAGCTGACTAGGCTCTACACTGCGTAGTACAAGTACGGAGCGGAGACGAAGTGAACAAACTAAGGAATAGGTTACAAGAATCACAGGTATATAAGTAAAATATGAACAGATGGGAAAGAGTAAGTAATAATAGATGGTATCATGTGGAAATGTCAAGGGCGAGAGAATAATGAGTCAAATATGGATAGATGAAGGTACTAGATCATACGGAGTGATTGACAGTGAGAATGTCCATGGAAATAGGAATCGGAGGAGATAAGAATGTGAGTCATAGCTCTAGAGAGATGGTAACTATAGATGATGATGAGAAATGGTTGACGTTTATGGGGTTAGAGTGGGAAGTAGATAGTAACGGAGAAAGAATAGAAAGGAAATGAATAGGCGGGGAGCGATTTGTGACATACGGTGTATCAGTGCCATACATGTGGAGGGTGCCAATGTTGGTCAATGAGCCAATAAAACCTGCTCTGAAGCTGATAGACTCAGTGCCGTTTGACTGTCTATCTTGCATTAGCCCTCTGTTGGAGGTGATAGAAGGGGAATATGAGCAAATGACCAAAAGACCCATTTGGTCAATGAGTTTGAAGGAGAGTTGGTGGAGGTTGGGTAGATGGTTTGAAGGATATTTAGACAGTCTGGCCAAAGAATTGAGCACCATGTACACAGACATGTCTATTGGCCTGCTGTCATGGTCCTGCCTGAATGTGATAGAGTGACAGAGGAGATCGTGTAAGCATCTGCCACCAAAGCAGCTGTACATGGGGGACTCTCCAGAAAGGATGCTGAAGAAGTAGGAAACAGAGCGAGAATGTGAGAGGTGGATATCTTGGGCTGCTACCCACATGTAGAGCCTTGTCCATGAAGAGTTAACAAGCAAGGAGTCTAGTTCGGAGGCTATGAGAATGAGTAGATTGGGCAGAGATAAGGACTTGGACTAGAATAGAGGTAGATAACCTCAGTGATGATAGAAAGCACTCTTTATATAGAAAGTATATACCTAGAATAGAGGTAAATACTGAATAGACATAATTAGCACAATAACGGAGGGATATTAACCAGGACTTACACCTCAGTGATGATAGAAGACACTGAGGTGTGAGGCCATGTGTCAAAATGATTTTGGCACATCACGTGACTACTTCTATATACAGGTATGAGTTCCCAATGAGTTCGCTATGTACAACAAGGAGTTGCTCATGAAGATGCTGCACTCCCTAGAAGAGAGTTCAAGAGACCAGCATTCCTCGATGATTTCAATGGGAAGGTGAAGGTTAGTTGATCGAGAATGGCGCTGGAGTAGAGAGTATGATGATTGCATGGTGAGCAAAAAAGCAGATGGAAAGTAGGAGACAACGAACTTGTATCAGCTCTTTTTATACTTTTGAGACTGCCATCGCTCGATTTGAGTGATATTGAGACTGAGACAGAAACAAAGTATACAGACATGTCTAAGCCTCCTCTCAGCGTCAGCTCAGCAGTGTATTTTGCCTTGGACTCCTTTTTCCCCCTCAACCCCGTTGACATCACAGGCTCAATTTGACTAGAAAACACCTCGGCTTTAGCAGGTAAACACAAAGATGTCCTCAGGACTACCAAATCAAGGTAGTTGTGGCTGAGACTCTGGGTCAGTAAGCCTGGCAGGATGAAGTGAAATGACTTGGATGACTCACAAGCATCAGGGTCCTCGGCACTCACATGCACTCACAGCGTGGAGTATGTAGAACCTTCGCACAGACAATTGTATGTTCTCCACTGCACCTCCCCAATTGCAAGTCTGAGTTGCAACAGGAGAAGCGACTTGGTAGAGAGGTCGAAGTGAAAGGACACATGTTAGTCCTTCCTTGACCTCCTCTTGCTGCTTGTGCATGCTCTCATCATGCCTTGAGATGGATGCAGTCGGTGCCAATGCTCTTCATTCAGGGATTGGGGTGTTCTGAGTATAACTATAAGAATGACGTTGACGCAGGCACCATATAAACCAGGTTCTGTTCCCAATTTGGAAATTGCGCATCAACGAGGCAAAGAAAATGTCCTTGTATGCAAAACTAATATACGTACAGTCCTCCGAGCTTTCGATATGGTAAAGCTACATGTACTTCTCCACTGTCCAGATTCTATGTTGCTGGACGATCTAGTGGATGCTTTCCAAATAGTAGCATCCCAAACTGTTGATAGGACGAGTCTTATAATTATTGTGAGCTCAAATTGAAATGGCGTATCCTGGGAAAATATAACCTTTTCTGTCAGCACGGCAGACTGGGCACCAAAGCACCTTCTCCGTCAAGCTTTCGTCAAGCTTTTCATCGAGCAACGGATCAGTGCCCAGTCCATGGTCGACATCTACCTCTTCAGAGTCTCAATTGCTTTTGGGGTAATGAGATGAGGACTCGTACCTGCCTAGCCCGCACCAACATATTCTCGTCGATGTATTTTAGTGCAGCCCATACCGTCCAATCCCTTCAACTCATCTTTAGGCGCATCTTCTTGTTCGCCAAGGTCGCTGTTTCAGAAGCTAGTCTTCTTCGCAGAGGCTCAGAGTCTTGACAGTACATAGTGAAAGATAGAGTCAGGCCGTTTTTGGCAGAGACACAGCCACTAAAATTTTTCTTGTCAACCCAAAGAGCTTTCATCACCGTAAGTCCCCATCCTTAAGTTGTTTCTTCCGAGCTAACCGAACTATCCGGAACGCTCAGAAAATGAACGAAAGTGCAAGTCATGATTACATTGGATGCAATAAATCTACGTGATACATATTTTGTGCGTTGTTTGGAAGTTGAACAATTTAAAAAAACATATTTTACGGTCTACAGATGCAATATCATATTCTAAGCTATGATCTCTGCTCGTGCAAGTCCAAGAGAACCAAGTTCCATTTTACCGACCAATCCGTCCACACCTTCCAGAGCCAAGTGAGCAGGCCCGGCGTACATGGCGTGAATAGGCTTCCTAGCGTTGACTACGAGTGGAAGGGGCAGGTCAATGATTTGTTAGCACAGCAGCTGTGAAACCTGCTTACCTTCGCTGAGGACGGCCTTGGCATCTTCGTCGTTCTTGTCAACGACTTTTGCGATGTCTTCCGCTGTCATGAGAGGAGCCTCTGCAGAGAACAAGCTGGGGTCAAGGCGAGCGCCAACAGCCTCGTGCATTTCTGGGTCAGTGGGAGCGAAAACGTTCTTCACAAAGTCCATGGTCTTCTGCACTTCGTCTTCGGTGATCTTCCTTCCAGCATCAGCGGTACCCTGGATGACTATTGACACAAGTGAGTTTTCATCTAGTGCCAGGGCGAAAAAATGTACATACCGGGACGAATCAAACTGAAAGCACGGTCGAAGTTGTCTTCGTCGACATCGGAAAGGACGGGGACCTGTTGTGCTCGGATCTGCTTGTAGGCACCCATGACGACGAGAAGGAATCTGAAGGCAGGTAAGTATGCAATCTGGGACCCTGCAAATGAAGACACTGACCGAGTGTAGGAGATGCCAACTTTCTTGTCGTGCCACTTTGCAGCCTCTGCTTCACTGCAGTGTCCTCTAATGGACCCAGCAATAGAGGTTGCGGCAGTCAGACCACCAGCGAGAGCAAGGTGCACGCCGGAGCTGAAGAAGGGGTCGATGAAGGCTGATGCGTCACCAACGAGCCGGAAGTGGTCGCCAGCATAGTCGGACGCAGCGTAACTGAAATCTGTCGCAGATTTGACAGTGTTGGGGCCATCCTCGACGAGAGTAGCATCTTCGAGAAGCTTCTTCAGTGCTGGTGCGAGGTCGAATTGGGACAGGTAGTGGTCACGAAGGGTACCCTTCTGGGCGACCTTTTTGGCGGCACTGACCTGGCTATCCATGACAATACCGACACTGACAGTACCGTTGTGGAGTGGAATGAACCAAGCCCAACCGCTTTCATCTGCCGGGTATAGATCAGTAAGTAAGAAGTCTTGACCTGTTTGATATCGACAGACTAACCGGTAAGGGCTTCGAAATAGGGAGCGTTGTGACGAGAACTTCCAGGCATGTAGACGCCTGCGTTCTTCCAGTAACCCCAGCACGCGAGGTTCTTGAGGGAGTTGTTCATCATTCGGTTCTTGAGGTACTTGGTCGACATTATACCGAGCCTTCCAGACGCGTCGACGAGGTACTCGAATTCAATCTTGGAGTGCTGTCCATCTGGGCCGGTGTAGGTTGCGCTGACAGGACGGTGTTCGGTGTTGGGCATAAACTGAAGCTCGTTCACTTTGTAACCTTCAAAGACCTTGGCACCAGACTCTTGAGCGTGTCTCAACAGGATCTCGTCGAATTCGGACCGGACCTGATACAGTGCTGAGCTGATGTTAGGATGCCCACAATGATAGGGTACTTACGACATTCCACGATCCATTTTCGGGACTGAGGGCGATGAAGTCGGTGTCTGTACGGTAGACGTTCAATTGGTCAAACGGTTCCGCAGAAGAATCTGTCGAACTCACAGGCTTCACGTTTCCACTGGTTGAACTTGACAGCTGCACCGCGCTGGAGCCGAGTAATCAGTTTCTTGTTCATGTTCAAACAGAACGACGGCTAACCTTGATCTCGAATCCGTGATCGACGATCTTCTTCTCGCAGTCGATGAACCTCAAGAAAGGTCGAACGGAAGGGAGCATGGACTCTCCAATGTGGTAACTGTTAAACTGCCATTCAGAAGGTCGGTTTAAGGTTGATCAGTGAGTTGAGCACTGACCGAGGAAACTTGACAGCTTCCAAAACAACGACGTCAAAGCCTTCTCTGGCCAAGGCAGATGCAGCATAGCTTCCCGCAGGTCCGCCACCGATGACCAGGATTCGAGCTTTAGCAGGGGGCTAGAATTACGGCGCTGTCAGTCCTTGTTCGTCAAGGTGAACATAGAGAGAGAGCAGCGTACAGTCGACATGATGATACTGAGAAAAGAGAGGTGTTTTTTCGGGAGGAAGGGGGTGGGTTGGTTGAGTACTTGAAAAAATTCCCTCTGTCTTTTAAGGCCGCTGAAGTATATCCTCAATCCCGGAAGACAATCTTGACTCGGATTATCTCCCCATGGGCAAGACTTTTTTTTTATGGTCAACGTGTAACTCGCCGTGTATCTATCCATCTATCTGCGTTGATTTCGGTCAATTCATGAGATTTCATGAGCCGTAAGTCGTGATATTAAAAAACGAAAAGAAGAGGTCTCAAAAGGAGCTATAGAAACACCGGTGACAACTTGAATTAGTCCGATGAGCGGTGAGAGTGACCAGTCGTTGGCATCAAGAATGGTGTCTTCACACTGGGGGCTGCCAGTGGGTCTTTGGAACTCAGTAGGTTGAGTTCCTTTGACCTCTAATTCAGTTGTAATTAGTCCCAATGGTCTCGCCTGCAGTGTCACAGATACGGGTTGGATTTCCGAGTGGGCCGGAACAGGTATTATGTTAGCTCGGACAAAGTCCCTAGCGTCGGGAACACCAAAATGAGGCATGGGAACCCTTGAGGCACCAATTAGCATTGATTTGGGCTCCCACGATGACAGCCAACATGCTGACTGCCAGTTGACTACATACCGGCAAGACTACCAAGCAACTCGGAGGGTCCTACGCCGTGTTGACTGCCATGTTGACTGCCAATTGACGCTCTGTATTTTCACCCCCCGAGGCCTATTATCCTTCAGAAATATTAGGATCTTATCAGAGGGGTCTCCAATATGCTTACTCCTTGCTCAGGATAGTAGAATCCGCTTTTCTTTTGCTTGGATTGTACTACAGTTAAGTATCTGCATTTATTTCAATGACATGACGCTTTAATTGTTCCGTCATCTCCTGTGGGGATTTGCTCAAGATTTGTTGACTGAAAAAATTATGGGCTAGAGCCTTGTGGCTGCTGAACAGTGGTTGATCAATGGAGGTATTCCACTCGGTCAGCTCTTGGACCCATGCCGCATAATAGATTTCTCCTCCTCCTCCACTGATAGGATCCCCAATCGCAAATAATACTACAGATTGATTATTGTAAATTTGAATTGTCCAATATATCCACCTGGCTGAAAATCAAGAAAATGCATATGTATTTATCACCTTGGATCCAGAAACAGGACTTGTTGTACTTCTAGCCTTCAGGACATATACCGGCTACGTGATGATCAGATCAACTGTGGTGGTGAGTTGCGCACATCATGAATTCCTTGCAAAACAGGGCTGAAACGCGTGTAGCCATCTAGTTAGAGATACATGTAATAGTACTCAACTTGGACTTGCGCATAGCATCGCTGAAATCTTCTGAAATCTCTCTTTTTCTTTGTTTTCCCCCCTACCCCTGGGCCGATTTTTCGGGTCCATGGCGGGATGAACTGGATGACTCACAAGCAACAGGGCCCTCCGAAAGTGGAGCAGGATCTCCGTTTCTCCTGGGTGGTCCGAGTCTAGACTGGAGCCAGTCACTTCTGCAAATGTTTGATGAAAGCCGATCAAATTCGCCAACGACTTTGATCTACTGTCATCAGAATGTTACAGAAAGAGTGGTTCGAGTCTAGTCCGAGTCCGAGTCGCGTCAGGAGACTCTGACCCAGCGCCCGACACGCGCAACGTCGACCTGCTTCATCTTGACCGCGGTCGAAGATGCTCGGTTGACGTTTGTTGCATTATAAGAAGACTGCCGATGTCAAGGCGGTTAGCTAGGTGCTGGATGGAACCGGTGGGTTGCTGTAGCCTGTACCACTGTGCGAGTTGGGTGCGAAGTTGTTCCTTACTCCCATGGTAGACCCAATAATTGACAATGGATAGTTCTCAGAAGGATATCGCAGCTGTAGCCATGCATTACCAATTCCATCGCTGGTTTTCTCTAAGTGTTCGTCCTCAAGTTTTGTAAAGCATGTTGAACTGATGGCAATGCGCCCACCTGTACAAGCAAAATGAGGCAGTAGAATGGTGTCCTGTAAGACGGTCGGTCAGTCTTTCGGGGCAATGAAACCATACCGCTCTCCAGCAAAGATATGAAGCCCTTCGCGCCAGCCTCTGATAGAAGCCTCTTCGGAACGTCTCCAATTTCCCAGTTGGGATGTCAAATTAGCAAACTGCCTTGATGACGTAAGCCCTGAAAGAGACCGGTCGCACCCGGGCCCCGGCGTTCAATTCTTGGACCTGGTCCGGGTAATACACTCCTCCTCTAACAACAACAACTGAAGGTTTCGCAGAAAAAGCTAATAGTATTGCGACATATTGGTACACCAGGGGTCTACAGCGCACATCACGACCAAATCCACTTGATACTTAAGAGGATTAGAGAGCATTATTCTCGACGAGTCTACCGCAGACGATGTATTTGTTGGTGAAATGCTCGATCCAGCCTGAAAGACAAACGCCGCAGTTAGAAGATGCTGTGAAAGGAGAGTAGGACCCGCACCTTTCATGTTATCTCTGCATATGCGACCGAGAGTACAGATGGATAGGAAAAGTCATGAGTCATGAGCAATGAAAATGGATCACAATGAGCAATACTGAACGTACATCTCATCCTGAGTAAGGTCCTGGAGCTTGTCAAGGGGTTGGTCTAAGGGGGTAAGCATTTCTGTACTCGGAAAATTATTGAGCGAGGCAGCCAAAGTCGAGGATATCGTTTCAGACGTACCTAGGTCAAACGACTGTTTGGCCATACCCCGCGAAGCATCCCTTCCAGCAAAGTTTCCGTACATTCCGTCTACCAGAAAATATTCACCATCTCAACTCAAATCGACTAAGTGAAGCAACGCACTGGGCCCATAGAAGTTTCGTCCAGCGGTAACGTCGAAGACTTGGCCGTTGATAGCCAACAGGATACGTTCATTGTCCTTCCCGTTGAAAGGCTCCAAAGTTTTCGGAGTGTACGTCTTGAAAAGCACAGTGGGGGGATGAGCCTTGGGCATCCATGAGTAACCCGACTTGAATTCACGCGGGGTGGATTTAGGTGTCGCTGAAGCACTTGGAAAGACGATGCGCTGGACAGAATAGAGTATGAAGAGGAAAAGGGCGGTATTGATGGGTGTGTCGAGTGAGAAAGACATAGTTTGTGATTTGCTCGTCGTGGTTCACGATGAAGGCAGGCTTAGTAACCGCGGTAAACTTACTCAGTGACCATCACCAAATCAGGACTACTTTTTCATCAAACCACCACCACAGTGAGTAAAGAAGACATTTAGGGCTTCATGCTCAATATCTTCTTGTTTTCGATAGGTCTTGGTTATTGGTTCAGCTTGCTGTGCTCTGATACTTGCTATATTTCATGTCTTCAGTACCAATCTTGCCCCCTGAAATTCTCGACGATATCTTCGTTCTTTGCATCCCAGATAACGCTCGGTCTCGCCAACCGCATATACGTGTCGTGCCTCACTCAATATCCCAGGTATGCCAACACTGGCGGGAACGTGCATTATCCGTACCCATACTCTGGTCGACCATCTATATTTCATCTAGACAACGCTATGGTTGGGTTGAACCTTGGCTCGAGAGATCCGGGAATATTCCACTGAGTTTGTATTTCCGTATCTCACCTTACCAACGCGCCCACCAACGCGCCCACTTCGATGTTCTGCGGCTCTTCTGTAAACACATGCGCCGTTGGAAACATTTTTACTACGCCTGTCTAAACGGTGCAGAGCTTCCAATCGACTTTCCAATTATTCCTCTAGGGGGAAGTTCTCTAGAAGTTGCGGAAATCATCATTAGTCGACATGATAAATCTTGGGAATGGTTCCGGTCCCTACTAGAGTGCTCACCCAAGCTACAGGACTTAAGCTCCTCCCGAATGGACCTTGACACCCCATGGCATGTTTTGAAGAGAGCTCGGTTATATCACCGAGCCTTCATCCATAGTGTCGATTGCCGTAATTTACTGGCAAGAGCTCCCCAACTTGAGTGTGGCCGGTTTGCTATACCAAAGGAACCTGGGCCCAATGACACGATGCCCTCTACACCACTACTCCATAATCTAACTCAGCTCATACTGGACACCTATGTCCCGGTAGACGCTCTTGTAGATTCCCTGACCCTCCCGTCTCTCAAACATTTCGCTGTCCACTATGTCCACCTTGGCCCATCTGCACCACATTTCTCCTTCCCAAATTTCATGTCATTCCTCACCCGCTCTTCTTGTTCCTTGGAAACATTGGAACTCACCGTCTCATACCACGCCAATGATATCATCACATTTCTCGAGCACCAAGCTATCCGAGATAGTTTGAAGGTCTTTCGTCTGACTGGCTGTTTTAGAGCCTGTATAGACACTTTCATCTCAAGCCTTATCATTCCTTGGCCCTCAGATCCATCCTCAGCAGCATCTCATCCTGCAGAGCGCTGTCTGGTACCGAAATTGGAAACACTGGAGCTTGGGCCACCTTTGATGACGACGGATGGTATTCTTTCAGAAATGGTGTTGTCAAGGATGCGGTTTGGTTTGGATCCAGATATGGCTTGTCGTCTGAAGGATGCGACATTACACCTGACGACTGAAGCGGGTCATGAGCAGGATCTGGCTCAGCTGCGATTATTGCAGAATACGCCAGGCCGGGACTTTGATTTGAAGATTATTATGAATGGCTTGTAAAGAAGTTCTCTACCATGTATAAACTTGACTCTTGTCCTCAAAGGACATATATTGTCTACTGTAAGGATAGATACACAACTGTTTCTTATGCTCTAGGATGACTCGGGAAATGTTCTTTTGCGCTCCTCTAATATATCTCTGCCCCAAGCCTGTACTTCAGGATGGCGAATATGAGGTATCCCACTCTCGAAAAATGCTTGCAATGACGGCGTTCCGCGGTCCCGTTCGTATTCCAGGGCTGTAAATGTCCTCAGTAAGCAGCAAGCGATCCAGACATACGTACTAAGCTCGTACCTTGGACGCCCATTTCAAGCCTGTCTAGATCTACTCAAGAAAAGGGTTCAGATTTAGCGGTCGCTGACGTTTCTGAGTGTACATACCCTTCACAAAGCGTGCTTCATTGGTCTCACCGTTTTCGTATTCCTGCCATAGTTGCTCAACTCGCTGCGCTGCAGGACTGTTGTGCAGCATATCATGGACGAAGTTATGCATCGCTTCCTATTATACGATTTGTTCTCAGTTCTCCTCAGCAGAGAAAGAAAAATCCTACGGCTTCCAGACGTTTCTTCTCTTCTTTACTGATACCTTCATGAGGTGTTATATCGCCGACTGCAGGAAAATGATGATCAGAGGGCTCTCAATGAGCAACCCAACCCCTCAATAGTCTGAGTAAGGTGAAGGTAAGCTCACCGTGAGCCTCTGCAAGGTCGTGTACTACACACAACATGACGCATCTTGAAGTCGGATGAGATCGATATGGAGGCTGGAGGAGCATGCATACTTTGCGATGTCAAGGTTCGTGTCCGACGTACACATTGCTAGCATCGCCATTCGGTACATATGGTCTGCTATGCTGAACGGACGCATCACTGCGTCGGTACGCGTCCAAAGCACTCACAGGGGACTGATACAAACCTTTCTGGATTCGGGACCTACAGGGTTGTTAAGAATGCATTTTATGCGCGGTTTTTCAAGCTCACCTTCTGATTGACCCATCCCGTGCGTTTTTGTGTCTGAGGGCGGAAATTTTAAAAATTGGATGAAAATTTGAAATTACGGCTTCAAGTCCAGAGATTTACCTTGAGCCTCTCCAAAATGTGAAAGAAAGCCAGTCTATCTACAGATGCATCACCGGTTGGTGTGTAAAGAGGCGGAAAGGTGCGCTTTGCAGCTTGACCGTTGGCGTCCATGGCAAGCCCAAACTCAGCACGTGTGTATCGAAAGCCAAATTTAGAAAGTCGACAAGTAACGAGCCTTCTCTGTCTGACTTGACTGCCGCTTTTCAGGCCAACAAATGGATCCGATCTCACCCACCGAGCTCTTGCACACTAATGAACAACTGTCCGACTCCGTGATAGCACCCTTGCAACGTTCGTTCTCCGAATCCCAATCTCAGCTCACGCAGAAGATTGCTCTTGCAGAACAGGAATTGGCTGCGCTTGAGAAAGAGTGCAGAAGATTGGAGAAAGTTATCGACGGACATAGGACGGTTCTTCATCCACTGAGCATCCCAAACGATGTTTTGTGGGAGATTTTCACTCTCGTGAAAGGAATGGAGTGGGAGTGACAGCATGAACGGGATCTTTGGAGTCGGGATTACTTTACACGCGTCGAAGAGCTGCCTCTATCTTTTGACAGAGCGCCCTGGAATCTGAACCAGGTGTGCGATCGTTGGAGGATACTTTCCCTGTCCATGTGTCATTTATGGCGCCATTTTGTCCTCCCTTTTGATACACAGCAAAAGGGTTCGGGGACACTCCCACTATTCGAGCTTCAGCTACAGCGTTCGGGATCTGTCTCTCTGGACATCGTTCTAGAGCGTTTACCGGAACATATTTTGGATTCGACATGGCATCCAGTGCTAGGGATGCTCCTAACGCACACAAATCGCTGGGGGCGTCTTACGATCACCGTAACAGCTAGCCTGAGCGGCGGACAATCATTGCAGATATTTCAGCATGCTTTGTCCCTGTCTTCACTTCGATTTCTGAACCCCTCATACCAGAAAGAGACGCTCGTTGAAGAGGGGCTTTCGGACATCTTGTCATCAGCATCAGCCCTCGAACAAGTGAAGCTACTCCGCACTGGAAAGAGGTACCTTCTATCGACTGGCCCTAAACCCTGATCACGAGCAAACTGTGTTGGCTCCCACTCTTCACAAGGTTGAGCTTGTGAACTGCAGGTCTAGAGCAGTATAACGTCTACTTGATCTGCTCATCGCTCCGCACCTTGAAGAGCTCATCATCATACTGGCAGGAGGTCAGGCAGCTCCTGAAAATGCTGCTATCCTGTCTCCATTTTTCTTTCAGTCCGCCCCTCCTCTTCGAATACTCAACGTCGAGTTGCGCGTTGTTTGTCAAAAATTCTCCAATATTCTGCGGCAGTTACCCAGTCTCGTTGAACTGCGTATCAGATGGTGTAATGAGGTGTCCAAGGAGTTTCTTGTAGATCTCAGTTGTTATCCCGAGAGTGTATCCTCGTCCATTGTCCCTAAAATGACGACTCTGATGCTGCACGGCACGGACATGAAGGCAGATTTCCACCTAATGGCAAAGATGATCTTCTCGCGGTGTACATCTACGAGCAGCATCCATGCCCTTCGGCATGTCACTGTTCAAGTTGCCTATTTATTCGTTGCTCCTACTCACATTTTTGCTGCATTCAGCCTTCTTGACCCGTATTTGTCTGCCAATGGTGGGAATCTCGAGCTGGAGGTGTTCGTGTAGGGGCTATGAACTCATGTAAACCAAAGGATAGTCTTTACGTACGCGATCACCAATTAGTCTTTCCCCTTCTCACAACCAACGCCATCCCTTCCTGCTTGCACTCCTCCAGTTTTGACATCGCTTCAGGTTCCAGTGCTCTGCAGTACGCCTCCAAAGTAAAGCCCCTAGTCAATTTTGTGATCGGCCATTTCACAGTTCCTCCATCTGCTGCTGCATCCGTCACATCCTGCTCTGGTGGATAAGGTTTCCACCTGGACAACACCATCTCTGCAATATCGATGTCTGTGCTGAGAGGAGGATCAGGGTCCTCGTCTGTATCCATGACAGCGTCGATGTCTTGCTCTTCCGCTATGCTGAGTTTGGTGAGATTTGGGACGGGAACCTTTGCCTCTGGGGTTGCTCGCAGTCCTCGACAAAAAGTGGGGATGTCTAGCCCACAGTCAGTCAAGGCGAGGGTCCTTAGGCTTGGAACGAGCTTCAGGACGTCAAAGAAATCCTCCACTGAACCAAAAAGGCAACGTCTAAGGCTAAGGAACCGAAGTTTGGAACGGGATCGTTGGTATAGAGTTGTGAGGTATGGCGAGATTGGTATGACCATGACACCTCTCTCTATAAGAGCCAGCTCTTCAAGAGCAGGTAAACACAGGTCGTTGAGTATCTGTGGTGACCCAAAGACGCCGCTGAATTGGAAAGTGAGCCTTTTTAAACAAGGAAGCTCGCAAAACGGTAGGTCCCTGTGTCCAAGAGCATTTGTCGGGAAGTCTGGGACATTCCAGAATTGGCAGATCTCCAGCAGAGGACAGGCACACATAACCTCTCGTAGGATGATGGGATCGTGGGATAGGGTGTGCAGAACCAAAATGGTGATCTGCGACGTTGGGAAGGGGAAATCCACAGCTGACTGTATTCCCCGCTGCAAGGAGTCAAATTCGTGGAAGAACTTGAGATTCCAGAGTCGGGGAGCGTGTTTGAATGCCCGTCCGAGTCTAGGGAGATGACCTTCCGCGGGCAGTCGGGGACCATCCACTCGGACGAGGAATTTCTCGAGGTTTGGGAACGTTATGTCGTCGAGATTGCCAAAGAGATTGACCATGAAGTCGTATTTGACGTGTAACTTCACGGTGCATAAGCGTTGGCAAATGGGAGCGAGGATGTTGGGATATGATGCTTCATCACCACCGCCAGTGTGTGCGTAGCGTATGGAGAGATGTACGGGTAGGCAGCCGCTGCGTTGAAGCCAGTCAACGACAAGCTCCTTCGGGGGCAGTTTTTCGTTGGCCAATCGTGGCGCCGATGCTGGTATCCGAAGCAAGGTCCAAAGACGAGGTGTACTCTGTGCAACACGTCTCCAATGCGAACAGACGTGAGAGATGAGCAATGCAGGTGGAACCATACGATAGAGACGTTTTTCAGCCTCCTTCGGGAAATGGTAAGGAACGGGATTTGCTTTGGATTTCTTGTATTCGGACTCCCGTAGTTCGACGTATCGAGAGAACACCTCGCCCAAGACCTCTTGTGGAACACGCCTTATGGGGGACAAGATATCCTTGAGTTTTGCGACCGTACGTTTTCGCTGGCTAATTTCTAGTAGAATTGTTTCCAGTTCAGTGGTGAGGTCGAAAATACGTTCCTCTTCGTCCTGGAGCCTGCTTTTCAAGAATGCAGCATCCGCTGCGGAGAGGAAGATTGTTTCATGGATCTGGCGACCCGAGAGATATTCTGTAAAATGGCTCATTTTAGCACCTAGAGCATATCATGCATGGAAAAATGAATTCAAGTGGCCTTCTATAGTATTCGAAATGTACTCACCAAGTCAAGTCAAGTCAAGTTTATTACACCATGATAAGAAAGGTGACAGCGATTGGTAGCGAGCCGGCACTGCCACATACCACTGCCACGTACCCCTATTTCTCTCGGTAACCTCAGGGCCTCGTGCCGCCCTCATACAGTCTATTTTACTTGTCTCTCTGATTGTTTCACTCAGCTGTTCCCCTCATTGCATCTTCGTGTTCTTTCCTGCCATTACCAGAAATCACCTAATACACGGGCGGACTGTTCTGTGAGATCTTTCGAAATGTCGGGCTGCTTTGGACATGAATGATTCGGACTCACACCTACGGGTACGCGTAAAGCTGTGATGTTTATGTCACAATAGCTGTATGAGATCATGATTTCTTTGATTCATGTCAGTAAACAATCAGTAAAGCCCTTGTACTTGTGTCGCCTCAAAGCAGGACCATGGGAATTGACTTTGGAATGTGCCGAAAAAGGAAATTGGCACGCTCACGAGAATAGGTTTGTTTACGGGTATTGACGCGTACGCGCTTTAACTTGAACCATTGTGCTACAAAATGAGGTTGTTCATTGTTTCCAAATTCTCTCCCTTACCCATATATATACCACCCTCGCTTCCTGCTATCCCCTACATCCAACGCGACGACTCTTGTTTTGAACCACTACCTCCATCACATCCGCTACATCCATTACACTTCCTATTCCTACTATCTCAGCACTCTCACACGTTCAACAGTCCTCCAGACATCATGCGCGCAGCTTCTTTTGCTGGCGTCGTACCGCGTACGCCTCCACGGAGCTCCCCTCATGCCCAGACACAAGTCATGTCCACTCCCCTGGCTCGAGGATCTTCTTCTCAAGTGGACCTTGCAGACAACCACAAAGTAGCTGACATTAACACTTACCTTGAGGAAGATATCAAGGATCGTGTTCACCTTGACTTGGAAGTCTTCCTTAAGCTCGTTCTCGACTTTGGAGACGCTGAACGCAAGAAGAAGGAAACCAAGATCAACAATGTCATGAAGAATGAAAATTTCGAAAGGGTGTGGAACTATTACCGCGGTCTATGTGGCCTCGGGTCCACCACTGAGAAGGAGCTTTATGAACCCTTGCTCAAAGTCATTGAGACCGCGATGAAACGTCTTTTCCCAAACCAGCAGCCGTTCACGCACTTCAACGGGGGCGACAAGTTTATCCTTGGTTCTTACGCTCGTCGCAAACCTGACTTGCCCGCGTTGCGACCCATATTCGGACTTGATTGTCAAACTGCGGAGGATAAGCTTACTAAAGTCCACTGGCCAATGGTGGAACCATTTGGTGAACTCAAACTGACACCGAAGCAAGGTGGCAAGCGCACGGGCTTTGCACTGGATTGGGCTGATGCAACACCTGGTGGTGAGTGGTCCTATTTTTTCCGTCATGGCAGCAGCTAACAGTCTGCGTAGAAACACCTCAAGCTGTGACTGCGCCTGCGACCCAGAACAGATATAATCTGCGGCCTCGGTCTGCATCAGGTACGGGTCTGTCTTATTTTACGATGAGTAGATCATTATGACTGATATATCTGCTAGGCGGCTCTCTTCCCAACGCTTTTCCGACACAGTCCCACACACGATCCCTCCATTCCATCCCAGAAACGTCGACCTACGCTGAATCCAAGAACGAAGAAGTAGAGGCAGGGAAAAAGAACAAGAAGAAAGGAAACAAGGGTACTAAGCAGAAGAAGACTCTAGGCGACGAAATGGAACCCGAAGAGGAGAACCTGCTGACCAAACCCTCCGACAGGAGACTTCATACGCTACTCCAATGCGCTGGGTACGGTCTGGAATCATTATCCTCTGGGCTTCTCAGGACGCACACTATGGGGTTCGTCATGGATGGTACCTTCTTCCAGCTCTGTTATTACGACAGATCGAAGGTCGTCCTCTCCAAACCCGTCGATCTCTCGGAACCGAATTCCATGTTCTTATTCCTGGCCACCCTGTATCAGTTAGGCTCTTTATCCGACGAGAAGCAGGGTATTTTCCCCAGCAAGGGTAAGGGCCAATCACTCCCAGCTCTGGAACCCTGTGTCAACGAAAGGTATACGAGGAGAGAGGGGGGAACCAACACGTCGGGCCCTATCACTGGCGACTCCTTGCTTTTTCCAGGCAGCAACGCCTTCAGTGGGTGCAAGATGACAGTGGGGGACGAAGTTTTTCATTTGGGAGAGCTGGTGCATCGTGCTCACGCAATTATTGGACGCGGGACGACTGTCGTGCGAGTCAAATGGAACGACAAGGATGCCATCATGAAGCTTAGTTTTTGTAGTGCGGACCGCACTTCGGAGGAGGAGCTCGTCAAGTCAGCGCGCGCTAAAGCCACGGAGGATCACGATTGGGCATTGAACCATCTACCGAATATCCTGTATTCAGCGGAATACAATCTCGCCGGCCTCGCCGAAGACCGACTAGCCAAACACTTTGAAGAACGCCACATCCCCTATGAACGGCGTGTATTGCGCATCACAGTCCAGGAGGTTTTGACGCCCATCACCGACGCCGTCCTCGAGCCCAAAGACTACGCGCAGATCTTTTTCGACATCTTGCAGATCCATCGATGGCTCGTAGACCACGCGAAGATCCTCCATCGCGACATCAGTATGGCCAACATCATGTTTCGCGAGAAGGATGGGAAGATTTACGGTGTTCTAAACGATTTCGATCTTTCCTCTCGTTTGCCTCCCCAGAGTAAAGCCTCTTCCAGGCAGAGAACAGGAACGAAGCCGTACATGTCTCACGAACTTATCGACCTGAAATGGAAGCACGGGCACAGATATCGTCACGATCTGGAGTCTTTGTTCTATGTTATCCTTATCTTCTGCTCTAATTACGGTGCCAAGGGGGAGGAAGACAAGCTGGTGAAGGTGACGGAGCCACACTTCCAGAAGTTGTTCACTGGGAGTTTTGAAGATGTTTGTTCCAATAAGTCTCACTGGCTCCTAGGCCGGCCGCGTATCCCGGTCACGGAGTTCTTCCATGCGTTTGGTGTATTCTATCTCTCCAAATTGTGGCACTTAGTGAACCGAGGACATCTAGCCAAAAATCTTTATCAGTCGGCTTGGAGCAGCTACAAGGATTCGGAGCAGGAGCACAAGGTGTTTAAACTTCCTTTCACGCAGGTTTTTACTGAGACATTCGAGTGGGAGACGTTGAATGATACGGTCACGTATGAGCAATTTAGAGATGTTATGCAGAAGTTTCCCATTCAAACCTCGTCTGGCAAGTGGGAACTCTTCGAGCTGGTATTGCACTACGAAACCTCTCTTCCCCTCAATCCTTCGGATTTTGGTCCTCTACCCGATAACGAAACCCTTTGAAGTATGTACATGTCCTACTCACTTTCTTTGCTTTGAAACACAATCTTGTATAACATCGCATCCTGCTCCGACTTTGCTCTCCTATTTTGGACATTTTCATCTATGTTGAGTATAGCACCTTGTAATATAGAGTACACCTTTGATATACCTTTCTTTTGACCAACGAGATGCCCTGGAGCTAGGAGCTGGAAGTTTTAAGGTTAAAGACCCACCACGCGCGTGCTTAGTAAGAAATCTCGACGAAAAGCTCACAGGTAGTCGCATATTACATATATAGATCCATTTCCAACTGCTGTCTGCCGCCTAAAGGATGAACAGTGACCGATTTCAGGCAATCAGCTCTGTTAGCAGACAGATGATCTGGTATCGAACGGGAGCGAATCATGCCGAGGAATGACAACGTCGGGAACGAATGGGTATGGATCTGGAAGTCGACTTTTTTAAGATGAGGAAGAATGGCAGACTGGATGTCTGGGTGGTTGACAGTCATGCAGTTGAAAAACTGCTCCGTGAGGATGGAATTCCCAACGTCGACCAGTCCGTGTTCTAGGATCGTCAAAGAAGACAGGAACGGTAGTGCTTGCAAAAGCGTGATGATAAGCTTGGCAGCTTCTGCAATGCGGATACTATCCAGAATGAGCGAAGCCAATGAGCATTGGGAACGAGCGAAGAACTTTGAAATCGTATCCTTTGGATAGACGGAACAGTATGCTGCGTAAAGTGGAAGGGACGTGATGCGCAGGGCTGTTAGGCTGGGCAAGTCATGTACTGGAAGACGTCCGTAAGGTCTGAGGACTTATCATCCAGGATAATTGACAATGATTCGACAGTGGGTAGATGTACGGGATAGACCGGGTCTGAATGAATCGACAGCGGTGTATGTGTAGAGTACAATATGACCTCACGAACCGCAGTTGCCAGTTGAAGACAATCGAAGCATTTGCGTAGCATCATGGACGAAAAGGTCAAACGAGTGAGTTGGCCAAATGGAAGTGGAGAGAGCAGAGGATGGAAACTTTGGATGGAAACTTCTTGAAGCATAGGTGCAATCTGAAAGGCGTCCAGTGTGACGCCAACCATGCAACAAATATTCAGCCTCAAAGAGCGGAGAATGGGTAATTTGCCCTTCACGGAATCCCAGTCGCCCACATGAGAAGACCTCCACACAGGTGGAACGACATCACTGCCCAGCGAGAACAATGCGCAAACAGGGACGCCAAAAGCGTCGTAGCTTCGCTTCCATAAAAGACTGACAAGTCCAAGTCCACTGAAAGCTCGAGGTACAAATCAAGGCCTTTTTGCAGTTTTTCGGGCGGTCCATCAGAAAGAGAAAAAGACGACCAAAGAGACGGTGTAGTCCGGGCTAATTCACGCCATCCAGCGCAAACCTGTGATAAGCGGACTGTAGGACAATCTATGTTGTCCCCCATTTCGCTCTTTACACAAGACAGCGAGAAGATGAGGCCTCGAACATCTGGAGGAATTCGTCGAATGGGTGCCAAAAGGGAACGGAGTTCGTGTATCTGTTGATGAAGGATTTTCTGTTTGCTCCGTGTCTTCGTCGATCCCGTTTTCTCGAGCTCTTCTGCATCCTTGAGAGATTCCAGAACGTGATAGATGTCAGACGTATACGTCCCGTAATTTCCGCGCAACGCGAGGACGTCAAACTTCTCCGGAATGGGCATGATTACCGGTTCAAGATATGTCGCGATCTGAGGTTGACGATTTTAGAGTGAAGTCAAAGACTGAGCAACCTACATACCAAAAAGTCAGCAAAAAGTGGAAGTTTCTTAAAGTTTGAAGGATTTTCCTGAAGAAAAGCTTTGCGGTGATGGCGGCTGCGTCGACGTCGAGTAACAAAACTACTGAGCGACGACACGTGCTCGTTATTTTCCTCTCTCCAAGGCTCTTCCCTCCTCCCTCCTTTTACTCACCTTCATCTGCAATTAGTAGCCGCGTCCATTGAAGCTTTTTCCTAGATATAGCAAGAGCGATACTGCAAGATAGAGCGGCTCTACAACCAAATTCCTTGGTGCAGCAACTCCCAACCCGAAGACATCAATGTCATTCACTCAACATCCTCGACATCTGGGACTTCTGAATGCACGCCTTTCAACGCTTCCAGCATTTCGATAGGAGCTTCGGTTTCACTAGGTGCAGATGGTCAGCTCTGTCGGCGCGAATGAAAATTTTGTGAATCAGAAACGTTGTCTCTTGTACGTAGACCTTTTTCTCAGGCTTACTTCTACACACTTGCTCATAGAGCTCCGTACTTTTTGAATGATACAGCGCCATCTCTTGTCCTCTCAATATTCCCTTTTGGGATCTTCGTGTTCTACAGCCGTACGGCACTCTCCGGACATCAGAACTCTGGACCAACTGGCCAGAGAGGAATAGGCTTGCTGAGCTATCTGGAGGACTACTATTTTGCTGGCAAAATCCTACCAGATCTCCGAACGCACCAAGTTGGGTAAATCGGCAAGGAAGAGGGTCAAGTGGAGTGAATGTCCCGAAGAACTGAGCGTGCATCTGTAGTCATTGATATATATTGATATATAGTCAAGATTTGGCCAAGATTGTAGTAGCGAAAATTTCGAATGCGACTCAAATGCGACTACTATAGACCACACGAAAACGCGACCAAGAATCCTCTTTGGGAGGAGCGTCAAAAGTCTATGACATGATGATGGTGAGTTCTTTTGACCCGTTTCTCGACCAAAGATAGTACGCACATAAGTAGGATGATTTCTATCCGAGCTCGTCTTCTTGACGGGACCAAGTAGACTTGCCAGCGCCCACAGCCCTTCTACTTCATACTAGATGATATCTAAGGATACCTTAGACCATAAATGACAAACGACAGCGCGTTCGACCCGATCAGACCTATCTAGGTTCTGAAGGACTGCTTGAAGGAGTTCTGTGACCTCAAGCAGAGAGTGCGTGGTGCAAGGTGGTAGTTGTACGAGATGAAGAAAACGTAGTGGGCGGCCTCTAGGACTCTCTCGAAAACTTTCAACCATATTTTTTCTGACCAGAGAAGGGAAATGAGAGTGCAAAAAAGTGTCGTGGTTTAAGCCAACTACGTCTAATCAAAAACATCGCTGTAAGATACTAAGAAGATACAAAAAAGTCCATCCAGCAGTGCTACAATTTCAAGTCCACATTTTAGAAACATCTTCAGTGCAATGCGCGACGAGCATTCAAGTTCCTTAATCCAAGGATTTTGCCAAGATCACCTGTGCCCTTGCCTGATGCGATATTGTCGATGATATTACCCAAATCGCCTCCGGCAGCACCTGCACCCGCTTGTTGATCAGCTCCTGCTTGACCAGCACCAGCACCAGCACCAGCACCTGCAGCACCAGCACCTGCACCTGCAGCACCAGCACCAGCACCTGCAGCACCAGCACCAGCACCCTTTTGACCGGCAGCACTAGCACCTGCAGCACCAGCACCAGCTTGATCGGCAGCACCAGCACCTGCAGCATCAGCACCAGCTTGATCGGCAGCGCCAGTACCTGCAGCACCAGCACCAGCTTGATCGGCAGCGCCAGCACCTGCAGCACCAGCACCAGCTCCCTTTTGACCGGCAGCACCTGCACCAGCGCCAGCACCTGCTTGACCGGCAGTGCCAGCATCTGCAGCACCAGCACCAGCTTGATCAGCACCAGCACCAGCACCAGCAGCACCAGCAGCAGCGTTACCGTTGCCTTTGCCTTTGCCTTTTTTACGACCACCGCCATTAGCATTACCCTACAATAGCAAAGACATGAGGAGAGTCAACGCAATCATAAAACGACAACTTACAGTAGCAGCCGTCGCTTGAGCAGCACCAGCGGCCTCGGTCACTGTTACGGTCTAGAAGAAAGCTTTGAGCTATACATCACGCTGTAAAGATCGAAGAACACATACCACAGTCACAACGCCAGCACCTGCAGCATCAGTCGCAGTAGCAGTAACATCCGTTATAGTAGCATTAGCATCGCCAGCACCAGCACCGATGTCAGTTGCAGAGGCAGCTCCGCCGGCACCAAGGTCTGTCGCAGTCGCATTGGCCCCACCAACTACATCAGTTGCAGAGGCAGCTCCGCCGGCACCAAGGTCTGTCGCAGTCGCATTGGCCCCACCAGCTGCATCAGTTGCCGAAGCATCTCCGGCCGTAGCAATGGTGAGAGCGCCTGAGTCGCCACCAGCCTGACCGGCTTGACCTGCTTGACCAGCTTGACCAGCCGCGCCGCCGTCGTTTCCCTAGAGAAAGAAGGGGAAGACGTCAGAATGGTCCTCAAATTGTTGAAATTCGAGACACTACTCACGTTACTTTTCTGGCCACGAACCTTTAGAGAAGAGAAGAAAAGAAACCAGTCAGCACAAGCAAATAGACAAGAACGCAGGCACCCTCACCATCAGAGCATCGTTGAATTTTCCGGGCATAGGTGCGGCAGCCGCCGACATGCCCAAAGAGACGAAGAAAGGGAGGATGGAGTATTTCAACAACATCTTGGAGGGATTAAAAACGTAGCGTCGAAGTCGATGTCGATGTCAAGGAGAGTTTTGTCGTCAAAGGAGTGCTCTGCACAATGTGAAGGCTGAAGCTTCAGAAATGGGGCTTGAAGTTGAGTTGGCGATAGATAGTAGAGCAAAGCACGAAATGGATGGAAGTCGATCTCTGATCGAAAAAAAGAAACAGCGAGGAAAAAGAAAGAGTTGGTGACGGCTAATCCTAGAGCACGATGGGAGATCCTACAATCGAACGAGGTCGAGTCTTTATAGGTGTTCTCATCTTGCCGGGATAATGTATTGGCTGTGTACATTGATCAACGTCGTGAGGATATTTTAAGCCTTGAATATCCTGTATCCATTGGAGTTATTCGAAGCGAAGCATCATTGGAGTTGTTTTGCATGATTTCGTGGAGTAGCCTTTGTTCAATGTCAATTTTGTTAGTTTGTCAATAATAGCGCGGGTTTGGCGCGGGTTGCCTAGAAACGAGGGGAGATCTTGTATTGGAGATGCTCAAACCTCCTGCATTTGATTTGGAGTAAGTAAAATGATTCGTGGAGTAGGGTGATGACGGGAATCAGTTAGAAATTGTGCAATGTGTGAGAGATGTTACAGCCATCATGGCGACACCACTGATGAAAGAAAACCGCGTTCTGTTAGTCAGTGCTTGTAAAGGACCAAGGTACACGTACACCGGTTGCTTGTATCATTAGCACATGAAGGAACTTCTCCCTGTCAAGGGTCACGAGCATTCCTGGCACGGTTAAGTCAACGCGCAGGTCAGTGCAGGTCTTGTCGTGACAGATTCCATTCACAGTGGTTGTTGTAGAAGCACCGCTGGCCCCACCTCAACGTTCCTTTCCATTCACTGATTCAGATACACTCGGATGAGCTATATTTGTTTTCTCTTGTCCTGTCAAACCCTTAAAACTCTGTGGCAAACGGAGAAGAAGCACCGTGAGAGGAACTCACCTTGCTATTTTGCAATCCTTGACGTCCAGACGAGGGTCGACTAAGTACTTTCCACTCCTTTGAGGACACCATTAAAGCCGCTCACCCATGGGCTCCCATGGGCCATTTTCTATCACTTTTCACCGTCACCCTTAGACGGGTGTTGCAGTACATGTGTATGTATATGATTCAATTTTGGGCCTGGGTCCAATGTCCTGATTGCAATAAGTATATAGTAATAGCAATAGTATAGTAATAGACACAGATGATGCGCACCAGTGAGCCCAACAACGAGGGTTTGGAAAATTTGATACGTATCCCGATCTAGGATCTCGACGGAAACAGCTGAGATAGACATGGGGTTGACTCTGATTGACTTTGAGTTAATTTCAATTGGAGTTGAAGTATTACAGAATATTTCAGCGGTGGACGTACACGGTATACAGCCAATATTAGTACCAACGCCTATGTTTAGCTGTCAATTCCGTCTGCGGTCTTGCTCCAATGCTGTCACTAAGTATAGTCTTGGTAGCGGTAAGTATAGAGGCAGCAAAGAGGCAGCAAAGAGGCAGCCTTGGCCCTCATTCTTTCCTTGAGGTCGTCTTTCGCCGGATCACTACCTAATAACGAAAAATGGCCAAATTGCAAAGAATAATGTCAGTGATGTTCACCTAATTTCCACCAAGGCTTACACACATATGGATGTATTTCATTGTAATACTCACCGCTCCCACTCGTACTGTCACTACCATAACTGATGTCTCGATGTGCACTGTGCATTGAGGAGATTTTCTCCAGATTTGGTGTCTGGTATGTAGAAGCAAATCAATCGAGTGAGCGTAGACCTGACGATACAGAACACTCACCGAAATCACCGAATACTATGTAGTCAGCTGTCAGTGCCGCAGCAGTCCAATGTGTTGATGTGCGTACCATCGCGAGTCCAAGACTTCAGTACTTCAGTATCATGCCAAGGAAGAAAGACCAAGAACAAGAACCTAGACAGGAATAATGAAACTATCATCGTTAACGCTGGCAACAATAGCGGATCTCATTATGATCAGCGCTGCTTGGAACCCCAATTCGAAGTTCGAATCACAGCAAACTTGGAAGGTGGCTGGATCCAATGGGTACCAGCGTACCGCTGTCACTGCGCAGGTAGAAAAGGTAGGGTTTCCGTTTCCTGAAATGATAGGATCAGCGCTGTTCGATGCAAAAATAGGAAGAAGCAGGACGAGTAACGGACCAGGATCAGGCGCAAACTTTTCCGACCAGACTCGGGACGCTAGATGTTGTAAGATGTTGGTGGGTATCAATCTCTGTCTTCCTTGAAGCACCGCTTCCAAGCTTCCAGGCTTCTCTGTTAGCATGATGACGAGGCAATGAGGCATCGCTCTTGACTCGGGACGCTGGATGTAAAGGGTTGCTGGGTGTCAATGGCTTCATTGATGTACGGCTTCCCAGTCGGGTTAGCATGACGATGATGAGGATGATGATACATCGACATAGTTATGTAGAGTGCAAGTACACATAACACATTGTGAATCTGTGATACAGAACCTTGAAAAGGACGCGACCGCCGAGTCGTCAGTCTCAGCTGAAAACCCACGGTAGAAAAATAGGAGGAAAAGAGGCTAAAAGACGAAGATAAAGACAAGATGAAGGAAGGCCCTGGTATGGAAAGCCCAACAGGAAGGAAGAAGGCAAAAAAGAAAAAGAAAATAATCGTGATGATGCTCGCAAAACCAGCACTCACCTACATCTACACTTCGACCACAAAATATATCGCTACAAAATCTCTGAGTCTAGATATCATTTTCATGTCTTCTCTTCTCTCCTTGTTCCTACACCTCGACAATCTTATCATCATCATCATCATCTTCGTCTTCATCCTTACGATTAGAATCCGCCCCAAGAGCCTCAATAACCGGTCCATCCTCTTCTTCCTCTTCCTCCACTTTATTCGCTCCAATTCCAGAGCCAATTCCATCTTGACGTTGTCCTTGAGCGTTAACACTTCCGACCCCACTAGGAAGCCCCATGAACAAAGGATTTATATCAAACATCTTGGAATAATCGATCCCATTAATCAGCGACTTGCTACCCTCATCGCCATCGCCAAGTCCTTCAGTGATATCATATTCTTCCTCTTCAGGTAAAGCTTGAGAAAGAGGCGGTTCGTCGCCTTTGATGAGTTGGACGAGACGTTCCATGTGTTCGGAGATCTGTAAGAAGTATCAGAGAGTTAGTGGTGCTAGACGGCGCAGACAGAAACAGAAGGGGGGGAAATTTGAAGTAGTTCACAGGAAATACACCGGATAGAATCGAATACGATGACGACCACAATAATCATCTGGACGACAAGAAGAAGAAGAAGAAGAAGAAGAAGAAGAAAGTAAAGGACGAACAAACAAACACAACACCGACCTTTTCAACCGACTCAACTTCATGTGCAGCTCTGACGATCTCATACACACCCTGTCCTTTTCGCCTCAAATATTCCCGTCCCCAGCGAGTATGGCATAAGAGTAAAAGCGTCTCAACATGTGTTAGGCGAAGCGTTGAATCTGGTTCGCGTGTTTTGGTTGGAGGGAGGAGCTGGAGGGAGGGCGGGAGGAGGTCTTGGTCCTGTTTTTGATAACGAAAAGGAGAGGGAAGGAAAAGAGGGAGAGAGGCAGTGAGAGTTAGTATCATAGATATCATTGTGATACAAGGGATGCAAGTAGTACAGTGTATGATGGAGAAAAAGGTAGACTTACCTCCAAATCAAACTCCTCCGGTCCAGCTAATGGGAGTAATAGGTAGGGTAATATACCAATTCCAGGCGCTTCAACTTTAGAAGGAGGAACAGTGGTAAGGACTTCTTCAGGATTGAGCATGGCTCGGTGGCCGCGAACGTGGAAGGCGCAGTTTCTGTTTTATATGTAAAGCAGTGGGTGAGTATATGCATGACATTGGGATGCAATTGGCGAAATCAAGAGAACGCAAGAGAGAAACGAAAAATTGACACTTTAGTCGGAAACGTACTTGATAGTAGAAACTACACCACCTCGTCTAATCAAATCTTTGTGTTCGGTGAACGAGATGATTTTTGCGAGAGGGTATTCCAGGTCAGAGTCTGTTCCTGATTCTGACGTCGATTTGGGTTTGAACAGGTTTTTTGTTTGTGGCGTGAAGAAGAATAGTCTGCCGGCTGAAGACTGTACATTCCTCAATCAGACCATAGGCCTTTCAACCGCGAAAAAGAAAAGTAACTCACCGAAGTCAAATTCGCAAACACACTCGCCATAAAATGTAAATTCCCCTTCCTGCTCCTCTTTGATAAATCCTCCGACTCGTTTATCAACTCTGCACCTTGCACAAATGCGTCCAAAAGTAAAGGTAATGCGGCTACCTGGACTTCGTCTCCGGATGGATACGGAACTGGAGCAGCACAAGTTCCACTTCGAGATTGAGTTGCGTAGAAACCATTGGGGAAACGAGGATTGACGATGATGGGTACTTTCATGGAAAGAACGGTAGAGCAGGCTGCCGAGGATGCGGTTAGGTTGGATAAGAGCATTGAAGCTAGATCAGCGAGGATCGATTGGGGATTCTGGATACGGCGTTAGGGTCAGTTTAAATGTAAAGAGACACTGCGCATACGATGATATAGGATACCAGAAAACTGAGAAACGAAGGCTCCGATAACGAAGATACGAGCATGGGTGAATCGGACAGGTTGACCAAAGCTCTAAAGGCATCATGAGCGACAGCCTAAGTCTATGATTTATCAGACCGAATATACAAAGACGGAAGAGATTACTGACTAGTTGGTCTCTGCAAAGCAGCTTGAGATCGCGAATGACATCGTTGTCATCATTCTTTTTGAGACCTCCAGAAGAAGACGAAGAAAAGAATATTTTTCTGTGAGGCGCGTCTTTAGGTGTCTGTACAACGAGATTGGACAGGGCTATCTGTCTGACTTGGGGGTTTTTGTCTCGCAGGAATGGCAGCAGCTGCGGATGATCAGTCTGTGAATAAAAAAGAAGAGAAAAAGTAGTACTTCTCTAAGCTGAGCTTCCATGGCGAAAGAGATGATGATGACCCTAACCCTAACAACCTTGTTCTACTCATGCGTCCATGGCCGGATACAACCAGACACGATATGTCGAGGTATTCTTCTTTCCTTTTGACTATCACTTTGGTATTCATTTTCTACAGGAATTGCTAGACCAAAACAAAGCAAACCCTCCATCCTTTACAGTTCATCTCCACAACGACTATTGGACTCTAAACAACGGTGGCAAGTTTCTCTACAGTCACCAGATTGCGGTTCGCCTTGTTATTGCTTTCATTCTTGATATATATGCTCAGTTATTAGGATGTAGTCACTATTGGATGACGTCCGTGCACACCGTATCCCAGTGGACTTTCTCGAGTTGTTTGACAAGGCAAAGGTACCGTTTTATGATGGTATGTTGTCTTTATTCTCCAGGATACTGTATAGTGTCTCATTCTCTACTCTGCGTTCAGGTCGCATGATTGTAGACATCCTCGATTACAGACCGCAGAAAGCCTCCGAACCCGCATTAGACGTTCCCGAACGAACTCGGACAGTGCTTCACCCAAATGGCGAAAGCCTATACGCAGATATATGCTTGCTAAACAGTGCTCATGGTGGAAAGTGGACTGACAGAGATGCTCTGGAGGTTGAAGCGCGTATTCTGGTCAGTTTATGTTCCTCATTCTATGCTGTAACTGAGCCTTGTTCTGGGTTGTAGCTCGCCACATCGCCTGCACTATGTCTCGACCCCAATCCACATCTTACACGGATAGCAAACCATGTTCTTAGAGCGTCTACCCCCGCCGTTCCCGGATCACTGAAAAGGAAAGCAGCTGCATTGGATGTTGAAGAGGACGAGGCAGATAAGGCTAGGAAACACAAGATCATGTCGTTCATGAATCCGAGGAATAATAAGCCTCATGCGCCGAAGTGGGTGTTGGCTTATCATATTATCTTGTTTTTGCTTTCGTTTCGTTATTTTTTGGGAAGTTTGGTTGCTTATAATAACATCCACAGCTACCGAATTCTCAACTTAATCGCACGGAGGAAAGCCGAGCAAGCTCAAGGCCAAGTTAATGCCCCTACACCCGTTCCTACACCCACCAATTCCCAACCTCAACCCCAAACGCAACCCCAGCCTCTTGCTCGTCCTCCATCCCAACCCCAGCATCTATCACAGCCCCAAACTCAAACCCAACCCCTCGCTCGTCCTCCATCACAACCACCCGTTCCTCATCCTCTTCAAGTCACCACTACGAGCCAATACGCTGCTTCTAACCACTCTTCACCCGTATCTGCGACTGCAACGCAGCCCCAGTCGCAACCACAGTATACTCCAGCACATTCACCTCCCAGTGGTACCAGCCTTACCCCTGACAAACGATTGCCACCCAATGGTGGCCCAACGTTCACCATTAACAGGGCGAATGGTACACATACCCCTGGTCCGTATCATTCACCATCGCCTGGACCAGGAGCTGGAGCTGGAGCTGTACCAGGTCCAGCACGGACACCCACACCAAAGTACACATCGTCTCAGTCTCCTAGAGTGTCGACTACTGGGTTACCACATTCAGGTGTAACCGCGCCTTCACCGTTACATCAACAGCGTGGACAAGCTCAGGTGCAGTCACATCCTAACCAGCCCCAACCCCATCCGCAAACCCAACCTTACCCCGGCCAAAGCCAAAATCAAGGCCAAGGCCATGGTCAACCACAACCACAACCTACCCAATCTCATCCTCATCCTCATCCTACGCATCCTACACATACCCATTCTCATTCACAATCCCATCCTCATACAATGCCTCCTCCGATGCAAGCTCATCCACCTCCACATCCTCAACCACAATCTCAATCTCAACCGCAGCATGCTACTCATTCCCAACATGCTAACCAACCGACGCGTCCACCCTCAGTTGTTAACGTTAATGGTGTTAGCGTAGCTAATGGCGTTAATGGTGCCGGTGTCAACGCCAATCCATCCTTCCAACAACCACCCGTTCTCGATCTTCGTACGCCACCTCCCCCGAGGAATATTTCGCAGAATGTTAAACCTGGAGCAGGAGCGCCAGGGCAGAATGTCAATGCGACTGTTGCCCGCATTGGGACTCCCAATCCCAATCCTGCCCACAATCCCAATCCTACGCAACCTCAACAACCCCATCCACTTCCGAATTCCAATCCTAATCCTAATGCTGCAGGCCAACCGACTCAATCACATCCCACACAAACGGGCCATCCTACCCAACAGCCACCCACGGGCCTGACGCCCCAGCAGCAGCAGACACAGGCACAGGCACAGGCACAAGCACAACAGCTGCAGCTTCTTCATCAACAGAGATATCGCCAACAACTCATTGCAGCTCAGGCTCAAGCTCAAGCTGGTGGGAGGGCTAGTGTTGCTCCAGGTGCGGGTATGAATCAGATGGGACAGATGGGTCAAATGGGTCAAGTGAACCAGATGAACCAAATGAACCAGTCGAATCCTCAAGCTGGTGTTGGTGTTGGTGTTGGTGGACAACAAGTCCATTCCAGTCCGATGATGACGAGTTCGAGATTGGCTACCCGATCGCCTATGCCTCCGAATCCTCAGGGTCAAGGTCAGAATCAGAACCCTCAGACGATGCAGAATGGTAATGGGATGACGATGGCGATGTCACCGACGATGAGACCTGGGTCTACAAATTCGGCTGCTGCTGCGAACCAGTCACCGAGACCTGGACAGATGAACGTCAACGCGAATGCAGTGAACGCGTCCCCGAGACCTGGAGCTATGAATGCCAACACTGGCACTGCTCCAAACGCCAATACGAATCCCAACGTGAACGTTAATTCACCTCGTCCTGGAAATTCTGTGCCTCATCCACATCAGCCAGGACCTACTGCGCATAATGTAGCAGCTTTACACCAGTGGATGCGTGCTCATCCAGGGGTGACCCCTGCACAGGTGCAACATTTGGTTCAGGCACATGCACAGGCGCAGAGAGGTCAAGCTCAATCGCCTGTCAATGCTGGTAGTGCTGAGGGACAAGGACAAAATCAACCTCAGCAGCCTCAGCCTGGACAAGCAACGGGCCAAGGCCAAGGTCAAGGGCAGCCTCAGGCTCAGCCAGGACAAGGACAACCACACGGTACCCCTCATCAGCGACACGCGGCACCCCAAGGTCAACCACATCAACTCACACAAGCCCAACAACTCCAGTTGATGGCTAGGCGAGCTCAAGCTCAGGCTCAGGCACAGGCAGCACAGGCACAAGCTGCGAGGATGGGGAATGGGACGCCTCAGCCTGGACATGGTCAAGGAGGAGGACCTCAGCCTATCGCGCCTGCTGGATCTCAAGGCGGACCGGGACAAGGTCAACCGCAGAGACAATTCCCGATGCATTATTATCAGGCTGCTGGCTATATGCAGAATTTGCAACAAGGAGGAGGTGGGACAGGTCATGTTGGTATGAATGGGAACGGTGTCAATGCGAATGGGGTGAATATGAGTGGTAGTGGTGGTGGTGGTGGTGGTGGTGTTGGTGGTAATGGAATGCAAGGGATGAATGTGAATGGGATGCAAGGAATGCAAGGCATGCAGAATAGGTTACCACAGGCCTATTGGAATGCGATGGCGAGTAGGGGTATGATGGGTATGGGTATGCAAGGACAACAGGGTCACGGTGGACAAGGACAAGGACAAGGACAGGGACAGGGACAGGGACAGGGACAGGGACAGGGACAACAAGGAGGCCATGGGCAACATCAGATGCAGTTGATGAATGGGATGCAGTTGACGGTACAGCAGCAGCAAATGATGCTGATGGCTCAGGCTCAGGCTCGGAAGAATCAGACTTGATGATGACGTCGATTGGATGCGAGTGTGAGTACGAGTGGTTGGGTTTGGATTATTGGAGGTGCACGGTTGTTGGATTCGTCGTAGCTTTGTCGTATCGTTGTCGTGCTAAGCGTTGTATGTATTTTATTATCTGTAATTTAGAGCTGTCTTCTGGGTTGTTTTCTGTGATTCACCGCTGCTATATTACTCTTACTTGAGCTCGTACATACATTTTGTAAACTGTACTTAATCGGAATCTTATATATAGATGATTTGGATGATGCATGGTGGTGGTCGCTTTGAAAGTGAAGGGGGTTAGGACGAGTCGCCCTTGGCAAAAATCGAATTTCCCACTACGCCTGACAACTTTGTGCGAGAAGCGCTAGTCTCCCCTAGGTTGACTCAACGGCTCACAAGCTCGCTTACTAGTAGAGTGCGAGACTAGCTTGCAGACTGGACGTGTCGATACCCACGGGTCACGATCCACTCTTCATCTTCCACCACCACTCTCTGGCAGTTTGCACTTTCTATTCGAAGTCACTGAACTCCTTCAAGCAGTCCTTGAGAACCTAGACAGGTCTGATCAGGTCGAATGCGCCATCGTTTGTCGTTCATGATCCGAGGTCGCGCTGGACATCATCTGGTTTGAAGTAGAAGGGTTATGGGTCTTGGCCAGTCTACTTGCTCCCATCAAAAAAAATGACGGCTATGTTTATGTATGGACGCCTTCTGGTTAAATGTGTTATCACTGACTGTTGTGGTAGACTTTCGAGTCTCCTCCCGACGAGAAATCTTGGTCGCGTTTTCTTTCGGTCTATAGCAGCCGCATTCGAATTTTTCGCTACTGTAGCCGTGGCTTTGTGTCAACTATGGATGCACGCTCGATCCTTCAGGATATTCACTCTACTCGACCCTCTTCGGTGTCAATCCTGCCCAAGCTGCGGGCCTTGCAATGGTGCACCATTCCCGAGGATTTGAAATATTCTACCATCTTCATGCACGGAATCGTACAAGATTTTTACCTCATCGTCGCTCGCGAAGTCAGACGGGATTTCCTGGGTAAACCCGAAGTCACTCAGGTATTATACATGGCCGAAACCATTCGCTCTTGCATGCCATTCCTGACCGTGTTGAACATGGAAATGCACCCTAGCCAAGCGCACCTCGAACCGCTCGTCGCACTTTTGGACAGCCTTCCATGCCTTGTTAAGGTCCACATGCCAGCTTTCGATGACATCTTCAGAATTTTGTCGTCTACCCATGCTTCCAAACTCCAATATCTGCACCTGTCCACCAACGCGTACGACGACAAGAAAAACCTAATCGCCGTTCGACAATCTGGTGGTCCGTTTGCGGATGACGTTGTTCCCACTTCTCTGCAGGAATTTTCCATCCAGGTCGAAAACTGTAGCGCCATTTTGTCATTCTTCCAAAACCACACCCAGAAGCACTTGAAAACCCTCTACATTACCTTTAGTCGTCCTGAAGAACCAACGTCGATTCGTGACCTGTTCCAAGCTATCTCTACTTCTTGCCCGGCGCTCAGCTCCATCTCCATTAGTTATTATGGTTTTGAATTACCAGCTCCTCACGATAGCAACCCTACTTTTGACGACCTTCAAAGCATGTTGCAGTGTCGTGACATCGTCAAATTCTTTTTTCTGAACAGGAGTCCTACCCATTTGAAGGATTCTGACCTGGAGAAAATGGCTTTAGCATGGCCTAATTTGCAGACACTTGCCGTAAGGTACACATCCGAGGGCGACTGCACTCAGACGGAGAAACCTACTTTCTTGGGACTTTTCCATTTAACACAGCACTGTCCAGACCTCTTGGATGTCACCCTCCTCCTCAATACGAAAATCTCTGATACACCATCGTTTCCATCCACGACCCCTCGTCAAGCTAGAAAGCTCAGGTCACTGTATGTCGGTCCCTCGAGTCTTGACCCAGAAGACGTCCCGAAGCTAGCCGTTTTATTGGGTCAACTATGCCCTCCTTTGTGTCAACTGGATTGGTCTCACTGGATGATGAATACGTCGACGGCCGTCTTCTGGGAGATCGTCAGGCGACTGGCATTCCCTCAAGCTCAGCCTTGCAAGAGGTAACTGAGTCAGAGGAAGGGATTATTAGTTGGCTGCACACGAATTGGCAATTTTTCATGCTTTGAGCCCCAAGCTTGCACAGATCCTTGGACAACCGATCGTTGGGATAGTTGATCGCTCATTTGCCGCGATAAGTTGGCGTTGGTGCTAGATTACACTGGGGATCTGAGCGAGTCTTGTGCAACTGTTTTCTCTCGCTTTTATTTTATTTTATTTGTCCATCTTGCGCGATTCCTGTCATTACCGCTTATAGGGAGATATGAGGTGGCTATTGTATGATGTTCGTAGCTATTCGCATCAAAGTCCCAATCAAGTCCTTGTTTGATACCGCGTAGGGGAGACGTTCAGGGCAAGGATATCAATCTCTTCCTTTTCCGCTGTTCTCAGTTCGGGATCCTGCTTGAACCTCACTGCGCTCACGGCCACCATTCGCCATCATCCACTTCCGGTCAGTTTGTCTGATAGGGGCATGGATGAACTCGCACTGGCCGAACCTACAGGAGCTTCAGCTGTCTCATTCTCCAAAGTTATGGACACTGTCTGTTCCGGTTGGCCCGATAACATACCCAGCATGCTCGCTCTCTTCCATTCGACCGTGCGCCATTGGCTCCAACTCCAAAAGGTTTACCTTTTTTGTGGACACTCGCCTCGCCTCAACATCTTCATTATTTGCGTCACCCTTCTCTCTGAGCCCCGGAAGTGAGACCCAGAAATTGACGACACCAACCTCAATGATCAATCAGGCTGAAGTCCGAGGGGAAGTCTGACAAACTCTCATGGTATTTCAAGTTCTACCTACATGGATGGGCCTGAGGTCGTCTCTGCTGGGAGCGCTAGTTAAGCGTGTGGGTGTACTGAATGCTGAATGCTGGAAGGATGGCTTGGACTGCGCACTGAACATGCCGTCGTGTACGCCATACAACTATGTATGACTTGACGAATGATTCGGACTCGCACCTACAGGTACGCGTAAAGCTGTGGTATTTGTGTGGCACAATAGCTATATTGGTATCATGGTCCATTTGATTCATGTCAGTGAAGCCCTTGTACTTATATCTGGCGGTGTCGCCTCGAGGCAGGACCATGGGAATTGACTTTGGAAAATGTGCCAAAAAAGGAAATTGGCACGCTCACGAGAAGGGTTTGTTTACGGGTATTGACGCGTACGCGCTTTAACTTGAACCATTGTGCTACAAAATGAGGTTGTTCATTGTTTCCAAATTCTCTCCCTTACCCATATATATACCACCCTCGCTTCCTGCTATCCCCTACATCCAACGCGACGACTCTTGTTTTGAACCACTACCTCCATCACATCCGCTACATCCACTACACTTCCTATTCCTACTATCTCAGCACTCTCACACGTTCAACAACAGTCCTCCAGACATCATGCGCGCAGCTTCTTTTGCTGGCGTCGTACCGCGTACGCCTCCACGGAGCTCCCCTCATGCCCAGACACAAGTCATGTCCACTCCCCTGGCTCGAGGATCTTCTTCTCAAGTGGACCTTGCAGACAACCACAAAGTAGCTGACATTAACACTTACCTTGAGGAAGATATTAAGGATCGTGTTTACCTTGACTTGGAAGTCTTCCTTAAGCTCGTTCTCGACTTTGGAGACGCCGAACGCAAGAAGAAGGAAACCAAGATCAACAATGTCATGAAGAATGAAAATTTCGAAAGGGTGTGGAACTATTACCGCGGTCTATGTGGCCTCGGGTCCACCACTGAGAAGGGGCTTTATGAACCCTTGCTCAAAGTCATCGAGACTGCGATGAAACGTCTTTTCCCAAACCAGCAGCCGTTCACACACTTCAACGAGGGCGACAAGTTTATCCTTGGTTCTTACGCTCGTCGCAAACCTGACTTGCCCGCGTTGCGACCCATATTCGGACTTGATTGTCAAACTGCGGAGGATAAGCTTACTAAAGTCCACTGGCCAATGGTGGAACCATTTGGTGAACTCAAACTGACACCGAAGCAAGGTGGCAAGCGCACGGGCTTTGCACTGGATTGGGCTGATGCAACACCTGGTGGTGAGTGGTCCTTGTTTTTCCCGTCATGGCAGCAGCTCACAGTCTGCGTAGAAACACCTCAAGCTGTGACTGCGCCTGCGACCCAGAACAGATATAATCTGCGGCCTCGGTCTGCATCAGGTACGGGTCTGTCTTATTTTACGATGAGTCGATCATCATGACTGATATATCTGCTAGGCGGCTCTCTTCCCAACGCTTTTCCGACACAGTCCCACACACGATCCCTCCATCCCATCCCAGAAACGTCGACCCACGCTGAATCCAAGAACGAAGAAGTAGAGGCAGGGAAAAAGAACAAGAAGAAAGGAAACAAGGGTACTAAGCAGAAGAAGAAGACTCTAGGCGACGAAATGGAACCCGAAGAGGAGAACCTGCTGACCAAACCCTCCGACAGGAGACTTCATACGCTACTCCAATGCGCTGGGTACGGTCTGGAATCATTATCCTCTGGGCTTCTCAGGACGCACACTGTGGGGTTCGTCATGGATGGTACCTTCTTCCAGCTCTGTTATTACGACAGATCGAAGGTCGTCCTCTCCAAACCCGTCGATCTCTCGGAACCGAATTCCATGTTCTTATTCCTGGCCACCCTGTATCAGTTAGGCTCTTTATCCGACGAGAAGCAGGGTATTTTCCCCAGCAAGGGCGATGGCAAATCACTCCCAACCCTGGAACCCAGTGTCAACGAAAGGTATACCAGGAGAGAGGGGGGAAACTACACGTCGGGCCCTATCACTGGCGACTCCTTGGTTTTCCCAGGCGGCAACGCCTTCAGTGGATGCAAGATAACGGTGGGGAAGGAAGTTTTTCATTTGGGAGAGCTGGTGCATCGTGCTCACGCAATTATTGGACGCGGGACGACTGTCGTGCGAGTCAAATGGAACGACAAGGACGCCATCATGAAGCTTAGTTTTTGTGGTGCGGAGCGCACTCCGGAGGAGGAGCTCGTCAAGTCAGCGCGCGCTAAAGCCACGGAGGAGGGTCACGATTGGGCATTGAACCATCTACCTAATATCCTCTATTCAGCGGAATACAATCTCGCCGGCCTCGCCGAAGACCGACTAGCCACATACTTTGAACAACAGCGCATCTCTTATGAGCGGCGTGTATTACGCATCACAGTTCAGGAGGTTTTGACGCCCATCACCGACGCCGTCCTCGAGCCCAAAGACTACGCGCAGATCTTTTTCGACGTCTTGCAGATCCATCGATGGCTCGTAGACCACGCCAAGATCCTCCATCGTGACATCAGTATGGCCAACATCATGTTTCGTGAGAAGGATGGGAAGATTTACGGTATTCTGAACGATTTCGATCTGTCTTCTCGTTTGCCTCCCGAGAGCAAAGCCTCTTCCAGGCAGAGAACGGGAACGAAGCCGTACATGTCTCACGATCTTCTCAATCCGAGCTGGGTGCACGGGCACAGATATCGTCACGACCTGGAGTCTTTGTTCTATGTCATCCTTATCTTCTGCTCTGATTACGGTGCCAAGGGGGAGGAAGACAAGCTGGTGAAGGTGACGGAGCCACACTTCCAGAAGTGGTTCACTGGGAGTTTTGAAGATGTTCGTACCGGCAAGATTTCCTGGCTACTGGAAGACAAGCCGCTCATTCAGGTCACGGAGTTCTTCCGTGAGTTTGGTGTATTCTATCTCACCAAATTGAGGGACTTGGTGATCGAGGGACATCAAGCGAAAAACGTTTATAGGAGCGCTTGGCACAAATATAAGAATTCGGAGAAGGGACACAAGGAATATGGATATCCTTTCACGCAGGTTTTCACTGAGACATTCGAGTGGGAGACGTTGAATGATACGGTCACGTATGAGAAATTTAGAGACGTTATGAAGAGCTTTCCCGTTCGAACCTCGTCTGGCAAGTGGGAACCGTTCCAGCTGACAATGCACTACGAAAACCCTCTACCCCTCAATTCTTCGGACTTTGGTCCTCCACCCGATAACGATACCTTAGTTTGAAGTCTCTAATTAGATGTCCGATTCGCTTTGTTTGCTTTGAAACACAATCTTGTATAACACCGTATCCTGCTCTGGCTTTGCTCTCCTATTTTGGACATTTTCATCTATGTTGAGTATAGCACCTTGTAATATAGAGTACACCTTTGATATACCTTTCTTTTGACCGACGAGATGCCCTGGCTAAGAGCTGGGAGTTCTAAGAGGGTCTGCAAAGTTAGACAACAGCGCATATAAGTCATATTAAGCATAGTAAGATACAACTTGGGTATGATGAAGTTCAGGAAAACAACTTGTTTCCGTTCGGTCGGCTACTAGTACAGCTGGAAGGTTTAGCTAGGCTGTTCATAGACTGGGGACATTCGTTTTTACTGAGAACCTCTGCCAGTGGTCACCGTCACGATGTATGTAGTTACTGTGTATCGATATCCTTTACGCATCGCACTTCGCAATGGTTTTGGGACAGTCTAATTCTGTTCTCTGGTCAACATTTGTCGATGATTCCAAAGTTGCTTTCGGGCTGCGCCTCTTCAAGTTCCCGTTTACATGATTGTGTTCCCGCTACGCACATCCGTTATATATGGTACATATACTACAACAAGTCTAATACCACTACTCGACGTGGCTAATAAACATTGGCATCTGAGAGCGACGATTATCTTCGCCTTTGACAGTAGGGGACAATATGTCATTTAAAACCCACACGATTTCCTTCTTAGAGGGTTCAAATTTGAACTTGGCTACAATCAGTGCAAGGACCGCCTCTGCAAAGAAAATAGGTCAATCATCTATAAGCCAAAGAGAGGGACTCGACGCACTCATTTCCAGTTGGGAGAACTTGAAACCACTGAAAGAGGTACATTCATTACCAGACGCTGAAGTATTTGAAGTAACTTACATGCAAGATCTTCCTCCAGCATTAAAAGTCATCCTATGATCGCAGGAGCCTCAGTACAATAACTCAAGATAAATAAACCAAAACGCACAAGTGAGAATAAACCCCCGGGATATGTGCATCAATGACCTCTTTTGGCAATGGCGATAGCCATCTCTCAGGTTTCCATTCAAGTGCGTCAGGTCCCCAAATTGCAGCATGACGGTTGGAGCTGAGGATGGAAACGAGGACTTTGGTATTCTGAGGAACGTGTATCTCGGATATGGTCGTCCCATCGACACCTTTGATAGGGGCTGATAATGGAAGGACAGTATCCTGCGTTGCACTATAAACCGGGACGCCTTGGATTGAGATATCATCAGACGACAATAGCGGATTTTGGACTTACTGTCGAAGAACAGAAGGGACAGGAGAGAAACTAGAAGACGAGCTCAATACGTCAGCTAAGAAACATGAAGATGAAAGTCTTACAGTCGTAAAGTTTCCCTGCAGACGGCGTCCAGGTAAGGTAACGAGACCAGCTGGTCATAAGGAATGTCTACATAGTCTTGTTGGGCTTCAAGTAGTTCTTCACGTAGTTTGTCCTGGACTTCGGGATGCATCGCTAAAAGGTGGATTGTCCGAGCGAGTGCACTTGAAGTAGTATCCATCGCAGCGAACATCAATAAGGACATCTGCCCCAAAACTTCGTCCTCTTCAAGTCTGTCTTCCTCATTCGCTTCCAGGTTCAATTTTACTGTCAAGCAATCCGTCAATGTCTAGTTAACCGGCAGTGAAATAAGACACACTCAGAATACTCATAATATCCTTCCCTTTACCAACTTGTTGAGCGACTGCTTCATCGCCTTCTCGCAAAGCTTGTAGCTTCCCTCTGTACAGCTGCTTGGAGAAATCCCAAAGGTAGTCTGATATATCTCTCAGTCGATGTAGATCATTCAGTGGCAGCATATTCATAGTCCATCGTCGCAGTTTCGGCGTTCCCAATTTCAGGGCAATTGGCAAAAGATATCGAATTTTTTGAATGCGAGCTGCAGTCGGACTAGTCAAGGAAGTAAAAGTAAGATATAGTCGATGGTAAAGGAAAATGGGCAAAATGACCTACACAACCGCTTTCATCACTTTAGTATATGGATGTGCATTGGCTTCGTCTACCAATGTGTCAAATGAATAACCCAAACCCGCTTGACCAATCAATTCAAAGGCAGTTCGTGAAGCCCAGGAAAGCATCTCGACCTAGAGAAAGATACACTCTAGGTCAACATGTGCTTTTGTGGTCAAATAAAGCAAAAGCATACCTCCTGTGGCCCATTCCCATTCTGTAATTGCGAAGTCAAGCCTTGTTCTAGCTATATAGACAAAAGCATCCTTCAGACTTCAACCTGGCTTCTGTTAGGGAGAGCAAACCACCTTGTGGATGACATCATAGAATACGGGAACTGTTGAGAAACATCTAATTGGAAGTGGTCCTCGGAACAGAAGTGACCAACTCACGCATATCTCTCATATGAGCAATAGAGAAGACGGGGTTCAACGCCTTCCGTTGTTTCCGATGAGCTTCGCCTGCGTATTAACTATGAGCCAAAGGATCCGTAAACTCGAATAGCAAAGGAAGTGTAGTGACCTGTTATTCCAGTCAACCCTTTCCCAAACATCAGACCGCTGACGCTGGTTATATGCACACACATCAGGACTTGGGAGACGGAGACGGAAATGATTGATGAGCTACTAACGGGAAGTTCGTTCTCTCGAAAATGGCTTGGTCCTAGTACGAGCCACTGTTAATGACTGTGACATGGACAATGCATGGAATAAGATACCTTCACAAGTACATGATGCATTGCTTTGGGGTCGTATAGGTAGAGGATTTTATCCTTTTTATATGCGTGGTAAGTCTTCGAGTTGCCAGTGGAGAGCTCATACGTACCCCCATCATGCCGTCGAGACGAACTACCGGATCAACTACAGAAAGATCAACATAGAGTCTGATATATCCACCGCAAAATATCACTCACATTCCTTCAGGAGTCTCTCTTGATACTCCTCAGCTGTTGCAGGATCCAGGGCTTCCTCAAAGTTACCCTTCCACCATGACCGTGGCTCGGGTCCTGGTATATTCTGGAGGGCAACGGCGGCCTTGGAGCTCCGTCTTCTCACATAAGTCCAGAGAACAACGGATAGAAGAACAATTGCAAGTGGTTGCAGAAAAGAGGTCAATGTCGTATTCTCCATTGTTGGGGAGTTTGGGAAATGGTAAAGGTGAACTTATGATTCCCTTTAAATCTGATTCTGCCGTGCAAAGCGGCACAACCCTTGGCTTCGGTCCGTGAGGAAGAGGGTCTAGATGGATCATGGTTGGACCTATGGAATGAGGATACTAAATTGGTGCTTATACGCCAATAGGATTATTTCCTGCCGATGTCAAGTAACACACCAGACCTCCGAAAACTGACAATACCAAATCCATAGAGAAGGCTGCGAGTGTTGGAGTGATGAGAATAATGAACCGTAGCGTCCGTGTTTCTGAGACGTCACAAAAACCGTTGCACAGTCCGATGTCGCTTGTGTTCGGCGTTCACACTGGAGGATCCAATATAAATGAGCTCAGCATAAGATGGTAAATTCCTATCGCGTCGTAGTACTCACAAGGATCGTGTGATTAGAAGTCAATGGCCAACCGGTCAGGTACTGAGCGCTGAGCCTGTATCGCCGCCTTCTGAAGGAGTCCATAGCACGAGGCAAGGTAGCATTTGAAAGAACACCTTCCTCCACCAGAACGCCCCCTTTACGTCCAATTGAATGTGTTTTAGGTACTCTGGAATTCATAGAAAAACCCCAGAGCGAGAGGGGAATCAGCCGGATTATACACTGCGAGGGTAAATGATATTTATTTATTTTTTTCATTGGGAACCCGACTAACTCCCTCTGACACATTGCGTGGCATCTGGCTTGGAATGCGAAGCAGAGTAAAATGAAATCAGGTTGCGTTGCGTGGAAGCTGGACGGTCGGTCTGCGGTTGTCGGTCGCAAAAGACAAAAAAAAATACAGGGAAGGGAACCACTGACGTGTTTCACACGCGTCATTACGGCTTTTCGAATATTTTGTCATTGTCAACAGGGCCTTCCTATAGTCTTCTAACTTTATGCCGAAAACAGTCTGTCCTGGATTGCATGGATCACGATAAATGCATGAGTAGATACAGATGACATGACAATGCTATTTATGCCGGATACGAAAGCAAAAACGAATGAGAAATGCAGATGTTGCTGAACAGTGAAAACAAAAACGAGAACAGAATGTAAAAAGTGCAGACATGAACGTGTACTTTGATTGAGTGTGTAGATGGTCATGAAAGCTTGAGAGGATATGAATGATAATGATGATGAGAATGAGAATGAGCATGAAGAAAGAAACAGAAACCATGCTAAACGAATGTGTGGAGGTTGAGCAAGGGGAATTTAGAACTGCAGACAGGAAAGGATACCCCCTTCAAAGCGGTGGCAGGATGCACCAATGACACCTGTCATCCATACCCAGCGTCACCTTCTCTATCCCTTTCTTTACTCCTATTCAACGCCCCCAAAACACCTACCCCATCCTTGATCAACCCACTCCTCACATCCTTCTCATACGCCTCTTCGTCAAACTCGGCTTCAGCATCCCCACTGGCGCCTCCAACTCCAGCACTATTCCCTTTCCCAGTATCTGCGTTATTAGCATTATTCTTTTTCGCGGACAAGTTCCCATTCGCAGCAGCAGCAGCTCTCTCCCTAGCCCTTCTCCTCCTCTTCAAAATCGCCTTTCTCTTCCTCACCGCTCTCCTGAAATCCACATCGTCCCCATAGAACAACTCGTATTCACAAAACGGACAGACCCATTCGTCAGCTGGATCCGTCAATTGAACCGTCGGTAGGGATTGCGACTGTGGATCTCTCTGAGGCGAACGTTTTCCATTTCCACTACCATCAGTCGCAGTTCCTTTTCGCTTGGGAGGAATCTCTGTCGACAGGAAGCGTAACGCAAGAGGCCATATGTCTTCTGGATTTTCTGGACCATGTTGACCTGGGTGTCCACCACCAGAGTTGGGTAATCGAGAAGGAACGTAATTTCGCAGATGATGTGGATTCGACGCATTCGCCAACGCGGATCTCTTCTTCTTCTTCCCTTTCGCGTTCTTTCCCTTCGCAGGCGGGACCGGCGAAGGTGAAGCTGGCGGCAGAGGCGCAGGCACCGAAGGCGTAGTCGTGATTACACTCTTCCCAAAATCATTTCCATTATCATCCAAACCCTTCTCCTTCTCTCCAGCAGCAATCCTCGCTCTCTGTCTTTCCCGTTCCCTCTCCCGTTCACGTTCAATCCGTTTTTGTCTCCCTCCTTTGGGACTATCTGTCCCAGCAGCACCATTTGTCCCGGTTCCGCCAGATTTGGAATTGGCAGCAGCGAGTTTGGCTGCTTTGGCCGCTTTAGCAGATTTGGCGGCTTGCCTATTCAGCTCGGCTTCGAACTTTTGTCGAAGATAGGAGACTTCTTCTCTGGTGGCGATGACTCGGTCGGTGGCTGATTGAGGTAACGGTGAGTTAGGGAGTCAAAAGCGAAGAGAAGAGAAAGAGAACAAGAGGAGCGAGACGAATAGAGTACAGAGAACAATTTGTGACAGATGAGTAATCATGCAATGCACGAAGTGAACGGGAAAAAAAAATCAGGTCACAGAAATAAGGACGTCCGGAAAGAGCAAAGTTGAGAGGTCACCAACACCAGACCACGAATCCGAAGCGGAAGCACAGACGAAAAAGGCAGAGCTTTAGCTCCTCCTTGAAGAAAAAGAAGGCAAAAAGTAAAACCGCCTTCAAAGGCCACTCACTCGCGCTATGACACACAAACGTAAAATTGCACTCTGGGACGATGACTCCCTCTCCACCATCAACCTCATCTCCTACACCATCTCCACCTCCAAGATCATCTTCGTCCTGATTTTGATTTTGATTTTCCTTATTTTCTTTGTCCGTTTCAGTCAAAGCTTTCCAAGCCCTCGCCGTCCTCGGTACCTTCCTCTTCGACAACCTAACCTTCATCTTCACTTTGCCACCACTCGCCACCAAAGCCTTGTCCTTATCCTTGTCCTTACCACCCTGCTCCTCACCACCAGCACTAACACTACCCCCAATCCCCTTGCCATAAATCCCATTAATCTCACTCAACGCCTGTTCCAGCGCCAACGCATCTACCGCAGTCCCAGGTCCAGAACTATCTTTATCGTTCTCATTATCGTTCTGTTTCTCCTTGTCCTTCACATCTGTCAACACACTAATAACACCCGCCAACTGCCTCTTCCGACTCTTTATCATCTCCTTATGTGCCAAACCCGCCAAGGTGGCAGCAGAAGTCATCGCTGACATTCTCGTTGCTACGTCTATTCCTGACCCCGAATCATTACCACCACCACTACCAAGACCATCGAACACATCTAAATGATAAACTCTGTTGTTGTTCCTTCGTTTGGATTTCGCTAGGAGCCTAAGACGAGTGAGCTGAGCGTGATTTTGTTGCAATTGGAGATGTTGGAGTTGAGGTGACGAAGAAGAGGATTGTGTTTGGGTTTGAGTTGAAGAAGGCAGATGTAGAAGGGAAAGCTTCTCGGAAGAAGTTTCAGAACGCGTTGGACCTGACCCAGCGCTAGTGCCAGTACCGATCCTATTAGCAGCACCGATACCAGTCACAGTACCGATGCCAGACCCGGGTCCAGGCCCAGGCCCTGCACCAGTGGCATCAACACTGACACCCGGTAGGGTACCACCACCATCACCATCAAGCTTCAAAGTCAACGCTGCCTCTTGTTCATCATCATCATAGCCCATCCCCATCCCCATCCCAGAAACCATCCCCAAATCTCCATCTTCCCTCGAAAGATGTGAATGGGAAAAATGATTAGCAGGAACTTTACGTTTCTTTGTGTTTCCTGGTTGACGAAGGTGGTCGACGTAGTCGCCGTCGCCGCGGTCAGAGTCCGAATCTCTGTCCCTGTCCCTATCTCTTTCTCTATCACGATCTCGGTCTCTCTCGCGTTCTCTCTCACGGATAACAGCACCCAAGTCGGGAACAGGGAGAGGGCCTGAAAGAGAGGCGAGAGCGCCACTAGTACCAGCGCCACCATTGGCTGAAGCGCTAGCTGCTACGGCAGCGGCAGCAGCGTACTGCAACTGAGCTGCAAACTGAGCTGGATCAAAGTCTTGTATGATACCAGGGCTACCATCGTGAGCGTGAGGGAAATTATTGGGAAGAGGCGGTAAAGGAAGTTGGAGACCTGCAAATTGCGATGACGGGTTCGAGTTTCTCTTTACGTTTCCTTCAGCTCCAGCAGTCTCTGTCCCAGTACCATTTGCTTCTGACCCTGGTCCTACACCTCCTGCATTCGCAAGCCCATTCAACCCCAACCCACCCAACCCAACCCCAATCCCAGCAGCAGCCGCTCCTAAAATAGGCATATAATACGACTGCAATGCATCCGCGTGCGCCAACAACTCTTCAGGAGTGGCATCTGGTCCAGGGAAGGTTAACGGAATAGGAGGCAAGCCTGCCATGTGAAGGGAGGGAGGTAAGCCGTTTGCGCCTGGGACTATCATTCCTCCTCCTGGGACTCCTACGCCTACACCTGGGCCTACTCCTCCTATTCCAATTGGTAGTCCATTTGTCGTAGTAGTAGCGTTACCATCACCATGACCGTTTTCGTCTGGTCGTCCCAAAACAGGTAGAGGTGTAGCAGCAGGATTCGTCGTGGCGTAATGATACGAATGAGAATGAGAGTTAGACCCTGGTGGAACAGATGAAGCATCTGAGGATGTCCGTCGGCGTTTAGGTAGGGGCTTTACTCGTCGTAGAGTAGGAAAATCCGTAGCCTCGAAGATGGGTGAAGAGGGAGAGGGCGAGGATGACGGAGGGGAAGAATTTCGGTACATGGCCTTCATGTGAGCTGGTGGCAGACAGCGAAATCCAAATCAAAAAAAGTGGACCGGCCGAAGAGGTCGTCGTGGCCGAAATTGATAGATGAGAACACGAGAATTATATCTGATTTTTGGAGTAAATTTTGCGTGCTGTCGGTGTCGTGCTAGGTAGACTGACAATGTCGTTGTCGTTTTGAAAAGTGTTCAGGAACGGTGAGACAGTACTTGATCGATCCTGGAAAGAAAACGCCAAACCAAAGGGCGTATCAGAACACTCTTTCTACCTGTTTACGTGAACAAGAAGAGGAGAGAGAAGAGGAGTAGAGAGGGGTTCTGTCGAAAAATGGACTGCGGGTGACGTGGACAAACGACGTACCACACTCAGAGTCAGAATCTGACAACTCACCACTCTGGACTGTCCACAGCTTTCTGGATCAAAAGTATCGACACGTCTTCTATTAGGAAGCAGTGAAGAGCACCAAGTCGTACCCTTGATGACAGAAATATGTGGAGAAACACTCCCTGTCTCTTCCGAAAATATAGCCGGCAATCGCTTACTGAGCGGATTCAAAATATCCAGTGTCATCACAGAACACCCACAGACGCCGTCGGGAAAAAAGTCAGACTAAGAGTTTATAATAACAAGGCCTACGGAAACAGAAGCAGCTTATGTGTGTAAAGTAAACTAGAAAGAAAAAGTGTTCTCGAAAACAGGACCTATGTGGACGTATAGTACAGTACGATGTGCGATGCTCTAGACAGTATGTTGTGTTGTAATAACATGATTCGACAAGTGTAAACGCAAAAAGAAATTGTCTCGTTTCTATGGGGCAAAATTAAAACCAAAGAGGAAGAGGAAAAGGTGTATATCAGTCGTCCAAAACCGAAAAAACGACAAACGAGTGTGAATTACAAAAATTATAACCTTGGAACCGTTTATGGACCGTTCGTTCATCGTTCTATGTCGTGTCGCAATACATATTGAGAGTGGTGCATGTGTAACAATTGTATGGGTAATGCAGTTGGAGGGTATCAAGATGAGATTGATGAACAATGTATCGCGAGACGAAACTGATATGCAGAGAAAAGAAAAGATGGATGGATGGTGTAGAAAATGAATTTGATGCTCGTGTCGTGTCGTGATCCCACGTCTAATACTTGTGAAATGATGATGCATGCGGGATTGAAAGATGCCAAAGAGTCAAGGAAATTAGGGCGATGGTGCTTGAGATTGTGCAGAATAACCTGCACTGGCGCACCGTCGTGTGGGATACATAGTGTAGCATTATAGCGAAACGAGCAGCAAATGAGACGAGACGAGACGAGACAATTTTCGCGATAGTTGAGAGCAGCGCATATAAGGTCACAGTCGAGAGTGGCATAATAATGATACAGGAAGCAGCAGAACAAGTCGGAGTCTATAGTGCCGTCGCTTCCCATAATATAGGGAATTTTTTTGGGGATTTTGGTTCTGCTTCTGATGAGAATCCGCGTGGCATGCGAGATCATAAAAGGAATCGGAGCGAGCTCCGTCTACTGCGTCTAAAGCGAGGAGAGGAGCGACACCATAACAGGAGAGAAGGATTGGGGCATAGAAGAGGCATATGGCTGGAGCAGATGGTGTACTGTCGTAGTGGTAGTTTACCACCAAGAGTTGTTGCCGCCGCCGTTACCACCGTAGCCGCCACCTCCATATCCTCCACCGCCGTAGCCTCCACCTCCACCACCATAAGAGGGTCCACCGCCATAGTTGGAACGGCCACCGCCACCGTAGCCTCCTCCTCCACTGTAGCCTCCACCACTCTGTCCACCTCCACCACCTTGTCTATAATCCCTTCCTGCTCCACGTCCACGACCTCCACCACGACCTCCACGGCCGCCTCTAAATGAACCCCCAAAGGACGCCTCATGAGCGGTAGCCTCCAACCACGCAGGAATTTCCTGGTTCGCCTCCCTAAGCAGTTCCACCAGATCCCTCACAATGTTCTTGTTGCCCTTGTTGAAGAATGCAGTCGAAACACCGGTGTTACCGGCACGACCTGTCCTACCAATACGGTGGACGTAGTCATCAATGTCCGACGGCAGGTCGTAGTTGACGACATGTGTCACATTGGGAATATCCAATCCACGAGCAGCCACGGCTGTAGCAACCATGACGGGGGTACGTCCAGTCCTGAAGGTGTGGAGAGCCGTCTCACGTTCGCGTTGGGTACGGTCACCGTGGATGGAGGTAGCAGGAAGGTTGTGGCTCATCAAAAAGTCGGAAAGCATGTCTGCCATGCGTTTTGTCTCCACGAAGATGAGGGTAAGACCCAACTCGTCTGACTTGTTGTGAGAGGCAAGGATGTCGAGAAGAACACTCTTCTTGTCGTTGTCCTCAACATACTCAATCTTCTGAGTGATATTCTCGGATGTACTGCCGACACGGCCGACACTAAGGAAGACGTAGTCCTTCAAGAAGTCCCTGGCAAGGACCTGAATGTCTCGGGGGAACGTGGCACTGAACATCAGCGTCTGACGGTCCATGACGCCGGGCATGTCCTCGCCTTGAACGATACGCCTGATTTGGGGTTCGAAACCCATGTCAAGCATACGATCAGCTTCATCAAGAACCAGGTACTTGATGTTGGCGAGACCGATTTTCCCACGTTCAATCAAGTCGACAAGACGGCCAGGGGTGGCACTCAGGAGGTCACAGCCACGCTCTATCTGACGGATTTGCTGAGCAATATCAGCACCACCGTAGACTACGGCAGGTCGGACCCAGGACCGGTAAGCGAATTTCCGGGCTTCTTCGTGAATTTGAGAGACAAGTTCACGAGTGGGAGCCAAGATGAGAGCTGTCGGATAGGCTTTGCGGCCACGGTAGCCGGCAGTGGGAGGCATGTCGGGAGGGGTGTGGGGTCCGTTGGAGAAGGAAGCAGAAAGGATAGGGAAAAGGAATCCACCGGTTTTACCGGAGCCAGTCTATTAGAAGCACACTCGGCCTCAGAAAACGCGCATACACATCAATTAAAAGGTACTCACCTGAGCACAGGCCATCAAGTCCCGACTGTTTGCAACGATAGGGATGGAGTATTTTTGCACGGGGGTGGGGGTAGTGTACCGGGCGAAGCCAATGTTCTCGAGCAGAACAGGGTCTAGAGGAGGGCTAGTGAAGGATGTGACGGGCTCCGGAACATCTGCCCCAGTAGCCTCAACGGGGATATCATCGTATTTTTCAAAGTTGATGCCAGTGTGCTGTTTGGAGGGGTCGGAAGCGTCTCCGTAGATTTCCTTCTCCATACGCATATTGCGTCCACCGACGACATGACGCCCGTCTTTCCAAGCACCATAACCGAACGTTTGGGCTTCCCGGTTCTCTCTTGGCTGAGCAGACCAGTTTTGGTTGTTGTTGGTGGTGGTGGCATGTCCGCCGCCCCAGTTATTAGACGACACTCGGTCTCTGTTATTAGAGAATGCGCCTCCACCTCGACCTCTATCGGAGTACCCGCCTCGCGAATCGTTGCGAGGAGTCCCACTCCGGGAATCGTTCCAGCCGTTCCTAGCGGACACAGGGGGTCAGCGGCGGTGATGAAGAATATGGAAAAGAAACCTACTCATTGGGGATACTGTTGGTCGGAGCAGCCCGCTGCTGTCTCATATGAGGGGGAACATATGCTGTTTTCGACAGGTTTAGAGATTCTACTTGCCATGTCAGAAAGAAAAGCGGAAAAAGAGAGGAAAAGCGTACCAAAAGACCTCTCGATACCTGCGTTTCCATTTACAAGTGCATTTGTCATATTATACGAAGAGGTATAAGAGAAAAGGATGAGTTTTCGTGGATGAAAAGTAGTGGTAGAACCAGTCTAAGTGACGGTCGATGAGAGAAAGAAAATTTGCAGGCTGTGACCTTCATTCCCCTTCGACTCTTAGGGTTAGGGTTTGGCCAGCGTCATAATTTCCCACAGCATTTTTTCCCCGAAACGTGGAAAGGCTCCAAACATCTGTCTTCTGAATGATATCCAGGACAAAGGATCAACTTTTCTGATCATGATGTCGATACCATAGCGACATGAGGAAAGAGAGACAAAGTCGAGGCAGCTGACTAGAAACACCACAAAAATAATATATCACCGCGAACGGCGATGCATATCTGGAGCATGGAAAAATCTAAACTTAAATGACGGATTTTTGCTCGCCCCGGGAATACTCCATATGGAATATCGGCCTCAAATCGGTCCCATATGGAGTAGGCCCAGCGAGCAAAAGCTGCTTTGAAAAATCAGTAATTTAAGTTTGTGTTTTTCAATGGCCCAAATATGCATCGCCGTCCGCGGTGATACTTGTGTTCAGCACAAAAGCTTGATGCGCGGATGTGGTCGTGCGTCCTCTCCGAGCCCGAGCAGTGGCTGCAGGCCGCATAAACGGCTCTGGTGCTTAGCCCGGCCCCATGGCGAATCACAAGTACCTCGGGCTGTGATGGACACACACGATGGTGGCTGCATGAGGCGCTAACAAAACAGTACGCCATCAAGAAACAGATCAAAACGCTCAAGAGAGAGGCACATCGACGGTATAAGCCACGTTCCTACTTAGCTTCCGATGTTACTTACGGGGCTGCTGATAATGAATGAACAACGACTCTTTTCGCGGCACTTTATCCCTCAAAGGATCGAACCATAATAGGCACCCTACTGACCATCAAAGGCATATGAAGCATCGTATCCCCTCTTTCAACGAGGACGTGAAACACGTCTATGTTTGAGGGTTCAAAGCTGAATCTCGCGATCAACATGGACAGGACTGCCTCTGTACAGCTGCGGAGGAGTGTAGCAAGTTCCATTTCAGGTCAAATTGTTCATACGCAGTAGACGACATCATCTTTTTTTCGAGTTAAGAGAACTCGAATCCACTGTGTAAACATATGGGATTAATCAGAGAAACCTAGTAAATCGTTGAGAACTGGGAAAGCGCGTCGCGAACCTTCCATAGAAGATCGCATAAGGACCAAGAGCGAAAACACGCATTTTTTGATCCATCACCTGGATCTATAGGAAAGCTCGAAGCTCACAAGAGCGAATAACGTCCGGTATATGCGCCTCAGCAACCTTATCCGGCTGCTTGTCCTCAGGCTGAACAATGATGAGCAGAAGGCATACAGAAAATCAGGAGAGATGTTTACACCCATAAAGCTATTAAGACAGGCGTGGGGCTATCAGTCTGCGCGGTCCTGGGAATGAGGCATATGCAGACTGGATGTCCAAGCTTTTCGTCTATTGGCGACGAGTTCTCCGAAGTTGCGTTGCCACACTAGAGGCGTCGACTAAGTAGAGCTAGAAAGATGGCTCACTGTGGTAGATATTTTGCCTGAGCTGGTGGTACTCGTGGGAACAAAAAGTGACGGTCCCCCTGTTTTTCGAGGATATCTCAACAACGGTGGCGTATTTCTTCTTCATCCAAGTTGCAAACTTATAGAGTATGAAAATACAAATCTTTTTACACCCACTTTGAGATGTGGTGGTGAATAAATGCTTCCAAAAAGGCAACTTTCGAAAACCTGGTTTTGCTACCTTGGCATACGATTTTTTCCTGGAAAAACCAACCACACCAGGTGAAAGAGCGAGACCGAAAACGGGGGTTCGAACTCGGACTGAAGTAGTTGCAATAAAGCTGATCGAGAACGTTGAGAAAGAAAAAGCCTTCGGTGGTGCAAAAACAGCAAAAATCCGGCAAAATGGCCATTTCATGGCGTTTTCTTTTTCAACGTTCTCTTTCAGTTTCATTATAACGACTTCGGTCCAGAGTGGGACCCCCATTTTCGATGTCGCTCTTTCACCTGGTGTACTCAGATTTCGCGAAAAAAAAAACACCCCGCTGACTTGGTAACACCCGGTTTTCGAAAATTGCCATTTTGGAGGAATCACGTCTCCAACGCATCTTAAGTTTGGTGTCAGAAGTTTTGTTTTTTTATACCCTACAGGCCTACAACTTAGTTGAAGAGAAAATATGCAGTGGTTCTCGAGATATCCTCAAAAAACAGGGGGACCGTCACCTTTTGTTCCCACGAGTACATCTTGCAATAATTATGCAGTATTTCCATCATTCTGTGGGCATAGCTGGGTGCAAGACCGGGTAGATGAGCTTCAGGCCTCAGGCCTCAGCTTGGGACGACTTGGAGGTGGCAGACAAAAGCTCCCACAGCCACATGACCGACGCGTCGTAGCGCCACGTAAATCGCTCTTCTTCCTCTTCCTCTTCCTCTTCTTTCTACCTCCACCATGTCCCATTCACATACACATGCTCCAGGCGAATCCCACTCACATTCTCACTCTCATGGACCACCACAGCCCCAGGCACAACCTCAAATGATGCTACCAACCCCCGACCCTGCTTCACAAGCCATCATCGAAGCAGACTTCCGTCCAGTTTCTCTTATTGTAGCACCCGAAGCCTACGCCGTCTTCTGCCAAGACCACAAATCTGAAAAATGCGAAATTTGTGACCAAGATTACGTCGGGTTGAATAGGCTGGCTAAAATTCTTGCTACCAATCCAGCCATTGCTGCACCACCACCTCCAAATGTGGTTTCGAGAAATCTCTCGCAGGCGGTGAATCACACAAAGGAGGAGGGAAATGTGTGTATCTTTGCTCTCCTCGTCCACTTGGCCTTCATTTCACACTCTTCTCAGACCCTCTACAAGCAAAAGAAACACCCCATGGCCATCGCTCGTTACACAATGGCTGCTTCAATAGCTGTCCAACGACCTCCTTGGGAAACCAATCAATTCATGCGTGAAGAACTGTCCACTATAATCTCCAACCGCTCTGCTGCCTATGCAGAGTCTCAAGACTATATCTCAGCTCTCGCTGACGCAGAGACCGTCATTGCCGTCAGAAGGAATTGGAGTAAAGGGCACTTCAGGAAGGCGAAGGCGTTGGTCGGACTTGGAGAACTGCAAGAGGCTAAAGAAGCTTTACAGCTGGGGCTGGCGTACGAGCCGACTAATGCTGTGAGTATTGGCTTTTTTTCCCCCTTTGTTCCCAATGTAGCTGACCATGGACCGAAATAGGAACTGTCAGCTTTCTCTGCAGAAGTAGAAAAGATGATACAGAACGGAGATGAGAAGGTGAAGGATGAGGCGTAGACGTGGCGCTCTACGTGGCGCTCTCTGCTTGCTATGTTTGGGTGCGTAATTCACCGCTGTCGTAATGACCGTTCTCTGAATGTTTTTCTAGTGCTACTTCATACCAAGGCGGAAGAGCGAGAGTAGTGAATGTCTTTTGGAGTCTGGATGATGTTGGTCATGTAATATGTCGTCAAAAGAGGAAGAAGGATGTCTGGCACGTCGCGCCCCGCAATATCGCCTTACAAGCCTCGTATCCGCTACGCATCTCTACTTCCCCTTTCTTCCTATCCGGCTCCTTCATCACCAGCTCTGGCCTGGGTAGCACCGGAATTAATGCGATACCATCTTATTATTGTAGTGTCATCGTTTATCGTATACATGCGCCTTCCACTGACTGGATTTTACGCTTGGATCTACCCGCTTCCACGAAAGGTACTCTCTCTCCCGGGCCCCCATGACAAGCCTGGGTGACGACCGTCAAGGCACTGTGGCGTACTAGAAAATTCGAATTCGAAAGTATCTGAATGAACAAGTATTATTTGAAATTGCAAAGCTCCTTGACAGTCCTTCAAACAGATATCTATCAGGCTAGTGACAACATACGTCACCCGGAACGCCTCACTCGTTAAGCGATCCACTTTTGATTGACGCTTGGAGTGAGCGAGGTTCTCTGGGGCGAGCGAGGCCTTTTGGGTTTTTATATTCACCCGACATATGGATTGCATGCTGCCTTCTATTCGCGGAATTCGTTTTCTAAACACCGTTTTCTAGGCACCGTGTTCTGAGTCTTCTGACCAACTTTATGCGGAATATTTGCGTATACAAGCTTTACGACCCATGCCTTTGTCATGGGGGCTCGCTTCTCACCCCGATTCTACGGCATGGATCGACAGCTTGTTTGCCACATATAAAGGACTACTCTGACTAAAGTGATATTTCGTACTTTATCCTTACCCATACCTCAACTTGACCACTCCAAACTAAACTCCATTTGCAATCTGAACCCCAATCACCCAATCACCGTCATGGCAGTCTCGCAGTCGACCGCAGGGCTTTTCCTATCAGCTTTAGTTTTCACTATCCTATGGGTCAACATCGCAAGACGAAACCGTCGTCATCAACATAGTCACGGTTTAGCAAATCTTCCCAGTCCAGAGGCAAAGTCTTGGTGGAAAGGTGAGTTGACGTCGTCTCGTTTGCTCCACCTCGAATTTCCCCGGCTCATATGCATGTCTGACCTACCCTCTCAAAAGGCAACTTTGATCAAGCTCTCAATCCAAAAGCATGGGACTTTCACATGCGCTTGTTGAAAGAGTGTGAGTCCTACATCAACCCCGCATGATGAATTGTCCATTGCGTTCGCATTTGACTCAGACTACTTTTGTCACTATCGGTAGATGCTCCGGTCGTTCGCCTAGATGCATTTTTAGGTGTAAGGATCCGCGCTATGTTTCTTTGGAGTGGTTCTAGAAACTTACTTCCAGAATTGAATGACTCGTAGGATAAGCAACTTATCGTCTTCGACCCTAAAGCAATGCATCATATCCTCGTAAAGGTGAGGACTTGTCAATGTCTGAGCTCAAGAAGCTCATTGACTGACCGAATATTATTACCCTTCAGGATCAAGCTATGTATGATAAGCCGAAATCAACTTTTTCGTTCGTAGGATCTTCTCAGAGCCAGTGTTTTCCTGAGATTATTACTGACCGAAAGGCTTTGTACGTAGCGGTGGCGTCCTCATCTTCGGTAAAGGATTGGTAACTATTCAAGGCGAAGCCCATCGTAAACAGAGAAGAGCCCTCAACCCTGTGTTCTCGATCGCGCATATGAGAAATATGCGTAAGTACTCTGGTTCTCTTACTTTCAGAATTGCATGTACTCAGTTAACTATCATCCCTAGTCCCTATCTTTTACGACGTAGTGCACAAAGTCAGTATTACTCTCATCCACGAGCTAAGATTTCCGACTCATGATCTTGTATCTGGTATACGAAATCAGCTCGAAGACGGTCTTTCCTCCAAATTCAAGGACGAAAACGCTCCTCAGGAAATCGAAATCCTTTCCTGGATGTCTCGTACGGCCCTAGAACTCGTCGGTCAAGCCGGGTTGGGTTACTCCTTTGACGATTTAGCAGACGACAGTGGTGCACACCCCTACACCGGAATCCTTAAGCAATTAGTGTTAGTTCCTTAAGCCCTTCAGATCTCAAGTTCATTTCCGAGTCAATCCTCATGCTGATCCATTCACTCTTCTAGGACCACCTTAGGAAGAATGTGGTTTATTCGTTCGTACATCGTCAACTTCGCCGTCAAAATTGGCTCCCCAAGTTTCCGAAGATGGGTATTGGACAGACTACCTTGGAAAGGAGGCCATCGTCTGAGAGATATGTCTGATTATATGTGGGAGTTGTCGAAGCAGATCCATGAAGGGAAGAAGAGGGCACTTGCCGGAGGAGATGAAGCTGTGGCGAGGCAAGTCGGGAAGGGGAAGGATATCATGAGTATTCTCAGTGCGTTGGATTGGTTCTTGGCTTTCTTGGATCGTAATTTGACCGAGGACTTACTAGTGAGGTTGAATATGGAGGAAGGTAGCCAGAGTCAGCTGGACGAGGACGAAGTGCTAGGGCAGATGTCGTCAGTTTTTCTCTTCGTGAGGTCTTTTCTTTCCGGCTCTTACCAGACATACAAAGCTCTCTTATTTTCGCGGCTATGGACACAACTTCATCCGCACTGGCTCGTGTTTTACATATACTTTCAACCCGGCTTGATGTTCAAGGCAAATTGCGGCAAGAGATTCTGGAAGCTCGAAAGAAGTGTGGCGATCAAGATATCCCTTACGATGAGCTGGTTTCGCTACCGTACCTGGACGCAGTTTGCAGAGAGACGCTTCGCCTGTGAGTATCCGTAAAAAAGGTATCTATTCATGTACGTGACTTGCCTTGCAGTTACCCACCTGTCCCATACGTGTTCCGAGTGTGAGTTTGTGCATTTGATTCATTGCAAAGTCTCTGATTCATGAAATGTGCTGTTTAGTGCCACTCAAGACATGATCCTACCTCTCTCTAATCCCGTCACTGGGATCGACGGAACCTCCATCTCTGAGATACACATCCCGAACAAGACAGCGGTCACCGTTTCCATAATCAATTCCAATCGTAATCCAGTGATTTGGGGGCCTGATGCGCTCGAGTGGAAACCAGAGAGATGGCTGTCACCTTTGCCAGATGAGTTGATTGAAGCGCATATACCTGGGGTTTATTCGCATTTGTGAGTTATTCAAACAGCCCATCTCGAGTATTTTATCATGTTCAAACTCTGTTCCAGGATGACTTTCAATGCTGGAAGCCGATCTTGCATGTAAGTTCAACACGTCCATCCCTTATACAGCCTGCTCATGGCACCTTCCTATGATAGTGGCTTCAAGTTCTCGCAACTAGAGATGAGTAAGTCCCTATTCTGATACGACCCGGGTGTGCTTTGGTTGATGATCGGAACACTTGTTTTCCCAGAGGCGGTCCTGTCGATGCTGATTGGAAAGTTCAGATTTTCTCCTCCAAAGGGAAAGGATGTGGTCTGGCAGATGAACGCAATATTGACACCCACACTGAATCATGGGGATACAAATCCCCAGCTGCCGCTGACTGTCAGCAAGGTTGACGCGTAATCTAGTCCATTGTGGTAAAGTAGGAAAAACAAAGAAAGATTTGGGCAGTAACAGTAACCCTTCTACTTGGAGGCGGTGAGAATTGCCTGATGTACGCCTATATGAGGTAGGACAGGGCTTGGACAGAGCAGAGCACTCAGCAAGAAGAAAAAAAGGCTGTCTAGGCCAAAAAATGAAAAAAATGATCAACTTGAAGTATAGGTGTTCCGGCCACGTGGTCTGCTAAAAAAAAAAAACACGCTACTGTAAGCAGACGCGAACTTGTTGTTCCAGGTTGTTCCTTTCGACGTCGAGAACGTGTTTTGTTCTCTTCCAGGTAAGTCACAACTTTTCATAGCATATCCACAAGTCTAATGTGACCTCGGGATGTCTCGCTACAAGAATGGCACAACAACAGCCGCCAAAAGACGCGTTGCTATGATGAACAACTTCGCGAAGGCCGCGAAAAAGCGAGAAGCAGACTGCCGATTCCCAGGAGATGGCTCTCGAAACGGCTCTGGAGTATGGGAAGGCAGTGGAACTCCGTGCAAAGGAGGTGGAGGAACGTGCTATAAAGGCAGAGAAAGAGTTCAAGGCAGAATGTCAGGGGCACCTGAACAAAATCGTAGAGCTGAAGTAGCTCCGGGGAACTACGACTGATATCTGTCCTTTTGAGGAGTTGTGTTACCGCGGCGTATCGGCACTCCGGTAGTTGCTGGTGCTGTAGATGGTAGTGGTGAGCAGTACGAATCCTTCTACATAATTCATCAGATGATTCATCAATCTATTTACCCAACAGCACTGTATACCGACCTGAAAAATGGTGAGTGCGATGCTCTAGGTGTTTTAGCATATTTTGCTGATCTCATGCTTCTGTCGGACACCACAAATTTGAGAAGGTGCATCTTACGTGGAGTTCAGTACAGCACTACGATAATACGTACTGCTAGCCATTCGACACTAGAATGCGCTCTCAGGAAGTGGAGACAATTGATGTACGAAAGGTAGACCCCTAGCGAGATATCGATGGTAATACTGTATTTCAAGCTACTAGTAGTTTGACTCCGGTGGCCATCAGCTCCGGTGGATTGGAGGATCATACGAGCTGTAATAAACTCATAGTAATTCGCCGATCGCGATGGCTTCAGACAGGTAAGGTGTATGGCTCTCATATTCCCCGTCGGTATTCGCATAATCATCACGTACTCGTGAAGGTGTCATCGTATTCGTATTCTATCGAATAGAAGGCCGGACAGTTCGTTCTATTAGTATTCCACTCAAATTCCACTCAACTTCTGATGAAAATAGCTCATGGCGTCATCCCTCCACCGTTCTATAAAAGCATGTCCAATTATCCATTCAAGCAGTGTTCCAAGTTCCGACCTTTCCCGAAAATCGAACTAGTATGCCTATCATGGATCTATCTTCAGTTACTTTGCCGCTAGTTGTTGCTCTCTCTGTACTGCTGCTTTTGCGCAGGTACAACAATCGACGGAGCTATAATCTGGCGAACGTTCCGGGCCCCAAGTCAGGATCTTGGTGGCAAGGTTAGCTTCTTTCTGCCAAATTGTCATGTTTATTCTTCGTTAATGCTCCAATTCTTTGCTAGGTAATTTCAGAGAAGCGTTGAATTCTGATGCATGGAAATTTCATGAGCGACTCTTGAAAGAATGTTCGTACCATCGCAGCTTGCTCTTTTCTTCTCGAGATTGCTCACTTTTACATGTGTTTTTCCAGATGGCCAGGTCATTCGGATTGATGGCTTCATGGGTGTAAGTCTGCTAGAGATCTTCGGGACAAGCTCACAAAGGACAACGCTGCGCAGGACAAGCAACTCCTGATCTTCGATCCCAAGGCCATGCACCACGTCCTCGTCAAGGATGCAGCTATGTACGAGAGGACAAACGTGACGTTCGTACCATTCCTCTCGATTTTCAGGACGGCCTTCTGAAACGTCATACTTACTACCTAGTGCTAGTGCTCTAATCATCGGTAAAGGACTGACTGGTATCACGGGTAAGTTTGACACAAAAACAGTTTAGTAGAACGCCACCGATCAGAAGGTCTTGGTCCAGGCAATGCGCACCGTAAGCAAAGAAAGGCGCTCAATCCGGTATTTTCTATTGCTCATATGAGGGATATGTGTGAGTCCACTGCGTCGTTGAGGAATAATCTGGCTATACGGTCTGCTTTTCAGTGCCGATTTTCTGGGAGGTTGTGGACAGGGTAGGAATCTTGATTCAATGTGTTCATTGCAATCGAGGATCATGATCTTCCTTGTTTTAGCTCGAAAGTGGCCTGTCTGCAAAGTTCACGAACGATAGATCTAGCAGTCAACCACAGGAGGTAGGGTTCCCAATCATGAATGTTTTTTGAGCCTATGTAGTGACATATCCCGCTTGCAGATCGAAATGCTTTCTTGGATGTCCCGGACCGCTCTTGAACTTATTGGTCAAGCAGGTTTAGGCTACTCATTCGATAATTTATCAACCGAAGCAGAAGCTCATCCTTACCCTGGTATACTTAAACAACTTATGTAAGTCTGTTTTGCGTCTGTTTCCATGTTCTTGATGTATATCCTGTCGTATTAGCACTATTGGCGGCAGGATGTGGTTTGTTCGCAACTATGTCCTTAACTGGGCTCTCAAGATAGGCACGCCAGGGTTCCGACGGCATGTTCTGGATATGATACCTTGGAAGGACGGACATCATATGAGAGACATGTCCGACTATTCATGGGAGATGTCAAAGCAAATATACGACCATAAAAAGAAGGCACTTGCTGAAGGAGATGAGGCTGTGGCGAAGCAGATCGGAAAGGGCAAGGACATCATGAGTATTCTCAGTAAGTGGATGACTGCCACAAGATTTCGGGATACAGCGGCTGATCCATTCGATGTTCAGTGAGATTGAATATGGAGGAGGAAGATGACGGCGAGAATAAATTGGATGAAGATGAAGTTCTGGGACAAATGTCGTCAGTTAACCTCTTTTATTTCCATCAATCCCGGCTGATGTCTCTGTAAAGTGTTCTCGTCTTTGCGGCCATGGATACAACCTCTGTGATTACACATTTGTCATTCTCATAATGGTTTTCAACCACTGACTCGCAAGGAATAGGGTGCCCTGGCGCGTATCCTCTGTCTTCTTGCAGCCCATCCCGAAGTTCAGGACAGATTGAGGAGAGAAATTCTTGAAGCTCGAAATGAAAATAAACATATTTCATACGATCAGCTAGTTTCTCTGCCTTATCTGGATGCGATCTGCCGGGAAACCCTCCGTCTGTGAGTATACCACTATCTACTCACAATTGAAGACTTAACTCTAATGGTATTCTCCAGCTTCGCTCCTGTATCGCATGTATTCCGATAGTAAGCTTCGCTTGCGACCCTACCAACAGCAATTCCAAACTGATCTTTCCCAGCGCTTTACAAGACACAGTCTTGCCTCTCTCGACCCCTATAACCGGTAACGATGGCAGACCCATCACAGAGTTGCACATCCCGAAAGACACACATCTCATAATCTCCATTCTAAACTCCAACCGTAATCCAGCGATCTGGGGACCAGATGCGTTCGAGTGGAAGCCCGAAAGATGGCTTTCACCTTTGCCAAATGAAGTTGTTGAGGCGCATATACCTGGCGTCTACTCTCATTTGTAAGGAGCCTTCTTCTCACTATATCTGGAGCTTAAACATTCCCGCTGTTAGAATGACTTTCAACGCCGGAGGGAGGTCTTGCATGTGAGTGATCATCACTAGCTCGGCTTGTCGCCATGTAAGCCACCATTTAACTCTTCTTCACTCTAGCGGCTTCAAGTTTTCTCAGCTGGAAATGAGTACGTATCGAACTTTAGTCTGCCAGCCGAGACACTGATGTTCAACTCTGGCTCACTCAACGACATTAGAGGCAGTCCTGTCAATGCTGGTGGCCAAATTTGAATTTTCTCCATCCCAGAAAGACGTGTTTTGGCAAATGAACACGATCACGACGCCGACCCTCGAAAAGGACGGGAAGGTTCCTCAGTTGCCCCTGATCGTCAATAGAATTTGAGGGTTCATGATTCTAAGTACTTCACAAATTCCAAAGACGTAGTTATTTCCGACTCCCGAGATTCCTAATCAGCACAATAAATACCTATGTATTCCAACAATGACCTGTCCATGTCCATAAAACTCGCTTCCGTCTTGGCAGATTGGACGATGTGTTCAAACCAAGCTGATAATCAAGGGGAGCTTAGGGTTATTCCCCTCGCCCACGACTACGGGATTGACAATCTCGTTCATCTGCCAGAAGATTTCCTTTTTAGAAAGTGAGAACCTGAATCTGGCTAACAGCATGGAAAGGACGGCTTCTAAAAAGCTTGCTCAATATAACATGCTCTCGAATAAAACGCTGGACAGGACGCACTCATCTCCAGTTCTGAAAACTTGAAGCCACTAGGATGGAAGAGTTTGAGCAATAACCGTCAACCGCGACAGTTTCGAAGTGAAAGTCTATACTACTCACATGCAGGATCTTCCACCGGCATTGAACGTCATCCTATGAAAACATTTATGACGATCTCGAGTTTGCTTCCAGAGCCAATGTAAATCGACGTACAAATGAGAGTAAACGCCGGGCAAGTGCGCTTTGATCAGCGCATCAGGTAAAGGTGCAAGCCATCTCTCTGGCTTCCATTCCCCTGCATCAGATCCCCATAACGCTTGGCTCCGGTTCGAGTTCAAGACGGAGACAAGCATCAGAGCATTTTTTGGAATAAGAATTTCAGACATCTTTGTACCATCGATACCAATGATTGGGTCAGACAGAGGGAGAACTGTGTTCTGATTTGCGCTGAGAAAATGTCAATACATCCTAAAAGCCTAGGGAAACGATGCGATCAGTGCTTACCGCCGGACTACATGAGGAACGGGAGGAAACCTATCAAAGGTTTAGCCTGAATCATGTTAGCATATGGCAGGCCACTCACAGGCGTAGAGTTTCACGGAGGACCACATCCAAATAAGGCAAAGACATTAGTTGATCATAGCTTAGATCTTCGTTTTTTGCCCGAGCCTCAAGGATTTCTTCGCGCAGTTTGTCCTGGACCTCAGGATGAATGGCCAAAAGATGTAAGATGCGTGTCAGAGCTCCCTAAGTAAGAGTGAATCAGTATAACTACTTCAAGATTTCCTGGCATCAAAAATTGAATTACTGAAGTCGTATCGAATGCGGCAAAAATCATGTTCCTTTCATGATCAACTGTTAGAATTGCTATCTCCTGAGCGTGAGAGGCGTATACATACGACATCTGGCCTAAAACCTCATCCTCATCTAGTTGCAGTTGGTCTTTTCCATCTGCTTCCGTATTCAACTTTACTGGAAGGATTTGAGTACTGAGTGATCAAATGAGACTCGCCGTAGTCTTGAAAGAGAAACGCACGAAGTATGCTGATGATATCCTTTCCCTTCCCAATCTGCTTTGCGACAGCATCGTCTCCTTCAGCCAGAGCTCTCTTCTTATCGAGGTAAATTTCCTTTGACAGATTCCACATGTAATCCGACATGTCTCTGACTTGATGACCATCGTCCCAGGGCACAATATCCAGTATGCGTCGTCTAAGATGCGAGGATTTGATGAGTTTGGCCACTATAGGTAGAACATACGTCCGAATCAACCGTGTACGCGCTGCTGCTGGCCTGCAAAGCAGTTTATACAACATGAGGAGATCGTCACGAGAGATGGAATGTCAAGACCAACTAGTAAGCCTGAATACGACGATTGAAGTGGCTGAGTTGCTTACATTAGTTCTTTGAGTATACCAGAGTAAGGATGAGCGATGTCTTCGTCAGCCAGAGTATCAAACGTATAGCCCAGACCCGCTTGACCAATAAGTTCGAGGGCCGTTCGTGACATCCAGGACAAAATGTCAATCTATGCAAAAGATGACGGTGAGCTAATGAACAGAAACTTGTTGAAAAAGATTACACTTTACGAACCTCTTGTGGATGGTTGGCATTCTTGAACTTAGAGAACAAGCCCACTTCAAGCTACAAGCACGATCAAATGAGGCGAGATATCACTGGGGACCATCGGCTTCGCATACCTTATGGACAACATCATGAAATATCGGGACTATGACAATAGTTTGGTATATAGTCAGTCTTGACTGCGATTGGATAGGGTGGAATTCCATACGCATTTCTTTCATATGCGCGACAGAGAAGACCGGATTCAGTACCTTTCGTTGTCTACGATGAGCTTCACCTTCCGGAGACATTCACCGTCAAATACGACGCCAAAGTTCCTAAGGTCCAGGCAAACATACCCGCAATTCCCATCAATGCTTTTCCAAATACAAGCTCAGTTACACTGCGGAAGAGCAGATTCACATTCAGCTCTTTTCGACAGTGCTATCACAAAGTGATCACGACACTTACAAAACATTTGCTCGTTCGTAAATCTTTTCAGACTCCTGTGTTCGGAAGCATTGTGGATCCACAATACAAATCGGCGAGGAAATAGCCAGACCTTCACGAGAATATGATGCATGGCTTTGGGGTCATACACGACGAGCTGCTTGTCCTTTTGTAAAAGCAACAATACATGTCAGTCCACTTTAGACAATAACGTGTGGATTAAGGCACTTACACCCATGAAACTATCCAGACGAGAAACGGGTCCGTCTGCCAAATGAAATCAATCTGATGCGTCATTTCGAAAATCATGGCATCAGAAACATACAATCTCTCAGCAGCATCTCATGGAAGCTCCACGCGTTGGGATTAAATGCTTGCCTGAAGTTTCCTTGCCACCAAGACTTGGCTTGCGGACCCGGTATATTGGACAAACTCAGAGCACGTCGTTTCTGAATGAAAGCCCACAGAACACTAGGAAAGACTGCGATCGCAAGCAGCTGTAGCATCGATGAGAAAGAGATCCCTGTCATGTTAGAGTGAGGCCAAGACGGTCAATCAAGCTCGAGCCTTCAAGGTGCATTATATACAGATGCGGCCACGCTGCTGCCGCAAATCACCACATTTGGGATATCCGCAGAAGAAGTACAACCGTGCTTCTAGTGCCTTGTGCAGATGAAAAGTTACTTCCTGTATGTGGAGAATCCTCAATTTGTGAAGACATTAGATGCGGCAACATTTTGTATTTTCTCAGTTCTCCACAGGCCAAGTTCGAAATACCGAAGGCTGCCCGAATCCTCCCGAATCGCAAAAATGGGCGATTGCTAATCACCCTCGTGGCCGAGGCGCCGACCTTGCTTGCTCTTGCAAGTTGCAGAAAACTACAAAGGCTGCCCGAAGCACGAATGCTAATCACATCCATTGAGAAAATTCAAGGCGCAAGAGGAACTACGTCACCACTGCATCTGCATCTGGTTTTGCGCCGCCATTCTCCACCATTGGAATGAGAAGCGCTTCAACAGCAAAAGATTGTAGATATCACGCCACCGGAAAGCAATAAATAAAGTAATATATTAGCAGTATCGTCCGCAGCCTCTCAGGAGAAGTATTCCTTTCGTTGGCTGGGCAGTGGGACTACGCGGATGGGAAATCCGCAATCAGGCCCTAGCGCTAGAAACTCTGTCGGACACGTATTGTTGAAAGTCACTTGAAGTAAGATATCCGAGACGAAGACAAGACGAAGAGGGGGTACTGCAAGCTGGAGGCGGCGGCCGACCTTCGCATACAGATTTAGAGAACTTGCTGAAGTTCGCAGATCGGTCAAAGCAGGTAGGTACTATGGCAGTTACGGCCAGAAGATTCCAAAATCAACAGGCCACGAGAAGGTTCAAGGAAGCGCTGTCCCAAATGCGAGGTCTGATCGGTCGACGAAGTTGATGTTCAGAGAGGCAAGGCATTGTGACTCGGCCAATTATCGGCAGAACTTGTGACCGCGTGGCTCATCCGGGAACTTCCGAATGTGCCACAAAACTACGGTCTACCTTACCGCGGTGGTGGAACCCTACTACGACAAGCTTCTTTTTCCCTGACATAGGGACAAATAGCAGGGACCAATAGCTGAGGGTTTGACTACGGCTCGTGACCCCGCTTTTGATCATGAGAATGAAACAAAGTTTGTGGCTCAACAAGGCTCGGATACTCCAAAACTGCGTATCATTCAAACCTCTTAACTCATAGGAATACATCCGTTGAATTGACGGTGTCAGATATAATTTTGAGGCATCAGCCTTTTCAGAACAAACTCGCAGCGAATTCTCTTGGGTATCACAATGACACGGACCGATAGTCTAAATTCTACCACTTCCGGAAGGTCACAATATCACTATCGATGTACATATCTCGTGAAGAGGTATAATTTTGAGACAACAACATGAAGATGTCATAGCTGGGCGCGCCTCAAGTCTAGACCGTCAATGGCTAGTATACAGACACCAAGGTTTTCAGTGAAATTTAGCGTAGCTCAGCTCCGAGTCGTTGTAGTAAACCATCCCTATTTTTCTTGCTGGATAAACTTCCTTGTAACATGGAACGACTTCAGCAATGAACTATCTTCATCGGAAAGCCATGAAGAAGTACTGATTCGCTACAGCTTCACAGACAGCCTCACAAATCCCGCATGTCGTTCCGATGTGATGATATTTTGCCCCAGAAATCAAGAATAATCGCCCTCATCTGATAGAACATCTAGTGAATCAATTTTTTGACTACGTTGCCGCCGCAGTGCCGGCCAACCGCAGTTCGGGCCAGAGGGTCTCTGCTGCTGATGCCGTTTTATTAGGGCGATCGAACATCAGAAAGGACTTGGAGCCCAATTCTGAGGGCAGTTTTGAATATTCTCCTGAATTACTAGGGGCGATTAAGAGGAGCGGAGGAGGAGAACAAATTCAATCCTCGCTTACGCATCCGATTGGACCAGTGATCTGCCCGTGCGGGAAGTTGACTACTAATAATATTGCTATTAGGTTGGTTTTCCCAAACCAGGCTCGGAGTCTCGATTTTTACAAGGCAGAAAGGTGACGACACATTATACAATACGTACAGATCCACGAGCGACATCGACTCCGACAGGTCTGGATAGTGTCCGGAAGGATATTCAAAAATCATGAGGCTGGCGAGAAGATATAAGGGGCTGAGCTGTCAGAGTAAATGCAGTAAGGTTCCTAGGTCTCTAGAGACCTGTCGAAGTCATAAAGTTGACTGATACGAATCATTCGTGCCAGTGGACATTACCCCGAACCACAGGTCTACGTCAAAGTACTGCAAGTAGGTTGGCTAGTGGCACGCGCCCATTCGGCGCTGTGTCTGATACGGATTGCACGATGCCAACATGTGGCCTCAGACTACTACGTATGGACGGGAACGATACAAAGGTTCCAGGTACTGTAAATGAAAGGGCCGTCAGTGGTAAGACGCTAAGACTAGGGACCAGACGCCAAAAGACTAGGCAAAAGGTGAAAGTACGTGTACAAGAAATGAATGAATAATGAGGGCAGGACCAATAAGGAGAGGATGCCCTGAGGCTTTTGTACTATGTGGTAAACGAACCAGTATGCACTGTCCCTCGTACGTACGTACGAAAGGGAAAAAAATCTACAATATAATAGGTCAAGAACATATTCAACGAGTAACAGCATGAACACGATAGCAGATCAAAAACGAATGGTATGGTAAGATATGGTATCACGAAAACGAATGTTATGACTGAGAATTGTACTGTACTGTAAGCTAGGACTAGGTGAGACACATTGAAGCATGGAGGTGAAGTAAAATATGACTAATAGCAACACAAAGCTATAAGGGACTATATAGACAACGAAAGGGACCCAAGCAAAAACGAGCGCGAAAGAGGCATATACAAGCCCAATTAAGAGCGGTGCAGTATAGGAGTAGGCGAAGGGAGGAGCATACGAAGATACACAAGAAAACAAAAGCTTTTGTTTGGGAGAATGACAAACCCCATTTTGATATGACAACGCTCGTCATCGCTCGCGCCGCCTGCATCCATTCAGGGGCCAAAATTACAAGAAAGGAAAAAGAAGAACCAGACACGAACCCAAAACAAGAGAAATCACTGCCTCACTGCCTTCTATACTCGTAATCCCTTCTGTAGTATGACTCGTGCCCTCTTCCCCGATCATCATCATCCTCAAGCTGATCCTCCATCTCTGAATCAGCCTCTTTGGATTCCTTCCCGCTTCTCTCCATAACGGTGGCAATATCACCGGAACGAGCAGTACCCCCACCTCTCACAGCCTGAAGAGCCGCAGCTGCACTAGCAACAACGGCCGAATCAGTATGCGCAGATCCTTTGGAACCACCAGTAGTTTTGTTCCGCTCCCGATCCCGCTTTTTAAGAAGTTTGGCATAAACAAGGCCACAAGCGTTGCAGAGTGTTCTGGGACCTGAGTGGTGGGAACAAGGGGCGTCAGCAGATAGTCATGGGTTGTGTGAACAACAGCACGAGGAACAAGATGGAGAGAAAGAGACCGAAACGGAAACGAAACGGAAAACAAAGATAAGAACAGGCGATCTTTCGGATCTCCACAGCTTGAAAAAGTTTCCGACAGATGTTATGGTCCTGGGGCCATGACGCGTACGAATGCACAAGAGCACGAGAACAAGAGAAAACGCAGCCCACTATCGTCTTCCGTCTCGTCTAGTGGTGCCCGAAAGGGGATAGAAATAGAAACCATCGGAGACTGAGATTCAAATCTTGTCGGCGAGATATAAGATCAAGAATCACGAAAGCGAAAATTAAAAATTAAATAGAAGCAAAAAGGCTCGCGGAAACAAGAAACAAGGATTCGAAAAACCAAAGCGACGGGAAAGAATCTTGCCGGAACCGAAGACATGTGAACAACAGAAACAGAGCTCCTTCCTCCAATTATAATCAGAGAAGAGAAGAACCTTCTGGGGCTCAATGTGTAGGAATCTCCGGAGAAACCTCCTAAACGTAACCGAAAAGATAGGAAAGAAGACTAAAACTGCCATACATGCCGCAATGGCTCCATGTCGAAGAGATGACACCAAGAGTACAGGAGCCAACCAAAGGTAATGGAGCTTATGGCAGACAAGGCCCGTAACCCATTACCAAAAAAGGCACGGGATAGAATTTCCAAAGATGGCACGGAAGATAGAAAGAAAGCCTCGAAAAAAAAGAAAGGAACCAAAAAAAGGAACGAAACACTCACCCATCGGACCCCTCCTCCATTCCGGTGTACTTGTGGCTTTGCACACTAGGCAACTCTGTTGGGTATCTCCATCAACTGCCAGCCCACTTAACCCAGAAAGCCCAGACCCAGCACCAGCACCAGACCCCGCACCCCCTGAAGGAGATATTGATGTCATAAGCGTTCCCCCAGCTTGTAACGGAGAGTCATTTTGTTGATGGGAAGATTGAGATCCTTCGTCGCTTGCCTACCAAAGAGGAGAGATAAAAAAAAAATATGAGTATTTGGCTCCAGAAAAACGAAGAAACGCGCAGGAAAAGAAGGAAAAAACCGGAAAAAAACCGGAAAACAGGACGAAAGTCCAGTAACGAAAAGATGACCAAAAGAGGTCTAAAGGACTCATAAGAATGATGAACAGGCGCCGTGCTTGGAGAGGCTACGTCACTGTGCCGAAAAGCACACCAAAACTGTATACCATCCGGAACACGGCTTAAGACTAAAGATACGCCAGCCCATTCTGCATGCATACACGCTGCCTTGGAAGCAGGCTACCCGTCATAATCATAAAGCCGTGAAGCCGTGAACCACAGCGACACGCCAACCCGACGCGAAATGACGCGAAATGAAAAGCCACAAGCCACTCAGTCACCGAGTCAAAACCCAACACCAAAATCAAAACCACAGCAGAGGCATCAAAAAACCACGCAGTAGCTTGAAAAGGAACAGCGTAGACCGAAAAGACCGAAAAGAGTGGACCCCAAAAACAAGTAAAACAATGGCAATGCATGCAAAATTAAAAATGAGGACAATTCCAAATCCGATTCCACTGAGGTCAATTGACCACAACGCAGTAGAATGTTAGAATGCAATACGATATGGACAATTAAAAGTCGGAACGATGGGAAGATGGCGACGGGAACAATAGTAGGGCATGCAATCGCAATTGCATCGTCTGTATTCACTATAAACTCTGTATAGTGAATTCCAATTCCAGTTTCGACTTCGATGCGGTCTGTCAGCCTATCCCCCAGCGATCCCCGACGGAGAAGAAAATAAAGGGCAACAAAACCGGGTAGACCAATAGATGGGCAGATATAGCACCGGGGCGCACCGAAAGAAAGGGCGAACAGGTAGGAAACATCCCATGATAGAGTTTCAGGCAAGTACACCAAAAGAGCGTATTTCCGCTCATATATGCGTGTACCTCCATGCGTACAATCGAGATGCAGGTAGATGGAAAACACGAAGAAAAAAAAATAGGAAAAGGAAGAAAAAGCAGAAAACAAAAAAATCAACCCAAAAGCCCAAAAACGAAGACTCACCATCCTCTTCAAAGACGGCCGCAAATGTGTCGACGGCGACGTCGGTGACAACGACATAGCTGAAGACGATGTTAACATTGCTGGCCCTGTGCCCGTTCTCGATGCCGTCCCTGATGTTGACAGTGAACTCGTCCCATTTAACCCAGTCAACCCACTCATCCCATTAGCGCCACTGTGACCATGGCTGTGTTCCCTCTGAGTCTGAGTCTGATTCTTCGAGTGCGTAGTCGTATTTGACGGAGGAGGCCCTAACAGTGTCGATGATGGATGTATCCCACCGCCGTGTGGGGGTATCGGGGTATGTGCGTGATGGGTGGCGTGCACTTGCCCTTGCTGTTGCTGTTGCCCATGTCCGTGTCCGTGTATATACGCAGGTGTATGTCCAGGCGATTGCGTGTGCGTCTGGACACTATGGGTATTATGCCCATAATGCGAATGCGAACCCGAACTGTTAGGAGGCGGAGGTGGACTGTTTGCGTGTATCAAACTCGAGCTAGACAGAGACGATGTCGTTGTCGCGTGAGTGGGATTGGGAGGTGAAAGACTCTGAGAATTCGGTCTCCCGGCAGCAGTGTTGAGAATCTGCGCTGCGTACGAAGCGGCGTTGATGATTTGCTCAAAGTCAAGTGGACCTGATATTGGTGAGCGGGTTGAAGGATAAATGCCAGGGCCAGGGCCAGAACCAGGACCGGTGGGAGAGGGAAAATCCCGTACAGTGGTTTGTACGTATGTTACGTGTTTGAGGAGCTACACAAGATAAGGAACGAAGGGAAGAAAGACAGACAGACACGATTTTAGTGCCTGGTCGGGTAGTAAGAATGGAAACCAACCTGACTAAAATCCAGTCCAACAGGTGGATTGTTCCCAACTGGTGAGACAGGCGACAAAGATTGCGAATGCTGCTGCTGGTGGTGGTGTTGTGGAGGCGGAGGCGCCTGGTGTTGATGTTGATGTTGGTGTTGATGATGTTGATGGTGTTGCGGTGGGGGTTGAGGCTGAGGAGGCGGGGGATGAGCGTATGTATGCGGCTGCGCATCGACTCGAAGATTAGGGGCATTGTGTCCATGGGCATGAGCCAACTGGGACTGTTGGCTCTGACTCTGACTCTGATGTGCTGGAGCTGGAGTGTGACTATGGGGATGAGAAGAGGTAGGATAGGAGTGAGACTGAGACTGAGTTTGAGCCTGAATGTTGTGCTCGGAACGGATCGAAGAAGACGAATGGTGAGATGATAAAGAAGGTGGAGGTGGTGGAGGCTGATGGGTTGTTGCTGAAGGTGCGATGGTTCCGGTACCTGGTGTTGAATAGGTCGGAGAGGGTTCTTCTTCTCTTCGTCTTAGATAATGAGTGGTTAGGCCACCGGAGAGACTGCTGCTGCTGCTTCTGGTAGACAGACTGGGTAGTAACGCGCTTAATGAAGACGATGACGTGGATGGAGGAGCAACGGATGAAGGAGGTGGCAGGCCATGAAGAGGAGTGGTAGGTACCAAATGAATATTATGGGGTTGCGTATGGTGAGTTGGATGAGAACGGTCATCTACATGGGAATGGCGTGATGGCTGATACGGAGCAGAATGGTGCTGAGACTGGGGGTGCAGGGCAGAGGACGAATACGCTCTGGACGCGTTTGAGGCATCGCTTGCCGAGAGGGCAGGCGAGACTTCTGATCTACTTGAATGGGCGATATACGGGCTCTGGGGAGGAAGCGACGGAGAGTGATGGTGATTTTGGTACTGGTACTGTTGCCAGTTGTCTGCAGACCACTGGGTCTGCTGAGGAGCGGACGCTGGGGGTGGAGGCTGCTGATGGGAGATGTACTGGGGATACTGGGTGGTGGTGGTCGGGTACGAGGACTGCTGGGGATACTGGGAGGAAGTGGAGCGCGCGGTCGGTCTTGAGTCGTAGGGAGGGTACGGATAGTCGTACTGCTGCTGGTACACATAGCGACTGTCTGCGCTCATCGTGAATTTCTGGAAAAGAGGTCAGGACGCGGCGTTGGCCGATAGACAGACGACATACCAGCCCTCACAACGGGCTCACGAAGACTGGAGGTGACAGGCAAGTGACAAAGAGTCGACCTTGACTCTGGTGCCAACAAAACCGTGTCAGTCACAGATTGCCTTTGCGGCCTCCGGTCCGGCGCTTCTTCTAGCATCTGGTTCGGTAAACTCTTTACAAATGTCCCTTCCCAAGCGGTGCCAATCGTCCATCATCGAATCTCATACCGCCAGATTCCATCTCTTCCGGCTTCCCCAACGTTGTAGGTCCCATCCAGAGCCACCGCTTAGGTCTCACTCCCCTCTGTCTCGCAAAAATCCCATGGCACTCCACCGCTCTACACCCCCCGGTATTCATCAATCAATGCTTGTATTGAAAGCAACTACAGGTACTACTCCCTTCTCCAGACGACATTGAGTGACGTCGTACGACACCCGGTTACATAAATCCCCAGCATAGGCTGCGTAGCCCGAGAAAAGACCTTTCGCCTTTCAAGCCGTGCGAGGAACGATCGATCCGGCTCTGCGAAAACTCCTACTAGGAGCACGTCACACAGATGAGCAAGTCGTGTCCTTTCCGTCTGCATTCAACTTGGTCTGGACATAGTCCTCTTCCCGGTATGTATGAATATTTTGATCAACACACGAAGCATTTATCCTTATTGGTTGGCTTAATCAATGGGAATTGCAAACTCAAAACTCAAACCTATTGTACCCGAATTGGGACCAGGTGAGGTGCGCTCAGGAAGCGGGATGGGAGTCAGACCTGGGAACCTGTAATACAGCCGAGTAGGGTAGGGTAGATGGATATCTACTATCGATTATTATTTGCAGCTGAAGCCTCCGAAAAGCCCTCACCCTCGTATCACTACCAACTTGCAACCTCCGTCTCGAATCTCCGAGTCGGTATGTGTAGCTCGGAAAACAACTAGGTCAGCTCGCTCCCGCGATGTAGTATTTTGCTGGCGCACTAGTGCACTTACCTATGTATATGCAAATCTGATCACAGAGTTTCCGCTACTCAAGGCCAAGCTCATTTCAATGATCAAGTCCACCGGTTTGTGGCAATAGCCACGGACACAGTTACACAGACTAAAAATCTATGGTACTGCTATGGTATGTTATCCCGAAATCTCGCCTGCCGGTGAAGTCTCGACCCTCACATAAGTGCTAGCGTTACAGCTTACAGTGAGTTACCTACATCCAGTCGAAAGTAGTCCCGACGTGGAGCATGGACCATACAAAAATTTTTCAGAGCCGCGACGCTAGCTGATTTTAAATGCAGGGATAATAGGGTGGGGACTGGATCTACGACGGACGTAGAAGCCGCCAGCTCGTCCTTTAACCTGCCCTATGTACGGTCCCGAGAACACTACTAAGCGCAGTGTGCCTCCCGGAAAACGGCGTTCAACTCGTCGATCGTCTATGCAACCTCTATCATGATGCATCTGCCACAATCCAAGCACAATCAGCAGCTCATCACTGTGCAATGTTTTAGTATCACCTGAACTCTAATAACGGCCGGAAGTACTACCTATCTGTCCCATCTTTATCTTCACCTACGCATGCGCAAAGTCCGAGTCGCAGCTTTCTTCGGGATCTGTACTAGAATCTGTATAAGGCCTTAACTTTTAAGCGGTACTTCTATCTATCTTAGTGTCTACACTTATCTACTGACATCTATCTCATTCAACCTCGTCGACGAATCAAATGAGAGTCTATCTTTATTCATCGTTCATCGTTCATCCATCCACTCATCTCAAACCAAATGTTCAATCTATCTATCCATCACCACTGGCATCTCCGAGAGTGAGAGTCTTCAGGCCTAGGCCCCTATAGCCCCCATCGCCCATGTATCATCTTCCTCCATCCATATGCATATGCATCTCCATTCCAATCAAAATCGTCGCATCGATATCTACTGTCTCCGTGACTTACTTCAAGTTTTCCGGGAGTTGATACTTATGATCCTTTTCAGATAAAACAAACAAACAACTTTGCAGTCGAGGCATTTACGAGCGGCTCGCTCAACTTGAATTCACATAGTAAATACTTACTACTACTTACTGAATTTATCCGATCTGAAAGATCCATATGTTTCCATTCCATTTCCAATTGAAGCGCCCTGACATGTACAGTCAGTTCTGGGCGTTATTGCTATATATGGTATCACCGCCGTCCGGGACGCTTTCGGAAATAAAAATAAAAATAGAACCAGAAATAGAAATGTGAAACGAAACAAATTTGAAAAAAAAGAAGTCGACTTCCGGGGAAATTTGAAATTCTACACGCGCTCACGAGTTTGTCACGACTCACCGACGCCGGCGCCGTTTCTTCAAAATTTCGTGCAAACTGGCCTGCGTAGCTTTGCTTATCCCTATATACATACACCCATCATCTTTAGAGCTCCCGCCAGCCTCCATAATGCATAGTGTACCGTAACCGTGCAACTGGTCAGTGGTGGACGCACCAGTAATGCCACCACGTGGGGCGGAACCGTCCGGCGCACTAGTAGTACTGTGGCTTACTGTGGCCACAGTATTCAAATCTTCGATTCCTGCGGGTGGGGTGTGGTGTGGCAACCAATTGCGTGAAGCACGAGCGTCGAGAGGGACCGAGGGTCGTTCTCCTTCCCTTAAGTTTTTTCCTGTTGATTGTCGGAGATTGTCGGCGGTGTAGAGTAAGTACGTTAGGGTTGCAGATCGCGGCGCAATTGATCGAAGACTGGAGTTCTTTTTTGTCGAGCCCAAACCCGCCTTTTTCGGATGATGTAAGGCGTCGGGGTGTTCAGCATCAAGTGGAGGCAGGTACTAGTCGTCTCCCACGCCTCAGTTTCTAGTGCCCCCCGCTCATACCCGAAGTGCTAGTACATAGTAAGAGCATAAATATGCACGCAAAGGTACTCTTTACATTAATTTTGCTGGTGATAGAGTGTACTAGCACCGATAGGTCGAGTGGAGACTGACTGTCTGACGAGAAGTTACTCATTATACTTACATGAGTAGGGGTCTGACTACGAGAGACCAGGGATAGTGCTAAGCCCGTGTTTTTCCGCAAATTAATGACACTGATGAGTACTATTTTCGACTTACCTCTTCTCCTGGCTTGCACTCAGGGTCGGCCGACTTCCCTTTGTAGTACATAGTACGACGTACGTACTACATCTTCATCAACTTCGACTTCCCTTTGTCGTACATAGTACGACGTACGTACTACTTCTTCATCAACTTCGACTTCGTTATGGGCGCTAGTTCAGGCTCTTGAATGTCTTACCGCCGGCTTCTCGTAAGTTTGATATTCTTCGGTCTCAATAACCGCGTTACCGCATGATTGTCCAAAATGGCTGATCTTTTCTTATTCCGTACTATGGTACTTTATCCTACTTTATCCTATTATCCAATCTCTCGCCATAGTTCGCTCGAAGACCTCCGGTGGCGATTCAAAGTCCTATTCCCGTTTCTTTCTTTATACAATAGTTACACTACACCGCCATCAGCTCTCTCAACATTCAGCGGCATATGAGGATACCCGTGACCCCCTTCCTTACCCGTGCCCGTTCCCGTTCCCTTTTTTCGAACTCGCCACAGTCGGCGTCCTAATCGCATTCATTTTCCAAACCACGTTTTTCTCGGATGGAGAAAATTTAAATTTGGCGATCAATATTGATAGGACTGCCTCTGAAGATTCAAATATTCAAGGCCGAGTGGGAGAGCAGAGAGAGGGAGAGAGGTAAGATCAGCCACGCGTTCAGGGATTTTTTTCACTTTGGGAAAGTATTGTGCATGCAACACGATACGATACGTACTCATTTCCAATTGAGAAAACTTGAAACCGCTGCGGAGGGACAAAAAACAAACAAACATGAGCTTCAAGTTTGAGTAGCGATCGAATGGAATGAGGAACCAGGGTCCAGGTAAGGAGTTACTCACATACAAGACCTGCCTCCGGCGTTAAAGGTCATCCTATGATAGCAAGTTCAAAGTTCAGCATTTTCCAATGATACAAAGAATTTAAAGAAAAGAAAAGAAATAGCGTCTCACAAATGAGAATAAACCCCAGGTATATGGGCCTCAACAAGCTTATCAGGTAAAGGCGAAAGCCACCTCTCGGGCTTCCATTCCAACACATCCGGTCCCCAAATCGCTGGGTTACGGTTCGAGTTTAAGACGGAGATCATGATCTGGGTGTTTTTTGGGACGTGCAGTTCAGTGATGAGAGTCCCATCGATACCGGTTATGGGAGTTGAGAGAGGTAAGACTGTATCTTGTAAAGCGCTGTGAAAGATCAGTTTCCATGGAATTGCTGCTGGTACTAATAGGGTCTAAAGCCGGTAGAATGAAATTTGCGTTTACACCTCGCGTTTATGTAAACGCTTAGCGTTCACCTTGCGTCTTGGTTGGCCATCTTCAATCAGTCTACCTTGGCCTGGAAGATGTGAAACGCACGATGTAAACGCAAAAGTGAGCTAAGTGTAAACGCAAAACGCAAGAATGTAGACGCTCGTGTTTACATGAAACGCACGGTGTAAACGCAAAATTACATAGACCGGTCTAAAGCAAAGCTTACTACTATCGGAATACATGGGATACGGGAGAATAGCTGGAGAATATCAATAGAGCTCAGTTCTCGAAATGTATGCAGATATGTGAATATTAGTACACTCACAGACGGAGAGTTTCTCTGCAGATTGCATCCAGATAAGGCAGAGAAACTAGCTGATCGTACGAGATGTGTTTGTGTCCATTGGCATTTCGAGCGTCGATAATCTCTTGCCGCAGTTTGTCTTGAATCTCAGGCTGAATTGAAAGCAGATGCAGAACACGAGCCAAAGCGGATGATGTAGTGTCCATGGCAGCAAAGATCAGCACTCTTGACCCAAACATCAGCCTGGATCAGATTGATGGAGAGTAGTAAATTTAGAGATGAACTGACGACATTTGCCCCAGAACCTCGTCTTCATCCAATTTATTCTCACTTCCTTCCTCTTCCTCCATGTTCATTCTCACTACGGTGGTTAGATGTACGTGCTCTTCTTCAACTGCGCCGAATACGAAAATCTAGCATGAAGTTTCACTTACTTAAAATACTCATGATATCCTTGCCCATTCCAATCTGCCTGGACACGGCTTCATCCCCTTCAACAAGCGCCTTTTTCTTACCTTCGTAGATCTGCTTCGACGTGTCCCATAAATAGTCCGACATGTCTCAGATGATGAACATCCTTCCAAGGTATCATGTTCAGAATCCTTCCTCGGAGATTCTGTGTGCCAAAATTGAGAATCAAGGGAAGGATGTACAATCTAAAGACCGATATGCGATTATACCACAGCCTGGATCCGGGAGTGCTAAGAGTATATGTAGCGAAAACATAAGAATTCAGTACTCAGGGTCCAAGCTTGTTCGAAAGAAATACAAATCAGGATACTTACACGAGTTATTTAAGTGTCGCAGGGTAAGGATGAGCTGTCGCCTCAGTCGATAGATCATCAAACGAATAGCCTAGACCTGCTTGACCGATGAGCTCGAGAGCTGTTCGCGACATGCAGGAAAGCATCTCAATCTGGAAAAAATCTACTTTAGTTTTGAAGTACTCAAACGAAAGTCAGAGGAGGCAGGCATACCTCCTGTGGCCCATGGCTAGCATCGTTCTGAAGTTTGGCACTCAAGCCGTTTTCCAGCTGGATGTCAACAGGAAAGACGGCATCGAGTCAGTGACAACCATTACACAAATGACAAGGATAGTAATGAAAGGTACTCACTTTGTCCACGACGTTGTAGAAAATGGGCACTGCACGAATGGACTCATCTTTGTCGTTTTATCATAAAGGTCGCCAACAACACTCACGCACATTTCTCATATGAGCAATAGAAAACACGGGGTTTAGCATTTTTCTCTGTTTGCGATGTGGTTCGCCTATAGTACACCGTTTTGGTCAGCGATCGGACATTTCAGAATATCGAGCTGTGATTGACGAACCAGTGTTACCGATTAGTCGTTTCCCCATAATCAGAGCGCTCATACTGCACGAATCGAACGAAGAGTTTCAGACTTGTCTGTCAAGACGGGAGAAAGAAAGGATACGAACGTCAGGTTTGTCTTCTCATACAGAACGGCATCTTTGACGAGGATATGATGCATGGCTTTGGGATCGAAGACCAGGAGTTGCTTGTCCTAAAGTTCATCATGATGTCGTTCGGAATTCAACTTACTCACGGAAGTCTGTGAGTCACTAAAAACAACTCACACCCATGAAGCCATCGATTCGAACAACCCGGAAAGGAAAAGAACCTTCAGCAACGAGCTTTGTGAAGGTAGAGCGATGTGACATGTACATTCTTTCAAGATTTTCTTATGAGAATCCCATGCCGCAGGATTGAGTGCTTCGCCAAAAGTACCTGGTACACACTTTAAGAGGCCAATACTGTGAGGGTGATGAGAAACGCACCTTGCAACCAAGACATTGACTTTGGACCTGGAATATTTGCCAGACTGAAGCTACGACGAACGTTTCGCCTGCGCGAATACAACAACAGTAGGGAGGCGGAACTAGAAGTATCCACACGGTCAAGGACATGATGGATGACTGGACAGGCAGGGAGCTATCTCATGAGCTTATACAGCTTTGAAGAGCTTCTTGAATGGGAGTCATGAGATATAATGCTCTTAGTCTTGTGGTTTTCTATAGGCGCGGGTGCTAAGTTATTAGGTAATCACAGAGCGGCAAGCCAATGGCACTAGTATTTATAGCTCAAGGACCTCATTTTTTTGGTCTGAGTACTCAGATAGATTTAAATATACCATCAACAAAATTTAATTGTCAAAGGCAGAGAAGAAGTGGTACTTATGTACTGTCCAATTTGCAACCAAAATCAGCACGCCTGAGTGGCTGTGTTAGCGCGGAAACGCTGTCCTCGTCCTTTTTGCGAGTTCTACTTCGTTTTTTCTCGCAATTTTTGGTATGAAGGCAGTTGAAAGATAAGCATACTGATCTATCAAATTAAATGTGAGATGTTGTGCTTGAATGCTAGCGAAAATGGGAGGAAAGCAACCGTGTGAGATTTCCGTGATTATGTCATAACTTAACAGCGCAGCCCGCGCCTATAGATTTGGAGCATCATCGACATACCTATAATGTTGCTGCACCAGATCTCAGTGCAGTATACAGGTTTGGTCTGCTTATATCAGCCTTGCAAGAACGGCGCGGCTAGTCTTCCGCAGCTAGAAGGACGCGTAAGACTGAGACGTCTAAGATGAGAATCAGATGCTAACTGCACCGTGACTCGGCAAACCATTCCTGATTCATTACTTCATCTCCCGGTTCCCTCCGCATCCCTTACCACCATGAAGATTGAGGATAGGACGTTCATAATCTCAGGTGGGTAAGTATCCCAGCGGAAGTCTGTCCACTACGACTGAGCTTGCCCTTAGGAGCATTCGCGTAGCTTTTCCGGACCGGGTCTGGTCATGGCCAGGCTCGACATCGAGCCACCTCCTTCAGACCTCCCATTGTTCCACGTCAAGTATTTCAAAACAGACATAACCTCTAAGCCTGACATCCCTTGGGCTCGGACTCACTAACCGTTGGCTTCAGCATGATGCGATTACAATTGTCCAAAATGGCTGATCTTTTTTATTCAGTATGGTATTCTTCATCCTGTTATGCAATTCGCTCGAAGACCTCCGGTGGCAACTCAGAGTCATATTCTTGTTCCTTTCTTTCATACTACACCACCATCAGCTCTCTCAACATTCAGCGGCATGTGAGGATACTCATAGCTCCCGTCCTTGCCAGTGTCCCTGTTCCCGTTCCCTTTTTTTCGCCACACTCGGCGTCATAATCGCATGCATGTTCCAAATCACGTCCTTCTCGGATGGAGAAAATTTAAATTTGGCGATCAACATTGACAAGACTGCCTCTGAAGAGTCAAGGCCGAGTGGGAGAGTAGGGAGAGAGAGAGAGAGGTAAGATCAGCCGCGCATTCAGGGATTTGTCACTTCAGGAAAGTATGCATGCAACACGATACGTACTCATTTCCAATTGAGAGAACTTAAAACCTCTGCGGAGGGACAACAAACAAACATGAGCCTCAAGTTTGAGTAGCGATCGAGTGGAATGAGGAACCAGGTAAGGAGTTACTCACATACAAGACCTGCCTCCGGCGTTAAAGGTCATCCTAGAATTTCAAGTTCCAAGTTCAAATGATGCAAAGAATTTAAAGAAAAGAAAAGAAATAGCTTCTCACAAATGAGAATAGACCCCAGGTATATGCGCCTCGACAAGTTCATCAGGCAAAGGCGAAAGCCACCTCTCGGGCTTCCATTCCAATGCGTCCGGTCCCCAAATCGCTGGGTTACGGTTGGAGTTTAAGACAGAGATTATGATGTGGGTATTTTTTGGGACGTGCAGTTCAGTGATGAGAGTCCCATCGATACCGGCTATGGGAGTTGAGAGAGGTAAGACTGTGTCTTGTAAAGCGCTGTGAACGATCAGTTTGGAATTGCTGTGGGGAGGGTCTAAAGCAAAGCTTACTATCGGATTACATGGGATACGGGAGAATAGCTGGAGAATATCAATGGAGCTCAGTCTTCGAACTGTACGTAAATATGTGAATAGTAGTGCACTCACAGACGGAGAGTTTCTCTACAGATTGCATCCAGATAAGGCAGAGAAACTAGCTGATCGTATAAGATGTGTTTGTTTCCATTGGCACTTCGAGCGTCGATAATCTCTTGCCGCAGTTTGTCTTGAATCTCAGGCCGGGTTGAAAGTAGATGCAGAACACGAGCCAAAGCTGATGATGTAGTGTCCATGCCGGCAAAGATAAGCACTCTTGACCAAAACATCAGCCTGGATTGATGGAGATTAGTAAATTTGGAGATGAACTGACGACATTTGCCCCAGAACCTCGTCTTCATCCAATTTATTCTCACTTCCTTCCTCTTCCTCCATGTTCATTCTCACTATGGCGGTTAGATGTACATGCTCTTCGTCAACTGCACCGAATACTAAAATCTAGCATGAAGTTCCACTTACTTAGAATACTCATGATATCCTTGCCCATTCCAATCTGCCTGGACACGGCCTCATCCCCTTCAGCAAGCGCCTTTTTCTTACCTTCGTAGATCTGCTTCGACGTGTCCCATAAATAGTCCGACATGTCTCTCAAGTGATGTCCAACCTTCCAAGGTATCATGTTCAGAATCCTCCGTCGAAGATCCTGTGTGCCGAACTTGAGAATCAAGGGAAGAATATGTAACCTAAAGGCCGAGATGTGAAGAAACCACAGGCTGGATCCGGTAGTGCTAAGAGTATATGTAGCGAAAATATAAGGACTCAGGGCCCAAGCTTGTTCGAAAGGAATACAACTCAGGATACTTACACGAGTTGTTTGAGTATCGCAGGGTAAGGATGAGCTGTCGCCTCAGTCGATAGATCATCAAACGAATAGCCTAGACCTGCTTGACCGATGAGCTCGAGAGCTGCTCGCGACATCCAGGAAAGCATCTCAATCTGAGAATCTACATTAGTTTTGAAGTACTCAAACGAAAGTCAGAGGAGGCAGGCATACCTCCTGTGGCCCATGGCTAGCATCGTTCTGAAGTTTGGCACTCAAGCCGTTTTCCAGCTGGATGTCAACAGGAAAGACGGCATCGAGTCAGTGACAACCATTACACAAATGACAAGGATAGTAATGAAAGGTACTCACTTTGTCCACGACGTTGTAGAAAATGGGCACTGCACGAACGGACTCATCTCGTCTTTTTATCATAAAGGTCGCCATCAGCACTCACGCATATTTCTCATATGAGCAATAGAAAACACCGGGTTTAGCATTTTTCTCTGCTTGCGATGTGGTTCGCCTATAGTGCATCGTTTTTGTCAGCGATATTTTAGAATATCAAGTTGTGATTGACGAACCAGTGATACCGACTAGTCCTTTACCCATGACCAGAGTGACCATACTGCGTATGAGTATAGAACGAAGAGTATTCAGAACTTTCTGTCAAAACGAGAGAAAGAAAGGGTACGAACGCCAGGTCTACCTTCTCATACATAACGGCATCTTTGACGAGAATATGGTGCATGGCTTTGGGATCAAAGACCAGGAGTAGCTTGTCCTATTCATGTCGTTCGGAAACTCACGGAAGTCTGTGAATCACTACAAAAAACTCACACCCATGAAGCCATCAATTCGAACAACCTGGCCATCTGGAAAGGAAAAGAATCTTCAGCAACGAGCTTTGTGAAGGCAGAGCGGTGTGACATGTACATTCTTTCAAGATTCTCTTATGAAAATCCCATGCAGCAGGACTGAGTACTTCACGAAAGGTACCTGGTACACACTTTCAAAGGTCAATAATGTGAGGGGTCATGAGAAGCGAACCTTGCAACCAAGACGTTGACTTCGGACCTGGAATATTTGCCAGACTGAAGCTACGACGAACGTTTCGCCTGTGGGAATACAACAACAGTAGGGAGGCGGTGGCTAGAGATATCCACACGGTCAAGGACATGATGGGTGACTGGAGATGCAGGGAGCTATCTCATGAGCTTATACAGCTTTGAAGAGCTTCTTGAATGGGAGTCATGAGATATAACGCTTCCAGAAGCTGAAAGTATCGACATTCAGTGCAACCTTGAATGGGAGTCATGAGATATAACACTTCCAGAAGCTAAAAGTATCGACATTCAGTGCAACTTTCTCTCCGTCGGAATCAAGCTCTAGTAACAGATAATCTAGGAAAAAGGTATCTTGGAGAGGATCATCGACATACCTATAATGTCGCTGCACCAGTTTACACCAGCCGAGAACGGCTAGTCCTTTGGAAGGACACGTAAGAAGAATCAGATGCTAACTGCCATTTCTGATTCGCTGTTTCATCTCCCGGTTTCCTCCTCCTTACCACCATGAAAATTGAGAATAGGACGTTCATAATCTCAGGCGGGTGAGTATCCCAGAAGTCTGTCCATTACGATTGAGCTTGGCCTAACAAGCATTCGCGTAGCTCTTCTGGACTGGGTCTGGCCACGGCTCACCTATTTGTCACACACAAAGGTTATGTGTCAGTGCTCGACGTCGAGCCTCCTCCTTCAGACCTTCCATCGTCTCGCGTCAAATATTTCAAAACAGACATAACCTCTGTCCAAGACATACAAAAGGCCGTTGACGGTACCGTAGCCTGGACGAACGAGACTAAAGCACCTCTACGTGGTGTTATCAACTGTGCGGGCGTCGGGACTGCTTCTAGGATTATTGACTCAAATGACGAACCTCATGATCCTGAGCTATGGCACTTTACGGTCGGGGTCAACCTGACAGGGACCTTTGATCTCACAAGGCTGGCTTTGCGGCATATGGTGCGGTTGGAACCAGAGAGTGGGCCGGATGCTGAGCGCGGCGTGATTATCATGGTATCCAGTTCCGCTGCGGTGAGTTTTGCCACCTCTCCAACGACAAATAGACTGACGCTAGTTCTTCTCTAGTTTGAAGGCCAACCCGGCCAAGCTGGCTATGCTGCAACTAAAGGCGCCATCGCCTCCATGACTCTTCCTCTCTCCCGCGACCTGGCCAGACATGGAATCCGCGTTATGACTATTGCACCCAGTCTGTTCGACAGCAAAATGATGGAACGTCTGACTGACAAGGCCCGTAATAGTATTGAGAAAGATTTGGTGTACCCAAAGAGGTTTGGTCAGCCGGACGAGTTTGCGCAGACTGTGAAGTGGATTTTGGAGACATTGTATATGAATGGAGAGACGATCAGATTGAGCGGTGCTGGTGAGTTTTCCGTCGTTGTCTTTACCTTCTATTCCTGTTTCTGATCGTCTTTGGTCCAGGACGCTTGCCGGCCAAGATGTAGTGGTCAGAGAAATTCCGTTTTCCCGATGCTTTGCAAGAATATAGACCATGGTTCTTCTAATACTATGTTATCTCTGCCGTTTTCGTTTGTTCCCTCTGGTGTCGGGCTCTAAAACTCACCGACCATCCATGTGAGTGATACCAGACATTCTAGTGACCTCGCAGGATCTCGCTATTCTTTTTGTATTCGATCCTTTCGTCGACAGATACCCGACTCCACGCCATACACTAACGCTTTCCTTCAAGTTCCATCATTTGTTTCGAGTTCTAACGTGGTCTCCTGCACGATAGTTCTTGACTTACGCGCTATGCTATACAAAGCTATACACAACTTAGGGGTCATCGTTGCAGTAACCTCGGGTACAACAGGTGTCGAATATCAGATTGTTGAACTTGGAGTTGGGGCCAGAAAACGAAAGACCGACTACAGTACTGGCAGTATCATCATAACGCTGTCAGTCCAAGAGGCTCAGTCAGAGCGTCCAGGCTAGTCTAAGAGATGTCCATAGCCTCTTAGTTGCTCTTCACACATTTTTTGACAGCCGGCAATGTACACGTCGTGCCGCCGGCGCGCGCACAAGCCTCGAGCAGCAAATCGGTTAAATACTGTCAGTAACGCTCAGAGTCATCATCGGAGGAAAATTGTCTCCGATGGACCGATGTGAATCTTAAAGGAATATCGTGATGGTATATGGTAAATATCATTGAGGTTACTTCCGTTCTTCCACATCTGACTTTCGCGGCAATCAGCCACTCACCTCGCTACGGAAAGATGACCGGCGTGTGGCCGTGTACAGTTCCTGGAGACCTATAAGAGTAGTATTTTAGCTGAGGCCCAAGGACGTCGTCGCGCGCCCAAAAGGCGACTCGGTTTTACATCGCCTCGTTTCTTTGTTGATTTGCCAAGGAGACTGTAAGTGACTTCCGAAGCTTTACGAGTATCGATTGATTGACCATAGAACCCCCAGTCTGCTGCGAGTTACTTTTATTACTGGACTAGAACTTCAGGTACTTACGAGAGGTACTGCACGTGCCAATCGCCCAAGACTTGAGTTCAAATCTAGTCCACATTACAGGGACACAGCAGAAAGTCGTGCCACTTCGATTTCAAAGGATTTTTGGTCATAGCTACACGATTAGTTCTATTCCACACCGATACCTCCACGACATCGTCAGATTCAGAATCCAAACATGAAGATCGAAAAGCGCACTTTTATCGTTTCCGGAGGGTAAGTACTTACGCCTTTCAAATACGCCTTTCAAATATGCGTACTACTATACCCCGGACCGTGTTCTTTGGCCTTATGTTTGTCACATACGTGCTTGTTTCAGTCACGCACGCTCGACTGGTTCATGGTTTAGATACGATCTTTGCCACTTATTTTTTCCTCAGAGTTTTGGGATCCGGACTGATACTCACACCGGCCCTCAGCTCCTCAGGTCTTGGTCTAGCTACCGTAAAGAACCTCCTCAAAGCCCAAGCATACGTGGCGATACTGGATAAGCAAGCCCCTCCTACACAAGAATTCCCAGAATTATCGTCCTCCCAAACTGCTTCATCCAATTCAAAGTCGAACTCACGAGTGAAGTATATTGCAGTGAATCTCGTTGATGTGGAGATGATTGCTTCCGCAGTAGAGGAGGTCGCTGCTTGGACGAAAGAGACTGAAGCACCGCTGGGAGGCGTAATCCATTGCGCAGGAATTGGTGAACTTGAGCAGGTGGGTGCAATTACGTCTATTTTGTCAGGAATTCCGAGCCGGCGGAATGTGGTTCCTCTGTACTTGATTATTTGATGACTGATATCGGGTCTTGAATTTCCGTCATATTTTCCAGACCATAGGCGGCAAGGGAAAACTCCACACTCGAAAAACATGGGATATAACCCTCGCTGTTAACATCTCCGGGACCTTTCATCTGACTTGTTACGCTTTGAAGCATTTTGTAAATGTCCCGCGAGAGGGCTCGCCGACAGAAGATGGGGAAAGAGGGGTCGTCGTGATGGTGTCGAGTACTGTTGCTGTTAGTGCATTTCAGTTGATCTCTTTCCCCTGCGTCTGATTTTCATTCATGTCGTTGGATCGAAAAGCATGATGGATCCGCAGGACAAGTCGCGTATGCAGCTTCCAAAGGGGCTATCCGGTCGATGACATTGCCTATGGCTCGGGAATTGGCAAGATATGGAATAAGAGTGGTGACGATTGCTCCTGGACCTTTTGCTTCGCCGTTGACTGGTGAGTGATCTTTTCCAGCTCCTAGATTGATTCAGGACACTCACTAGACGCCTTGGATGGTCTCCCTAGATCGATGGCCGGAAAAGTTAGCAAAGTCGGTGAATAACGAGATGATTTTGTACCCCAAACGGTTTGGGTTCCCAGAGGAGTTCGCTGATACCGTTCAGTGGATATTGAAAACGCCATACGTAAACGGGGAGTCGATAAAGTTGACGGCGGGGCTTCGGGCGAAGATATGAATATGATTCTTGAATACAGTGCGTACTTTTGTCCTCTGGGACTGTAACCGAGGCATGGCTGGGCTGGATGATAGATGATTAATTAGGGATGGATGGTCGATGCTCGACTTAGACTACTGAATGGACTCACGTGGTTATAAATTATCGACAGTCGGTGTTGAGTACGTTGAGTCTTGACCAATGTACTACATACACAGAGGATCGTGACAGTGGCGAGAAGTTCTCAGTAAAAACGAAAGTCCCCAGTCCATGAACAGCCTAAACCTCTCAGCTGTCTAGTTCAGTGACGGAGACAATTCAGAAATACAACTCGAGTTATTTCCCTGAAGTGTCCCCTACTGTCTGTCAGACACTGGTAGCAGTGTAGTCTCTCGTAAACAGACAATATGACGATCACAGAAGTGATGTATAGGTAGTAGCAGTGTTGGATCTGTCTGCCCTTTTAGTAATGGGATATGACACCCTGAGGCCTGGATGTTCTTTCCTCAGAAAATGCAACATCGCAATGGCATCCTCGATACTCTTGAGCGTAATAAATCCCCTGGCTTTCCGTACTATTTATACTAAACTTTGGTCTTAGCAATCGACGAAACGCTGGAAAAAACTAGAGTGCACGTACGTACCTGTCCTGGAATCCTCCATTTCAATACCTGACTTTGTAAAAGGCTTCGAAATTGGGCCTCTTTCTTTTTCAAGTGTTATTTTTATGAAGGAGTCTTGTTATTTGTTGGTCACTTGTAGCAGAAACCACCTACTATGTATGTAGTTTATACGTTCTCGTTCACGCCGTTCCCTTTGACTGCCCCGTACCTGTGGGAGTTTATTTCCCCTTTCGGTTTTTACCCCCTTGTCAGATGCGCGTCACTCTTTCGTTCCCTAGCGGTTGTCCATGACGCTCACGCTTAGGCTAGGGTGCGTATTTTAGTTATTCTTCAAGTATATATCTTTACTTACTGTGCCTACAGACTTCCTTGCTATTAGGTACACTGGAATACTTCGTCCATGCCGTTCACGCTAGGACTTCGAATTCCTTCAAATTTGACTTCCTTGTTATTATCAAGTTGGAGAAGCACGTTTCGCTCGGTGAGCGAGCTGCATTTAGTTTCCAGGACTTTTCGACCACCGTCTCTATAGGGCCATGAACACCTTCCACGCAACGCAATTCATTCTAGTACTCTGCTTTACATTCCAAGCAAGATGCCATGCAATGTGTCAGAGGGAGTTAGCCGGGCTCGATGAAAAAAGTTGGAGAAGCACGTTTCGCTCGGTGAGCGAGCTGCATTTAGTTTCCAGGACTTTTCGACCACCGTCTTCTATAGGGCCATGAACACCTTCCACGCAACGCAATTCATTCTAGTACTCTAGTACTCTGCTTCACATTCCAACCAAGATGCCATACAATGTGTCAGAGGGAGTTGGCCGGGCTCGATGAAAAAAAATCTCATTACCTTGCTCGCAGTGTAATCCGGTTGATTCCCCCTTCGCTCTGGGGTTTTCTATTCCATAGTACCCAAAACACTTTCAATATTTGGGCATAAAGTTGGCGTTCATGTGGAGGTGTGCTTTCAAATGCTGTCTCGCCCTATAAGGTGTCTCAGAAGACGGCGATACAGGCCCCTCAGTCCCTGACTGGTTGGCCATGGTTTCTAATCATACGATCCATGTGAGTACCACGACGCGATAGGAATTTACCATCTTATGCTGAGCCCATTTATACTGGATTCTTCAGTGCGAACGCCAAATCGAACACAAGGGACATCGGATTGTGCAACGTCTTCTGTGGCGTCTCGAAAACACGGATGCTACAGTTCATATTCTCATCACTCCAACCCTCATAGCTTCTCGATGGAATTACTGTCAGTTTTTGGAAGCCCGGAATGTCGCTTGTCATGGGCAGGGGGCAACACCAAGTGTCCTGATTCTATCAGTGGCGTAGCACCATTTTAGTATCGTCATTCTATGGTACAACCATGATCCACCCAGACCGTGCCCTTCTTCCTCACGGACCGAAGCCAGGAGTTGTTCCGCTTTGCAGGGTAGAATCATATTAAAAGGGAAACATAATTTTTCCTTTGCCATTTCCCAAACTCCCCAACAATGGGGAGCACGACATTGACCTCTTTTCTGCAATCACTTGCAGTTGTTCTTCTATCCGTTGTTTTCTGGACTTACGTGAAAAGACGGAGCTCCAAAGCCACCGTTGCCCTCCAGAATATACCAGGACCTGAGTCACGGTCATGGTGGAAGGGTAACTTTGAGGAATCCCTCAGTCCTGCAACAGGTACGGAGTATCAAAGGAGACTCCTGAAGGAATGTGAGTGATGATTTGCGGTGGATATATCAGACTCTATGTTGATCTTTCTGTAGTTGACCCGGTAGTTCGTCTCGATGGCATGATGGGGGTATGTATGAGCTCTCTACTGGTAGCTCGAAGACTTACCACGCATGTGAAAAGGATAAAGTCCTCTACCTATACGATCCCAAGGCAATGCATCATGTACTTGTGAAGGTATCTTACTCCATGCATCGTCCATGTCCTAGTCATTAACAGTGGCTCGTACTAGGACCAAGCCCTTTTCGAGAGAACGAACGTCCCGTTAGTAGCTCATCAATTCCGTCTTCGTCTTCCGAGTCCTGATATGTGTGCATATAACCAGAGCTAGTGGCCTGATGTTTGGGAAAGGGTTGGGTGGGATAACAGGTTGCTTTCCCTGTTCTGACTGACAGACCCTTTGGCTCAGAGTTAATCCGCAGGCGAAGCTCATCGGAAACAACGGAAGGCGTTGAACCCCGTCTTCTCTATTGCTCACATGAGAGATATGCGTGAGTTGGTCACTTCTGTTTCGAAGACCACTTCTAACTAGATGTTTCTCAACAGTTCCCATATTCTACGATGTCATCCACAAGGTGGTTTGCCCTTCTTGACAGAAGCTAGATTGTAGTCTGAAGAATGCTTTGGCCTGTATAGCTGGAGCAAGGCTTGACTTCGCGATTACAGAATGGGAACGGGCCACAGGAGGTACACTTTTGCTTTATTTGACCACTAAAACACATGTTGACCTAGAGTGTATCTTTTTATAGGTCGAGATGCTTTCCTGGGCTTCACGAACTGCCTTCGAATTGATTGGTCAAGCGGGTTTGGGTTATTCGTTTGACACATTGACAGACGAAGCCAATGCACATCCATATACTAAAGTGATGAAAGACGTTGTGTAAGTTGTTCCGTCCGTTTTCATTTACCGTCGACTGTATCTTATTTACTTCCTTGAACAGTCCGACTACAGCTCGCATGCACAAAACTCGATATTTTTTGCCGATTGCCCTGAAATTGGGAACGCCGAAACTGCGACGATGGATTATGAATATGCTGCCACTGAATGAGCTACATCGAATGAGAGATATATCAGACTACCTTTGGGCTTTCTCCAAGCAGCTGTACAGAGGAAAGCTACAAGCCTTGCGAGACGGCGATGAAGCAGTCGCTCAACAAGTTGGTAAAGGGAAAGATGTTATGAGTATTCTGAGTGCGTCTTATTTCACTACCGGTTAACTAGACGTTGACGATTACTTGATAGTAAAATTGAACTTGGAAGCGAATGACGAAGACAGACTTGAAGAGGATGAAGTTTTGGGGCAGATGTCCTTATTGATGTTCGCTGCCATGGATACTACTTCAAGTGCACTAGCTCGGACATTCCACCTTTTAGCGATGCATCCCGAAGTCCAGGACAAACTACGTCAAGAACTACTTGAAGCCCAACAAAATAATGCAGACATTCCTTATGACCAGTTGGTCTCGTTACCTTACCTGGACGCCGTCTGCAGGGAAACTTTACGACTGTAAGACTTTCATCTTCATGATTCTTAGCTGGCGTGTTGAGCTCGTCTTCTAGTTTCTCTCCTGTCCCTTATGTCCTTCGACAGTAAGTCCAAACTCCACCATTGTCATCTGACGATGTCTCAATCCAAGGCGTCCCGGTTTATAGTGCAAAGCAGGACACTGTCCTTCCATTATCAACCCCAATCAAAGGTGTCGATGGGACGACCATGTCCGAGATACACGTTCCTCAGAATACCAGAGTCGTCATTTCCGTCCTCAACTCCAACCGTCATGCTGCAATTTGGGGGCCTGATGCGCTTGAATGGAAACCTGAGAGATGGCTCTCGCCGTTGCCAGACGAGCTCATTGAGGCGCATGTCCCAGGGGTTTATTCTCACTTGTGCGTTTGGTTTATTCATCTTGGATTATTGTACTAACGCTCCTGCGATTATAGGATGACTTTTAATGCTGGAGGAAGATCTTGCATGTGAGTTACTTCAAATACTTACTTGAACGTCTGGTAATGAATATACCTCTTTCAGTGGTTTCAAGTTCTCCCAATTGGAGATGAGTACGTCAAACCCCTCTCTTCGGCCTCTAGATGTTTGACCTCTTTCTTTTGCAGAGGCGCTTCTTTCGCTGATTGTAGCCAAGTTCAAATTTGAACCCTCTAAGAAGGAAATCGTGTGGGTTTTCAATGACATAATATCCCCTACTGTCAAAGGCGAAGATAATCGTCGCTCTCAGATGCCAATGTTTGTTAGCTCCGTCGAGGAGTAGTGATATTAGAATTATCCAATTGTACCATATGTCATATGTAACGGATGTATGTCCCAGGAACGCGATTTTGTAGCTTTCTAGTCAGTTTGGTTCAAAAGCTGGCAAATTTAAAGGGACAACTGTGATTGGACCGCCCTATCTTATCAACCGAGCATGAGTGACGCAACCAAATTGCCATCAAACCATTTTACAATTAGTTTCCTTCCTCCCCGTACACCATGTTCAGGACTTCACTGCGTTCTTCTGTGCGTATTTCTTCAATTATTCTTCAGAAAAATATTTACCGCATTCCTTGATTGACAGCTTACCATTCTTCGACCCTCTGCTCCATCTGCACTAGCTGCTAGTCGACTAGTTGCTGCGCGTCGTTTTCTCTCCGACGATGCACGAGCTCAAATACAGAAAGCAGTTACCTCCAGTCCTATGGTGCTTTTCATGAAAGGAACGGCAGAACGCCCCGAATGTGGCTTCTCTAGAGCTGTTGTCCAAATACTGGGTTTACATGGGGTAACAACAGAAAAGTTGAGGACATATAACGTACTCGAAGACCAGGAGCTGCGAAATGGGATCAAGGAGTTTTCGTGAGTCTGCCTTCTGTATTCTTGCTACGTGGAACCTACGTGGTTCTGACCTGGACGTTGTACCGGTCAATGTTGCACGACTTACTTGCCGACGGGAATGCTGACTGATGTCTTTATTCGGGTTCCGGGATTAACAGGGAATGGCCGACTATCCCTCAACTTTATGTGAATGGGGAGTTTATTGGTGGATGTGACATTCTTTTAGGAAGTGAGTGCTGCTTGACCTCTGGTATAGACGTTGTTCTCAACTACGTGTCCTTGTCTCTCAGTGCATCAAAGCGGCGAACTGGAAGACTTGTTGGTAAAGAACGACATCATTCCTAAGGAACAGTCCTCGGATGCACCTTCGTCGTAAACCTGCTGTCCACCGTATGTATAATATTACCTACGGCACGGGGCACATACTATGGTAGCCTCCTCGGAGGCTTTGGATTATTCTCCCCTTAAAAACGGTTATATTGTACGACTTGCTCAAGGTTGGACGTCCGCGTCACCGGCTGTAATATTACTCACCAATAGAATCTCTCTGCTGAAAAGTATCTCTCTCCGACGCCTACCACTACAAAGTCTAGGCCAAAGCCCTGGGGTGTCTTTCTCTGGGACGATCCCTGATAATCCTCGTTTGCTGTGGCCCAGCCTCGTCCTTTTCACTAGTCAATGTCCTGGGAGTTGCATACATACTCATAAATTACACTAATGATACAGCTGTTCTGAATCTCTGTATGAGAAAGTTCCTTCTAATGTCCATACAAAGTGTCCAAGTGAATGTCAATGCCAAAAGTCCATGTAAAAGTTATACAAGTCCATCTGAGAAAGGCAAAAATAGCAGTGTTACAGCTCAAACATCGCCAAAGTGATGGTCCTCAACTGAGAGACCGTCTCAGGTGTACGACAAGTCGGGCAACCTTCACTGTTCTCAAAGGCGTGAGTGATGCATCTGTAGTAGCATTAGCACACTTGGCAGCACTACTTAGTCGATGTTGACACGGGAAGATAGAACTCACGCTTCACAGAACTTCATCACAGAAAAGATGTCCACACCTCGTACCCTTTCACCGTTTTAAGGGATGAAAGGCATATAGCACATCTTTGCTTTTTCAAAGCCTGAGACCCATTAGATTGTTGAGCCTGGATTTCAGCTTCACAACGTGACTGTACCGACTCGGAGCCAGATGACTCTAAGTTATCCAGCCAGTCGAACTCGGTAGTGAACGCATACTGAGGTGGTGCTGGGAGATGAAAGTCTACGGTGGTGTTTAGGAGAGTCCTCGAGATGCAGACGGAGACCAGCTGCAGTTTCAAACTGCTTCCAACAGCGATTACGCGCAAGTGATGGCGATTGGACGAGTCGTAGTGCTAAGAAATGAAAAGCAAAAGAATATAAGCAAACGGTGTTGTCCTAACAGAGAGACCAGATGAACAGGAGACTTACACAACGCAGAGCGTTCATGTTGAGAAACCCTTTCGAGGATGGATTCGGGAGTCTCGTCGACGTGTTGACGCGAGAGAACGTTGGACTGAAAGTAGAGGTCGCAAAGCGAGTAGCAGTTATTAAGGGCTGCTTTGGATGGGTTGTGACGGCGATGGAGGACCAAATTGTCCGTCAGAATAACTCTCGGTTTTGCTTGCGGTGTTGCTAGTCATGTCTGAGGCGAGGGTTTAGAAGAGATAGTGATGTGAAGCTTCGATAGTGCCGAGAGTAGCAAATGAGATGATGGACGCCCGAGGCCAAGTCGCTAAGAGGTGAAAGACATTCCTGCAGGTCCAATTCTTATACTTTCTGGCACGACTAGCTCCAAAAACAAGTTTAACCCTTTTTCTCTGGCTATCTTGGTATTCGGAGAACGGTAAAGGGTAGAATTGAGCGGTGAGTCGTATGAGATAGACTGTAAGGACCTGAAAGATGAACCAGAACCCAAGCATCATCGGTATGAGAGGTCCTAAAGTTGCTCTGAAGTTCGACAGTGAGTGGATGCCGAGTTTCTCAAGACCTTGAGAACTACTTAGACCGATTTGAGACGAGCAGTAGGTTTTGAAGCTTTCTTCTTGGATGAATGATCAGACTCTGGGACTCTATGCAGTTGGGAGTTCGAGGTGTAGCAGAACGGTCACATGGACTCTGATGATGATCATGGAGCTTGTGACTAGGGAACAGTACGGGTATCCCGCGGGTCAAATTTTCTGACCCGTACCCGTACCCGCCAAAACCCGTACCCGTGATGACGGGTCAAGGGTAGCAGCGGGGCAGACGGGTCAGAAGCAAAACCCGCGGGATACGGGTATATGCCGGGTACATTTATATACTACTTAGCTACATATCACTGAGTACGTCTACGATATCACCGTAACCCTCTGGCATCTCAATATCCTCTGCGTTTTGATCACTAACCTCAATCTCTGGTAGCTTTGCAACGGTCATTTTTTTTTGTTGTTGCTACAGTACATCTCGTAGGTATGTGACTATGTACGAGTCTGGTAAACTATACAGTTTCTAAATTTTCAAAGGTAGTGCCGACAGCGGCGGCCCCCAGTACTGGCGGGTCTGATTACCCGTGCGGCGGGTCGCGGGTTTGATGCGGGTTGATAAAACCTTACCCGTACCCGTACCCGTCAAACCCGTACCCCCTGACCCGCCAATTACCCGTGAACCCGCGCTATTCCCTACTTGTGACTCTCTGAGTCTCAGCGCTCAGCTCCCATCATGCTTCTTCAATGCATCCTCGAGCTCGTCGACTGGCCGACATATTTGTCGATTCGCCACGCATTCCATCGTACAAAACCTCCGGAGAGTTGCTAGCAAGACTGCACTCGTACACCGGTAGCCAGTACTTTCACGCGTTTCGAGTATTTCGTCTTGGGAAGGTTTGGGAAGGAGCGATCGGTAATTTACCTCACGAAGCGTTGGCGACGAGAGCCTTAAAGGGACACAAGTTGAAAGACAACCATTCTAGCCATCTCACTGTCAGTGAGTCTACAACGCCACCTTTCCAGAACGTTGCCCTCTGATTGTACAATCCCATTTCAGGTGTAATCTGTCTCTATAAATACTTATTCCACGAAGACACAAAGGCGAAGTTTCGAGGGATGGTCTACGTTGTTCACTGTTTACCACAAAGGCCACCACACTGGTCGTGTTCTTCATGAGAATGAATGAGGCCCGAGAGCTTAGAAGTCGCATCGGTCGATGAAAGATTTCAGGGAGCGAAATGCATGTATGGGGGAATGGATGGAGCAGGTTGGGAGTGGCACTCTTGCTATGTGAGAAACCCTGATCAATGGATGAAGGTGTGTTTACTCTATTGTTCTTTACTTGGTGCTGGACGCATATATATTTCATTCTAGAAACCGAACTCGCGCACAGAACTGAAAGATGCACAAACCATCCATTTTCTACGCGCAAGGGTATATTCAAGGTGCAGCAATCGTCTGCCAAATTCCGAACTTGGCAAGGGCTGGGGGTATTTGCGAGGACCCTGATGGACCATTGACCAACTCATGGTGTACATCATATGATGCTTTCCGTGAGGCGTGGAACTTCCGTTGGACTAGGCTGGGGGCTGGCTATTGCTATACCAGAGCCAAACGCAGTGGATTGAAGTCAAGAGCTAGCTACGACGTACAGGCAAGCTGTATACTACGCGATCACATGACTACATGGGGCCTAGCCCTCCCCGAAACCCCTACTCCATGTGCCACCCTCAAACAAGGCAACGTCCTCGTTGCCTGAAAACAAGCAAGAAAACAAAAAGGAATTGCTTATGCACAGACCCAACCTAACTCTCGCAAAATACGACTCAACTCTCCCACCCAATCCAACAAAACCGGATTAGGATATTGCGGAGGAAATGAGGGAGATGAGGATGGCGTGAAGGTCTGAACGAGCCTATGAGCTCCGAGACCCCGAGGATGTCGACATGTAACGACGGGATGGGACTGTGACATAGCGCTGGGACATGAATGTAACGTAGGTGTAGCCATAAACTGATGAGTGCTCTGGGATGTGAACCGAGATCGTCGAGCTCGACGTTGGAGCGAGTTGAAAGGACGAACAGATAAGTTGTTTGAGCGGAGAGCTGAAATGTCTTGCGGTGGGGAAGTGGGTGGGATGAGGACTGTGGATGGAATGCTGTCCGACTCGCCTGCCAAGTTGAGTTTGCCTTCAGAGACTCTTGGTGATGAAGAGGTCTCAACGTCGGTCTGAACTGTTGATGAGATATGAACAGGACTGGGGGTGAGGTTGTGAGCGAAATGGAAATTGTCTGTCTCCTCCGATTTTCTTCCTCCTGTGCCTGTGCCAATCCTAATGCCTTGCCTGCCTCAAAACCAAGCCTACGTCCTTCTTCAATCAGCTCCTTCCTCTGCTCTTCTGCCATAGCTCGCTTTCCGTCCTCGTAACCACACCTCCATGCGTCACTTGTGCATTGACAGTTGTTGGAACCGATAGCGCGAGCGGCATCACATAAAACACGGAAGACGGTCTTCTTGTCGTCAGCTACCTCGAGTGGAAAACTCGTAGACGAGATTCATGACCGTAGGCGATGACAGCATGCTAGCGCATTTAGCAGCGAATGCGACGTCTCCTATTTTATTAATCCAATATGCCACGAAAAGTTCACCAACACGCCGCGCAGGAATGAATGTTAGGCAGGCGAAAGTTAGATAGAAAAGGTGAAATATCCTGATCAGTATAAGTCTGCCAGAAACCATATCAGAAACAAAAGGTTTGAGCCCAAAAGAAATCAATGGGCAAATGTACTCGAATACATTTTGTGTTCATTCGTGTCAAATTAGTCCGCATTCCCAAAGAATTGTAGTGACTGAAATTCGTTTGGATATATTAATATTCCGAGTATGGCATACGCAATGGTAATCTCGATAAATACAAGGACCAAAACTTTACTGGGATACGATGGGAATTTAATGGCTCAAACTGCATTGGGAATCTTATTGTTTACAGATAAGTATCCTAGATGGTTGGAAACTAGTCGTTTCCAGGTATCAAATATCCAGCGACGGCCCAGCTGACGCTAGTACAAAGCCCAGCCTCAAATTGGCGCCAGTGCTGAAGCCGGTGACTAGGTCTTTCTCTTTGCTTTTGGCTTCTGCTTACACTCAATCATGAGAAGGTATTTCATCGGCCAGTGATCCTCGTAATTGTCCAAAAAGACTTTCCACTCTTTCAGAATCTAACTCGCAGTCAGCTTGAGAGTAATGAAGAAACAGAAGATATACCTTCTGTCGGACAGGTTCGAGGTCTCTCTCTGACTGGGAATCGTAGGAAGCGGCTGGGAGATCCCGTGCAGCCTTAACAACACATGCCTGGATACGGTAAGTAAGAACAGACAGGCTAGACTCTGATGGTGTGCCTACCTCAAACTTTTGGGAGATTTCGAGTGGATGTGCAAAGCTCTTCAGCAGCTGGTGTCTGCCGAAAGATGCGGCTCTTGGAGGGCAGGCGTGTGTGATTTTTCGGACACCATCAGAGCTTGGATTGGAAATTGTGGGTGTGTTGGATGGTATAGCAGTGATTGGTGCAGGCTCTGCCTGGGCTGGGACTGGCATTGGAAACGGGTTTCCGAGGCCGGAGCTGGATGGAGGGCACTGCTCTGAGTTAGTGATGAGAAAATGAACTCGGCTGCGGCGACGACGGTATGGATGATGACGGTCGGCTTGTGGGATCGTGTCGCAGGGGTCTTCTTCGGCAAGTGTGAGTCGCCTCGGTGAAGGGAAGACATCGGTGTCAGAAAGTAGAAGAATAGCTGCGGGAGGGCGTGGACGCGGGGAGGCACGAGAACGGACTCTGACAGTGGGAGGCATTGAAGTTGAGTCGATGTGAGTCCTGAGGTATATAGTGGGGACTCTATTGTTTTGTGAGTCCAAAGCGACGTCCAAGCTACTATTGTCATTTCTCGTCCTGGATGCTATTCAGTTACCAAAGAAGGAAATCCGAAGACAAAAAGCAAGAACCGAAAAGCGATGATGCCAGCGAAAGCTGACGCTTCGACCTTATTGTGAGTTAAAGATAATAAGGTCTGAGGCCTGAAGTATAAATGTCTCTCAAATCAGTGTATAGGGACAAATCACTATGATGCTGACTTACCAACTCGATCACACTCTCAAAGGACATACTGGAACCATCCAGTGTATGGCAGTCACAGAGGACGGGAGATACCTTGCTAGCGGTGGTAAGTGCTCCAAATCTCAATAGTTAGCAGAAATCTTGACATGGACCTATACACAGCTAACGACGGCACAGTCATATGGGACCTGCAGACGATGTCCATCGTTAAGCAGATTTCGAGTAACGAAGTCCGCGATGCCACGACGGCCGTTCTGTGGATCAAGAGGCAAGACACGTTAGAGGAAGGACTGATATATGGGACCGGGAGCGGGTACCTAGTCTTCTGGATTCGTAATAATCAGGCAAGGAGCTTCTCTTTGTAAGGACGAGTCTACTCACCGAAGAACTATAGAGCTATGAAGAGGTTGCGTGCATCGAAATGGCTCAGCCGAGCGAAGTAACCTCGTTGGCTTACGACTCCTCAACCACCAGACTAGTAGCAACGAATAGGGAAGGTGTCGTTGCGCTGTTTGTTGTTGATCCTACGACAATGAAGGTCTCCGAAGACAAGTGGGCAATACAGGTCAATAACAGTATTCCGAAGTCTGTGTTGTTTGATAACCGGAGAGATGTGGTTGTCTTTGGGATGCATGATGCTATGTGAGTGTATTTTGAGGACGCCGGACTCCAAACTGATCGACTTCAGCTACAAGTTGGACGGTGCAAATGGCTTGAGCAGCGACCAGTCGCTGGTGCACGGGACGCGAATGTGAGTTATGTGTCAGTCATTCAAGATTATTTCTTTACTTACTTGCCGGGACAGAGGATACGGAACTTGCGATTCCACCAAGACAGTCTATTGCATCGACGATATAACAAGCGGGTGCACCCTATATCGCATGACTGATGGATCCAAAATTCAGGACTTCAAAGTACCAAGGGAGAGGAAGGCCGGACGACCTAAGCAGGTCGCCTTTGGAGAGTCCTGCAAGGTGATCGTCAGCGGCAGTGACCACGGCAACGTCTACGTATTCGATAGACGGAGCGGAGAACTTCTCCAGACCCTGTCCACAGGGACGAAATCGAGGATACATGGACTTACGGTACGAGACATCATTCAGAATTCACCTGCAGCTTGGTTTTGACGGTCCTTGCCAGACATTTACTTTGAATGGAACAGAATACATTGCCGCTGGAGAGCTGGGAACCTCGGAGCTCGAGACCACCATCTTCATCTGCAAGAAAACCAGGGTAGGCAGGTTCGATTCCGGACGTATCCACGCAGCGCTTCGCGGTCTCGGCTGGATGGTGCAAGCTCTGATTCTGATAGCTGCTAGCATAGCAATTTATCAGAATTACGGTGGCTCCGTCACAGCCACAGGGTGGGGTCGAAGTTTGCGGGCAGAGGGTGGTCCTGGGGAAGCACAGACTGCGTTAGTGCGCGCCGTCTTAGAGACGACCGGATCACTATCAGCTGTGATGCCCACCTTGACCACTTCCTTGGCTACACACATGAAGGCACCTGAGACAAGGTTGTCGGGTGTAGCTATGCAGAGGGAGACATCACCAGCCAGTGCTTCAGCCTTTTGATGTAGTAGTAGTTCAATTTTATTGAATCGATGCAGATACGTATACATGAGTGCTAAGCTGAGAATTGCCAAAGAGGATGATTCGGTTCTCGAAGTCAGAGAGAAAGACACTGAGTCCTTCATGTTGCTGTTACAACGCCGAGTCATGGGTGCTTTTAGACAAGGGACCTGGTCAGCTGAGACATGATGAGAGGGCTCGAATTGCTTACAGAGATCTGAGCGACAACTTGGAGGTGGTTTTGGGCAGAGTGATTAGGAGAAGTAATACCTAGAGTAAATGAGTTGGCGAAAGGTAGCACCAGCAGCGCTGACCTTAGCATTCCTTCCTTTCATACTTAAGCTGGTAGACCAAGGTTTGGGTCCGATTTATTTGTGAATGGCTTTGGAAAAACGAACCTGCGACGCAGTCATCGAGTTTGATGCGTTGCAGGCAGAGAGAAGCAGGGTGTTAGTAGTGTAAAAGATGGATTCCGGAAACAAGATGATGATGATACTCACGAGGAAGGGGTGTACTGGTGAGAAGACTTGAGAACGGCTGAAGAGAACGGCTGCCTCGTTATGCACAAGCACTCAAAAGTGACTTGGGCAAAATTCACAGTTGACTCAAAAGTACAACTGCGTTGACCGAAGTAATTCAGGTCAAAGGGAGTAGGGCGGCCAGAGGAAAACTTGGAGAGCTGTCGAGGGAGCCTGTTGGCTGTCGAGGGAGCTGTGCGGGGCGGGGCGTAGCTGTCGAAGAAAAGAAGCCGTGGGGCTGGGGAAAGCTGGGCTGCTTTGTCAGCGGCTGTACAGCTCTCAAGCCACGGGTCGGGTTGGGGTTCCTGCCTCTGTACGCTTCCTCGACAGCTCCCAACAAGCTTCCTCGACAGCGCCCGCCCCAGACGGCTCCCTCGACAGCCTCAAGCAGGCTTCCTCGACAGCTTTTGGACCCCTACCTTCAAGGTCTCTAAGGAAATCAGGCTTTGAATAACTTCAAGCCTACGAGATTGGCGTTTGCGCTGCTCGTAACTGTCCGTCGCCAGCTGAGTCTGCTCACTGGCTATTCTTTCCTTCCCGACTGCTTGGGTGCAATAAAGGTTTGTTTTTCTTATAAGGTACGTATCCTCTCCCTCTTTCTGCATGGTTAATACGCTGAGAGATTGTCCCAACCTCCAGTGCTCTCGTCCGAAACGACGTTAAACTATTGCATTGTGCTATGATACACTACAAGTCCTATTGCACTGGCTCTGAATATCCTCGAGCCCACGAGACTGGCGTTTGCGCCGCTCATACCTGTTTGCCAGTCGAGTTTGCTCCACTGGCTACGTCTACCGTCCAGGCAGCTCGGGTCTGCTCTTCCCGTCATTCCATCTACCACTAAACCATATGCCATGGTGTGTCCGAAAAGACGTTAAACTATGCATATGGATATTGCTGAGGCGACTCTTAATCGGCTTCAATTGGGAAAGGTGACGCACTTCGGTGTGGCGGGTTACCCCTCAAAGGTTTCCCTGGTGCGATGCGCCGGCCTATTGTTTTGCCCCGTTTCGTATGTGTTGGCAATTCTTCCCATTTTGTCGAGGCCGAGGAGCCCAGTAACATCGGTGCAGACTATACGCCATGGCAGGTGGTATCCTCTTCCTCACACCAGCATGACTTACTCCCTAACATATATCCGGTGAGTACGCCTTGTTATTTTAGAGTTTTTTTTTTTTTTGCTCATGCTGTTGTTATACTACAGTACTAACTACACAATCCACTTGTGCCTGGACAACCTCGCATATATTCCAGGTGTCTATTCCCGCTCTCCTGCCACCTTAGGTCAGTAACCAAATCCCAGGTTTCCATGGTGCTGTTGAGGAGTAATCGGTCCCTCCCTGAGAGCTCGTGGAGGATTGGGTTGCAGCCACAGTCCCGGTCGTTCTAAAAGCCGGTCAGAAGATAGCATCATGAGAATTTCAGGGAAGCACACATCGTCACCATAGAGTTTACCACTGCGATGTTCAAACACCGCAGTGTGTACCAGGTCGCAGTATACTGGACAGTTGGAGGTTTCAGCGATTGGGTAATGGATCTTTCTGGCGATGGCGAAGGCTGCCTCGTTGTCGGGGTTAGTGGTCGTCAGCCAGGGCAAGTCGATGTCTGAGTGCATCTGGGAAAGGCATGTGGTCGCGATCAAGAACGAAGGCTATCAAACCGTATTCGAGAGGAGAGGTTGAGCGGGTGTTTAGGACAGGCATTGGGAACAAGTAGTGGTAGTTGAGAGGGGCAACCGAATGGTCGTTTTGATGATTCTCAAGCAGAAAAAAAAACATTGATTCACGATGTGGAGGAATACAACAACTTGTACACAACTACGCAGTATATACAACATCTTTCCATTCAAAGAAACCATCGTCAATACACAAATGTTCAAGCTCTACCGGGGCGAGTCCTTTGAGGTATGCAGGATCATACAAGACGCGAGGAAGCTTTTTGGGAGGGCGGATTTTGCCTTTTAGATCAACATCTCCACGGAAGCGAGGTGCAGGCTTGGGACCAGGACCTGATTTACCCTTCCCGATGCCTAGTTCCCAGTCGTCAATTGTCCAGAGGGCATTAGTGAGCGACTCTGCACGCCAACGAGCCGGAATTTTCTTGTAAGCGGAAATCTTAACACCGTCGATCTCGATCACATCTTCCTCCTCGTCAGATTGACCTTCCGCTTCTAACTTCCGTAAGGCACCCAACCACTGAGTCCAGATATCAGCATCACCAACTTTGAATGAGAGCTGCTCGGCAATGATTTGTAAAATCTTGGCTACACGCTTGTCGAATTTCTAGCAAGTAGCGTGAGCATGATGCATCAATAGAAAGTGTAGGAACAACTCACTCTCGTCTTCAACGAATGCAGAGCTTTCGCTTTGTGCTCCTCCTTTGACTTTGCAAGTGCTCTTGCGCTGGCTTCGCCTGCTGTCTCCAAACGCCCTGCTTTCTCCAGGTACTTGGGCCGGAGCCGATTATACTCCTGACCACACGCTTTCAGACGTTCGACGAGCAGATACTCCAGGAAAAGATCTGGAAGCTCAGGTAGATCAGAGTGTTCTGTCTGGATCCTAGTTCTCGCGGTATCTCGTAGCATTTCGATAATCCTTTTGTTCCAAGGAGAGGTGGAAAAGCCATTGCCGAAATAGAGAAGGGAGTTTTCGTCGGGAGCTTGTCCACCCTCGAGATATGCTTGAACTACATCCTCACCGGCAGGTGTGTACACAATATACTCCCTGTCTGTCTGTAGCCCGTGCCTGTCTCTCCAAACCTCGCGAATAAGAGCCTGGATGCCAATAGTCAGCGGCAGTCTTGCAGAAGATATGGAACTTACATGACACTTCTTGTTCATTTCTTTCGTCAACAACTTCTTCATATCCTTATGTGCGACCTCCATCTGCCCACTCCATGATTTTTTGGATGTGGATGAAGCGTGAGATGAGCCAGTATTTGAAGTAGTGTTCCCTGAGCTCATTGGAGCAGTGCCTGAACTTCCGAAGCTCCCCGAAGCGGTAGTCGAGGTACCGGTGTCAGCAGGAGTGGCCGAGGGTGAAGAGAAATGAGCGGCGGGAGGATCTGCTGACGTAGGACAGCCAGAGAGTGAAGCAGAAGGAGTAGCGGAAGGGACTATTGGTGCAGTACCGCCAGAAGGTGAAACGGAAGGAGCAGCTGATGAAGTAGTCGGTGAAGGATTGCCATAAGTGGAGGCTTCGCTGGTTTCCGCGAAGCGTAGAGGTAGTCTCTTGGGTGGACTGGGATTTGGATCGGTCGTTAAAGAATTCCTTGGGTTTATGCTCCGATGGATGCGAGGATTGGAGGCGGCATGCTCTGAAGCCTACAAGCCAATGGGTTGAGGGTGTATTCCGAAGCCACGAGCTTTTGGATCTTACCGAGACTCTGTGAGCCATAGTTGCGATGTGGTTGTTGTTCTCATTCTGTGAGTCATGCGTAAGTTTCGCCAGAGTACGGAAGAGGCCTAACTCACTATTTCTTTGATTTTGTCCATCATTTCAGCCTGATGCTGAGCGACAGCTGCTGCCATGGCTTCGTCCTTGGCCTTGAGCTCTTCGTTGAGGCGAAAGGTCTCAGCAGTCTAGATATACTGCTCAGCCCAACAGGGTGAAGGAAATGTAGAGATAGACTTACGAATTTGGCTTCCTTGTCCTGGAGCTCGATACTGAGCTGACTCTATGCATGCTGATTAGCTCAATGTCATCAAAGAACTAGAGTAAAGACTTACAAGTTTATCGTCCCTCTCCTTCAGGTCGGACCTGAGACCAGAGATCTCAGCAACCTGATACACTTCAACGTAAGAACAGGAAGAACTAGAATATCAACGACTTACAAGCTTCACTTCGACATCCTTGTACTGCTTCTCCGCCGCTACCATGTCCTCGGTCTGGCCCGCCAGTGTCGATTGCAGCTCCCGGACGAGTGTTTCCTAGAGGAACGGTGAGCCAATCATGTTCCTGGGTCAAAGAGGATACATACACTGTCTTCCAGACGCTGAGACATACTTAGATATGGGGAAAGATCAATGTCCATAGGTTCAGAGCCAGGTTCGGGACCGCGTTCGGGAACGAGGGCAAGGAGCGCCTGATGATCCTCATTGAGCTCGTCGTAGGAGGCCTGCAGCGCTCGTAGCTGCGTCTCGGAGCTATCCTTGGCTTGCTTGAGTTCCTCGATAAGCAGGTTCTTATTTCTGATCAACGTCCTCGAGTGTTGTCTGTGCTCATCGTACAAGTCCTTCCAGGAAGTCGCCTTCGAACGTGCCTGTATGCGTAGAGTTTAGCAGGACGAAAGGAGATTTCATGATGGCCTTCTCACCTCGGTCAAGGCATCGCGAGAAGGGTTCGAAACTGCTTGTCTTTTCGATGGTGAGGGTTGTTCCTAGACATGAATTAGTACGTGTTTAAGGGTGTTGTAAATACAGACTTACCGGTTGAGGCATACTCATGGAGAGCGATAGGATTTGAGGAACTTTGATGTGATTTGGAATGCCTTCCGGTTGAACTGGTTATAAGACGTCTACAAATGACAAAAAGCTGTCAGAGTAACAAAAAAAGCTCCATGTTGGGATTATCCAGAACAAAAAACTTTCATAGTCGTAATTCCACGCCAGTTCAGCAAAAAGAGGGATATCGTCCATAAATAATTGGACCAATTGTGAAGGCAGAACAGCTTTGCAAAGTCCCAAGAACGATTTCACAAATGAACAATTGAAACAATTGGGAGGACGGGAGCACCGAGAAGAAGAAAAACAAGCGCGGGGCCAGCCATCCGGATGATCATGAGGTTATCAAGCCAACTTCTTCTTCCGGACAACTTCCGAACTTCCTCCCTTAACTTGCCCATGACTCGGAGTCATGGATGTCTATTCTCGTGGACTTGGTGTCCACGAAATACAATAATGGGCAGCTTGGTGCTGCTCCTTCCCTGTTGTCGATCTAATTGACAATAAAGCCATCACTGATTCGCAATTTGCGTTTCTCGGACTTGCTAGCGTCATCCCCATTCCAACTTGCTTACTTCTCTGCTTTTCCTCCCTTTTTGTTGTCTCCAGCGATAAAAACATCGACATGCTGTTTCCCTACGTCAATGCCTCCTTCCCGCTCAACTCCATCCCAACGCCTTCCATTCTACAAGGTCACACTACAGGATCGTCAGCGTCCCCAGACCAGGCAATACCTGAAAACGATCATCTCCCAAGACCCTTCTGAGGCTACTCTCCAACGACTCAGACAAGAACTCAATGAAAAGAATCGTGCAGGCACGATTTCGACTTTCGACCGCCTCACGAGCGGCTGGGAGCCATGGTCTCGGTAGGTCATCTTTATCTCTACATGCTCATATCAAACTGACCATCTCTACAGTCCATACGTCCAACACGCTGATGGCACCATGTCCAACCTGGATGCATTTCAGTTCGCCAGCACTACTCCTCTAGCGCCAGTATACTGTCCCCACATCGCGAACCCTCGTCGATGCCCGGAAGAATGCACAATGGTTCTTCACCTCGACATTGACTCCGACTACGACTACTTCCAGGTCAACAATGACCTCCACAAATGTGACTTGAAAGGTATTCATTTCTTTCTTTTTTCTCGGCATGGACTGATCTCCTCTCCTAGTGCACATTCCTCGTCTGCTACCACCAGTCCAGGACCCATCCGTCAATGATGAACCCTCGCCGCCGAGACCCAGACCCAGAACTTCTGCGCGCAGGTTCCGTGGTTTCTTTACCGAAGAGGAAAATCTATCCCGAGCTGATTACGGTTAGTTCGTCAAGGTTGTCTGTGATCGTCCGGATACTAACAGCTCTTGGCTCTTGTAGACGAGGACTATGTTGAATTCCTCATGGACAACTATGCCAAAGGAGCATATAAATACAGTACGTATATTCTCCGTATGCTTGCACGCATGGGCTGAATTCCTTCAGAACTGTTGATACATCCTACACACGGGAGCTCTGTACCATGGCGTCTTCGCCAGTGGGACTCTATCAGCGGGCGTAACCGGACACGCGCTCATCTTCAACTCTACGACTCTCCCGTCGGTTTTGCGATCCGTAATTTACATTCAACGCAAGGCATTTCAGCACGGGTATGGGGAGTAATACAAACCTCAGTTGTACACTGCTCCGTCTGCAGCTGCTCATTCTCTCGCAATGGGTTTATGGGTCATCTTGATGGTCACCACCAGTGCAAGAACTGGCATATCCCTGAGATGGGTGAGTCCGTCCTCCCTTTTCAATAATATTGACATATCATTGACTTCTTTCCAGGTTTGTATTCCGCCTCCCTTCTGCCGCCCTCCATGCTCCTGGATGCAACCGACCTAGAGGTTCCTGTCTCCAAGGTTGAACAGTGGTACGATAACAGCGCACCAACTTTGGCTGCGCTGTTGGAGTGGAATTCGCGTATTGGTATCAAAAGGGACGTCTGGGCACTTGTCTCAACGATGGAAGTTCAATGTACAAGTTGCAGTCTAGTACGCTCGGCTCCCGCTCACCGTCGGCATCTTGTTGGCGGGAAATGTTCCGTCACTTCAATTTCTTGAGTCTGCGCATATGTATACATTGCACAATTCCCATATCTTCCTTGTATAGCTAGTTGCATAAATAATGAGACTCTTGACGCGGAATGGTCTTTATATATTTCATTTCCTGTCCTAGCTTCCGTTATGAGCTGTCATGCGCAACGACTGTTGTTCCCGGTGATCAAAGATGTGATTGGATACTTTATGCACGCAGGCTACTTTCAGTGATTTTTGTAATCCTTTTGTGTTATAACTTGGTTATAACTTTGTCAAATTGTTTCATTTCTGAATCCGAAATAGACAGTACAGAGAGCGAGAACAACCAAACTAAGATGGAACAAGAATGCTACAGGTGATCAAGGACAACAACAAAAGATAGAGGTACAAAGAGAATAAAGAAAAGAATGCGAGTCACTCAATGCTTCCAAGTATGTTTTTTTGTCATGTAGCATTGATAGTAATATAAGAACAGAAAAAGAAGTCCATACGAGTTGACATACACACCCCGAGGAAGGAAGCGTATTTTCTCACCGGGTGCACAACGAACAACACAATAGAAAACGTATTTTTCCATTCAATTAATCCGTTTTCTATTATGTTTTTTTGGGCTGAGCAAGAGTTTTCGGACGAAGAATCCGAATTACTCCAGGGTGGTGTGTACACGGGCAAAACACACAGAAAAAATCCGGTCCACCAGGAATAAATTATGTGCTAGTAGTATGTTACATGCCATGAGATAACGGTAATCCAAAAAGAAACTGGGCGGAGGGAAAGGAAGGACAGGTAAGGAGGGGGCGGGTAAGGAACAAGTAAAGGAAGGAAAGGTGTCACAGGGGCAGGTAAAAAGGGGTAGAGAGAGATACGGGTAGAGAGAGATACAAATAACTAGACTGAAAGAAGCCATTGATACAGAGTAGTGTCATATGAACGGAGCGACAAATGAAGTGGAGGGGATGATAGTACATATGGATGAGCTGACGATGGGAGTAGATAACCTAAACCACGACTATCCTTAGCTCGGGGCAACCAAACTATTGCCGAAAAAATCGGCGTATCCGACGGATCAACCTGACGCCAACACCCTCATCCATATCACAAACCACTGCACCTTTATCCACTGCATCCATCTCCACGTCCATATCTTCATCTTCCATACGGATGGACACTGGTTGAACGACAGCGGTATCTTCATTTTGTATATGGTTACCGTCGATTGCTTGTACGAGAGTGGGAAGGTGAACCGCGTGAACTGCGTGAACTGCGTGAACTGGCTGAGGCGGAACGGGAAGACTGAACTGAGGCAGCTCCGGCAGATCAGATTCGGACACAGAAACAGGCGGAGTGGGAATACCTCGAAGCCAGGGCTTAAGACCACAAGAACGAATTCTAAGCTTGTTGATAGCCCAGTGAGGATCAGCCTTGTTTCGTTCATTGATAATGGCTACGACATTGTCGTTAAACCATGCCTTTTGATTGTACAGAAACGTCGCGTAATAAAGCCAATTCTCCAGGTTGGCGAGATGACTGTCGTAATTTCCGTTGACGACGAGATCTTTATTGACGACTTTGAAAAGTTGGGCGAGGTTTTTGATCGGCCTGACTTCAAATGATAGGTAATTGGGCGCGGCCTAATAAAGAGTCAGGAGGGAATAAGGAATAAGGGCGACAAAATAAGGTACTTCGACTATCTTGGCTTTCGCACTGTAAAAGACACAGCCTTGAGGGGCTGCGGCGGTACCATACGAGGGGAAGGGGAGATCGAGAAGTGTATTGACGGATGCTGCTATCATTAAATCTTGTGTGAGCTGATATATAGCATGAGTGAGATGTCCATTCTTCTGTTTGAACTCTTGTACGAAGGGGATAAGCCGGATTATGAGAGTTCGAGGTTTGGGCTCAACAGCCGGTGTTTTTGAGCTGTAGAAATTGATCGACTCGACTAGCCGTTTTGCCTCGTTATATTGATCGGCTGTCATGTCGGCGCAGTCTATTTCCAACTCGTATGTTTGGAGGTGGTCGGGTTCCATGTATGCAGTGGGGTCTAGAGAACTTAACTTGAGAGCGTTTCTTTCTCTTCTCGGGATCACAGTTTTGACGCGAGGTGACGATTGACTGTGCGGGACGTTAGACTGGCTATAGAATACCTTTCGTTAGTGTCATCCAAAAGGAAAGGGCAAAAAAGACTCACATATCATAACTTCTCCATACCGCATCAGCCATCGTTCTAAATGAGGTGCTAACTTGTTCCTCATTAAGTGAATACCACTCAGTTCTGGCGATCTCGCTATATTTCCCGAGCATCTGCGCCATCATCATAATGGGCATACCATCGTTCACATCTTCCGCATTTCCCGAGTCTAGAGCGAGTACTTTCCGAGCTTCAGAATACATTCGGAAGTACGAGATTGCAACAGCCGCACGGTGCTGGCGGATTCCATCTGATGATGGAAAGTATCGCAGCACCGAAGGTCCGAAACGAGCTAGAGCGAGGTCTGAATTGACGTCAGGATTTGCGCTCTGAACCTCAAGCCGTACATGGTGGGGCAGTTCATCGAATAGCGCCGAAATGAGAGGTTTGACCTCCTCGTCGAGGTACTTAAACGGGAGTCAGCTTCACCTTAGGATGAAGAGAAAGGGGGAACGCACCACTTTGACGACTCCGAGACATCGGGTAAATTGGATTGCTTGGGGATCTTGGCTTACGGGAGCCTGCGGAGCCTCCTCCTCCGGATCATTACAGGGTATCCTCGAGAGGTAGTCTAGATATGAGTCGGTGTGTGTGACAAGTCTACATCCCAATTAGTCACTTGCTAATACCTGAGGATCCAACCACCTACAGTGGCCAAAAAATTGTCCACATGTTTGGCACTTTTGGAAAGATTGCTGATTTAAGAGCTATTGAGCAGAAATCTCAAAACATGGCTGGTGGTAGCAAGAAAGCCTTTGATTAGAGCTACAATAATCTGTCTGTTTTGTCTTATTTGGCCACATATCTGTGGAGTTATGATTGATTTAAAATTGTATGTCATTTGGACAATTTTTTGAGTTGCCACTTCAAAATCATTATTGCAATAACCTGATGTGTTATACATGATGTCATGGGTGGAGCTGTACAGTAATGTGATGTATACACCACAATGATGTCATAGCTGCCAGCTGGAGCATACATAGCAACATACAGATGCTCTACAGCTTCTATGAAAATCATGGGGTCCCTCATATCAGCCCAGAAAGACAATCTCTACTCTCTCCTCCAAACTGCCCTCCCTCTATCAAAATTTCAGCTCAGACTGAAGTATGAAAGCAGAGTGTTGCTTTTATAGGTAGAGAGACATGTTCTGATAAAGGAAACCATTGGATATAGCACTTTAGAAAGTTAATACCCAGCTGAAAAATGGCCACCTCTGGATCAACTCCATATTATTAATGCTTTCCAGGATTTTGTTACTTAAAGATGGTCATATAGTGTTTGCAATCTATCTTCCCCTTCATCTGGACCATTTTTACTGCTTACTGTTGCCCCATACCCTACCCCATCATGTCATCTTCTCTCTCAAATGTCATCATTTCTGTCACATCTGCTGTACCATGAATTTATCTCTCTTTTCTCACACATGCTGGGGCATATTTGCCCCAAAATAATTGGTTTTGGTCTTATCTGAGAAAATAACCCACTTCTAGCTTCTACAGCCCGGTCTTTTTTACATCTGTGCAAACTTCAAGTGAGCCTTGCTGCAAGTCACTGTAAGTTTGCACTTGTTCTGTGTTTTGGAGATCGCACACAGATGTTTTCAGGAATGTTTTGGCTGTTATAGGTTGGGACAGGTTGTCCAAGAAGAGCCTTGATGTTTCAGGCCACTTGTGTAGCAATCTGGCTTTACCAGAATGGATTTTTTTCCAATCTAACCTCTTCACAAGTAGTAGAGAGCCTCCTAGGACACCCTGCTGTATTGTTCTCATTGTCTGTATTTGTCTTTTAAGCCACAAAAGCAACTCTTGGCTTCCATACTCCAGTCTGAGCTGCCAATTTTTGCAGATGGAGAGGCAGTTAAGAGGAGAGAGTAGAGATTGTCTTTCTGGGCTGATATGAGGACCCATGATTTTCATAGAGGCTGTAGAGCATCTGTATGTTGCTATGTATGCTCCACTGGCAGCTATGACATCATTGTAGTGTTATACATTACATTACTGTACAGCTCCACCCATGACATCATGTATAACACATCAGGTTATTGCAATAATGATTTTGAAGTGGCAACTCAAAAAATTGTCCAAATGACATACAGTTTTAAATCAATCATAACTCCACAGATATTTGGCCAAATAAGACAAAACAGACAGATTATTGTAGCTCTAATCAAAGGCTTTCTTGCTACCACCAGCCATGTTTTGAGATTTCTGCTCAATAGCTCTTAAATCAGCAATCTTTCCAAAAGTACAAACATGTGGACAATTTTTTTGGCCACTGTACTTTGACAGTGGCCTTTCGGAAGATGACGACTCCGCAGACGACTCCGCAGACCATGCTGTAGACGAGCCTCTTCGGGACCTGAATAGACCTTTTGTGAGGCCGAATCTGAAGGTGCTAGGGAAAGGAAGAAGAATTCGACACTGGGGTTCTCGGGGTTGGAGGACTTGACGCTGGGGTTGGAGGACTTGACACTGAGGTTGGAGGACTTGATAGAGTTTGCACCCAACATTATAGCCTTCCTCAAACTCAAAGTCTTCCTCTTCCTCAGTGGGGCCCACCATGCTGGTTGAAGAGTCGGAGGGGATGGCTGTGCTGGCTGAAGACATAGAGGGGACAGCCGTGCTGGCTG